>OY744545.1:19281484-19411484 GCA_963556195.1 Sepiola atlantica | reverse complement strand
GCTGCTAGGTGTACATGGTTGTAATGTGAGCTATATTTAGTTTAATTTAGTTCTATGGAAAGGGAGTAAAAAGAGGGGGGGATTCTTTCATGAAAATTCAAGTACCTCTGATTTAAAGACATTTTAACAATAAATATCGATTAATAAATATTCTCCAAATTTCAGCTTTTTGGGAATATTTCAAAGGGTTTTTAGGGAAAATAATATATGCACAACCTCTTATTTGAAAGTTCAAATATTTCAGATTTGCATTAAAATTAATCCATCGTCATTAGATGTCAATTAAGCCAGATTTTCTAAATTTCAATTTCTTAAGACCCCTTAAATTTTAGACATTTTCTTGAATCAAAATTGAAATAAGGATTCTAGACATGAGGTTTTTTAGCATTATATGTTTTTAATCTTCACAGGGAGATAAAAGTGGTGTGAATCTGTTCTGTTCGGAGAAATGATTTTACCTGTCCTGCGATGGGTATTCGTCTAGTGTGTGTGTGTGTATATGTAATGTTGGCTGGATTTAAGCTGACAGTTTGGTAATATGAAGACATTCTTAAATAATCAGCTAACAAGAAAAATCAGCTAAGGAGATGAACTCTTTTTTTAATAAAACTGAGTGTTTCTTATTTGCTTGTTTAGCTTAGATACTGAGCCTAATAAAAAAAAAACGTAGAAATATTTCCAAAACAAATTTGAGTGTTTCTGCAGAATAGTCCTCTAAGAATTCAAGTTCTTACAGAGATTTCAGTTAAAACAAACGCTCGGCAAACAACAAATTCTTTTTTAGTGGTAGGGGGACTGCAAATCAAGGCGTGAGGTCAATAAATTGTTCTTTTCTTCATTATTTTTTTAAATTTATTATTGACGGTTTCAGTGCTTTCTTTGTTTTTTTTGTGGAGGAAAGAGGATTGCAAATGGAGGCGGGGGACGATAAATTTGAATTAAGCATATTTACGAAATATTAGAAGAAGAATACAAAGAAGTAGTAGGAAGCAATGTTGTGAAAATAGAAGGTGGTGGTGGTGGTGGTGGTGGTGGTTGATATTCTTTATTTGAAAACGAGTACAAATCAAATCTGTGAAAGGGTCATGTTTTCCAAAGATTTGTCTCCACAATTTATTGTCTGCATGTCTCGGCAAATTCTGTAATTGGCAAAACTTGAGAATCCGTTAAATTCTTGGATGCCTATTTCACATTTGTACCCAAACTTAAACCAGATCTTAAGAATAAAATTTCCATCTTCTAATTAACCATGTGCCCCATCGCTCTCTAAATTTCTTTCTATTACTCTCTCTCACTCACTCACTCACTCACTCACTCACTCACTCACTCACTCACTCACTCACTCACTCACTCACTCACTCACTCACTCACTCACTCACTCACTCACTCACTCACTCACTCACTCTCTCACTCACTCACTCACTCACTCACTGTATGTTGTTTTACCCCACCCTCTCTTATTTTATACGCTTTCTATTTCTCTTTTACAGAAGTGGAGTTCACTCTGCGTTTATTAACCGACATTAATCAATTCATTTAAGTCTATTTCTTTTTCCTCCCCCTTTTCCTCACACTTTTCTTATTAACAAAGACAGACGGCAAGAAAATAGTAATTTAACTTATAGCTGGGAGGGAAATAGGGAGCAGAAAGAGACTAATTTTGGATTTTGTCTTTTTATTTTTGTAAAATTTTACTGACTTTGCAAACATTTTTTTTTCTGGTTCAAACAACCTATCCTAAGCTAAATGGCTGACCCAATAGGTCACTTTTTTTCCCTATATATAATAAAAAAAATGTTTTTTTATATATATATATATATATATATATATATTCAATGGTTTGGACAGCTATGGAGGAGAGAGCTAATTCATGATGTAATCCTCCCTACTTCTCTGTCTGGTTGGCGCAAGCGTGTCAGTGGACAGCTGAAAATCTGAACAACAACCATCAAGGAGGACTTTGCTGAACTCTTGACGGTGGAATCGCGAATGGCTAGCAAGGACCGCCGTGCATGGGCCACCATAATTTGAGATGTAGTGCAGGCCAGGGAAAAAGCCAGCTCAACCCGACTGGGGTTAAAGCCATTGCAACGACAACATATATATATATATATATATATATATATATATATGATTATTTTTATTTATACAAACATGTACATAATCTGTGACACTGACATGTCGATGTTATTGATCAACAGCTGTTAGAAACTGAGATCTCATCAGGCAGAATGAAAATCTGATCCTTCCCTTAGGTCATATTTGGAATGAATGAAGTTGGAAAGAAAAAAGAAAACAAAATTAAAAATTTAAGATTGGAAGGCCACATGATCAGATTTGAAACCGTCAAAAATCAAACATAATACAAACTCATGTTGTGGATGGAGAGAAGAAAAGGGGATCAAATTTCCGTGGCACATTTTAACGGCAGATTAATGTCTGGATATATGTTAAGAGTTACTTTAGCATGTCGATATTATGCGTGATATGGGAGTGGGAAGGAAGACACCATCTTCAGTTTGGCCTTGATTCTAAGTGGAGTGGGGGAGGGGATGTTAAATCATTCAGACCTAATCGTGGTTATTTTACATTTTTATCTTTTTATTTGTTTTAGTTTCTTACTTTAAAAAAATTCTTTATCCTATTTTTAATTTTATATTATATTAATTTGACAGCAATAAAATAATAATGATGATAACATTAGGAAAATAAAGTAAAATTAACCAAAATTAACTAAAAATTTACTAAAAGTTAACTGACATAATGTAAGGATAGTAATATCAATAATAATAATACCAATAATAATAATAATCGTAATGGTAATAATAATAGTATTTATAATCATAAGGAAGTGAAGATGAGATTATAATTGTGATAAATAAATAACTGATGGTTGAATAAAGGTACGAATGAGAAGGTGACACAATTAATAAAAAATCCTAGTAGCGACAATAGTAATGTAATAATACTAATAAAATCTGGATCTTTTGATGTATTTATGGGTTCTTTGGATTCAGCAGAAGTAACCGATCTAGTTGGACTCTACTTATTATATAATCTCGTAATACATTTACATAAGTGATATATGATTATATAGAGACGACGGCCTATTAGTGGTAAAAGAACTCAAATGGGCAAAAGTGTGAAAGAATAAAAAAGATTATTCTTAGATGGAAAGGTTAGGTCTTAAGGTTAAAATAACATTAAACTAATTAACTTCTTAGACGTAACATTTAACTTAAACAAAGAAATGTACAAACGCTATACTAAAGATAATGGTCATCCTGTTACCTATGCCTAAGTGAAAAACTTGAGATATTTAGATTTAGTGATAGAGGTAAACTTCTAAACAAAAAACCTCAATTAACTGTAGACACAATAGATCACATCTTCTTAGTAATTTACATATAACCTCTTAAACCAATGTCACCATTAGTAAATAAAAAAAAAAATATTAACCCTAACCCAAACCCATCATTTGATAGTTTCTATAAATTTCCATAGAATTACCCCCCTCCCCATGCAATACTGCCCCCCTAAAACACGGCAATACCAGGGCCCCCATTATTAAAAACAAAAAACCAGGACTTATTTATCCACTAATTAAAAATAGATAACATAGTTATCCATTTATTATATATTATCACATCATATATTATCGTCGGTAGGATTATTACATTTAATTATAATTACAATACATTATTAATGTGGTCAGTAATGCCATTAATATTATTATAAATTGTGGTTGATTATTAATATTATTGTTACTTTTATTATTTTTATTATTATTATTACCATTACCAGGATTTTTATTATTGTGTCACCTTCTCATTTGTACCTTTATTCCACCATTTATTTGTCACAATTATAATTTTATCCGCATTCCCTTCTTATGATTATAAATACTACTATTATTAGGTATCCTAAACCGGGCTGGTTTCCTGGCGAAATATGTTAAAAAAAGTGAAATTCCTTACAATTTCAACTTGCGATATCTTGTTTATTTTTGGGGTTATTTTGATAAAATTTGGATGTAAACAAAACTTAATCTTTTCTCTTTATAAAGATACAATTCTTTCTCTTGTCTCATTAATAGTTTTTTTCCAAACACCTTCAAGTTAGGTAACTATTTTCAGTGACAAACGTTTTATTTTTTACATGAAAAAAAAGAAGTGTTTTTCAAATTTGTTGCGCGCGATATTGTGTGTCACTATGTATATAAAAATAGTCTCATCTGAAAAAAAAGGACACTCGTTAATGTGGTGGACATAGAATTTTAAGTTGCATTTAATTAAAAAAAAATCCAAGTTGAAAACTTTAGTGAATAAAAACTGAAAGAAATTCAATGTAAAAAAATTCCGAAATTTACACCATTTTGTAGCGAAATATCCCGTCATTAATAATCTGTTGGTGTCATGTTACTATGCCCATAACTCTAGATGCACCATGTATAA
This sequence comes from Sepiola atlantica, assembly GCA_963556195.1. Classification (NCBI taxonomy): domain Eukaryota; kingdom Metazoa; phylum Mollusca; class Cephalopoda; order Sepiida; family Sepiolidae; genus Sepiola; species Sepiola atlantica. The sequence continues at coordinate 19,407,030 of OY744545.1, read as the reverse complement.
AACTGGAGGTACATCCGCGCAAATGAAAAATCTTCAATCATCTATGAGCTCCACACATCAAGACTGCTATTAAAAAATCGAAAACATCAACAAAACGACTGCTGCTGATAGATTTATCAAAGATTAATTATTTTTTTTGTAATCTTAAAAATAAAACTTCAACATAACGTGTATCGAACATTTAAAAAAAAATATTTTTCGTACCCAACCAGTAAATAAATTAATCTTTTAACTTTTTTATTAATTAAAATTATAATTGTATGTTGTTTTGTCTTTCGATAGTAGTAATTTTGAATTACCCTATCCGAAAAAATATTGTCCCTTTTTGAGCAAAAGACAACAATTTAATTTGCTGATATTGCAATCAACCAGCAGCAGCTAGTTTAAACAGTAAGTTTCGTTAATTTCGTTGACAGTTTTGTAAAAAAAAAACAAAAGAAAAGACAAAAATACTTTAATGCTTTGTGGTTCTTTTATAAAAAAAATACTTCAAGATATACTCAATTTTCAAACTTTAATTCTAGTAATAATAAGTAATGATAATAATTTTCCAATTAAAAAAAATAAGATTTACTTTTTTAGGCGATTATGTGTGAATATCCTGAAAGTCTTGGCGAAAAAAGAAAACAGACAAAAAAATAATTTAGAATTTAGAGGGGGATCAGTTTCGCACATAAATTCAATGCAAAACTCCCTTATCCGTGGCCTACGTAATATAGTAAACTAGTTTACTATTACGATGGCCATGCCTTAACCCTAGGTCCGAATGGCAACCTCCATTCAAAACAAAACCCCTTTCTTAACCTTATCACCAAGTTAGTGGCAAGCCCCCATCCTACAAAAAGCCCATTAAAACCAGACATAATTGTCTAAAAAAGAAAAGAAAAAGAAAAAAGCAGACCCACATAAAGAAAAGTGCACAGAATTTATTTCACATAGAAATTTTTTTTTATTAACTACCCTAAAAGGCTAGAATGGCACGGAAATGGTGAATCATTTGGAGTTTCATGAAAATAAATTTTTTTTTTTTTCTTTCTGTCAAGATTTCAGGGCATTCACACGTAATTGCTCCCCCACTGCCTCCCACAAAGACTCTTTTAAAACTACACATAATTGTCTAAAAAAAAGAAAAAAAGAGACCCCCTCCCCCCCAAAAAAACAACAAAAAATAAACAAGAATGCATAGGAATTTTTTTTTAGTTTAACTCTTTACAATAAAGATTTGCTTAAAAAAAGGAAAAAAAAATTTTTCTTTTCTAAAACTTCTAAATTTTGCTGTGAGTCTTTTTTTTTTAGCGAGTTGAAAAACTGCATGAATTCACTCAAGTTAAAATATATCTACGACAAAAAGTAGAAGACAAGTATTTTTTTGAATTCCTCATCCAAAAATGAGTAAACTTGCAAAGTTTCAAGCTTGTACAACCAATGGATACTTTTTTACAGCAAGTTCAGCAGCATATACTTTTTACTTAAAAAAAAAAATTTTTTTCCCCTGTTATCAAATTGTGTTACCGTCTGCTTTTACAAGATCCAAATGAGTTTTCTATTGATTTACCATTAAAAAAATAATTTAGCTTGGTCTCTAATGTGCTATGAATCATTAAGAAGATTCAATGAGTTAACTGTTGAATTGAAACTTATATGAATAGTCAATGTTGCCCATGAAATCTTTGTGAGTTTTGGGGTTTTGGTGGGGGGGGGGGATTTTGCCCAATGTTTAGGCTGGTTTGAGCTGATAATTATTGCTTCCATTAATCTTAATTTTCATTTAGCACAAGATGACATTACATTTGTAAGGATTTTTCATCTGTTTGAAGCATGCATTTTCAGTTATACACTGTTAAAATTGTCTTTGCGACCAATAGCACACAAGATGGCAAATTTTCTAATTTCCAACGAACTTTGAATAGTCTTAACATGGTGGCTAATTGAGGTACCAAAATAAATTTGGTACCATTGTGTATGTTTTGCAAAAATTTGTGTCTACATTAAAAGTTTTTAGATATAACAAAAATAAAATTTTGGTTTGGGATATTATTATTATTATTATTATTATTGCTATTACCATCCTTACATTATGTCAGTTAATTTTTAGTTAATTTTGGTTAATTTTACTTTATTCTCCTAATGTTATCATCATTATTATTTATATAATATAAAATTAAAAATAGGATAAAGAATTTTTTAAAAGTAAGAAACTAAAACAAATAAAAAGATAAAAATGTAAAATAACCACGATTAGGTCTGAATGATTTAACATCCCCTCCCCCACTCCACTTAGAATCAAGGCCAAACTGAAGACTGTGTCTTCCTTCCCACTCCCATATCACGCATAATATTGACATGCTAAAGTAACTCTTAACATATATCCAGACATTAATCTGCCGTTAAAATGTGCCACGGAAATTTGATCCCCTTTTCTTCTCTCCATCCACAACATGAGTTTGTATTATGTTTGATTTTTGACGGTTTCAAATCTGACCATGTGACCTTCCAATTTTGAATTTGTTTTTTTTCTTCTTTCCAACTTCATTCATTCCAAATATGACCTAAGGGAAGGATCAGATTTTCAATAACATCGACATGCCAATGTCGCAGATTATGTACATGTTTGTATAAATAAAAATAATCATATATATAAAAGCTCTATTTTATATTGAGCACTCTTTATAAGCCTGGTTGAAATACTTTGGATTTTTATCCTGTGGATGTTAACTTTACCTGGATTATATATATGATTATATATATATATATATATATATATATATGTAAATGAAGGAAGAGAGATAAAAATGTGAGAATGACAAATCTATTTCATCTTCGTTTGTTCAATGCAAGGTGTGCTCGATAAAAACATGTTTATTTTTTTTTTCCTTAAGCCAGGTTTAAGCCCCTACTAATAATTGTAACTGCCAGAAATCCAGAGAATGCCCATTAAACAGCAATTGCATAAAAAGTGACATCATATATGCATGCACTGTAAAACAATTCCCCCCAAATGCTAATATGCAAACTAACACCAGCATGCAAATTCTCTCCTCACCCTATAGTCCACTGCATCCCCAACTTTCTTTACGACACCCAAAATAACATCCTAACACTAACCAACCACCCTTGCTAACTAACAATAACCTTGACCTAACCCCTCAAACCTTCTTAGTTTCTCCACCTAACAACTCCAACTTAACTTTGGCCCAGAGCTTAAGCATGCAAACCCAAACTACTCCCGATGTTACAAATAATACAATAACAACCCCATATAAAATACACACTTACATTGGGGCTAGTGATTTCCCCATCAAGACCCGAATCTCAAACCATATCTACTCCTTCAAAAACAATAACGACATAACCACTGGTACCTCTCTTTCCAATTTAAGCAAAAACTTTAATCGTAAAAACACTCCCTACTCCCTACATTGGTCAATATTTAAAAAGTCTAGATCGTACACTCCAGGATCCGCTTTCTGCCAACTATGTGCATTAGAAACATTTATGATAGCTACAGCAACTAAAAGCAGAAATATTATTAACTCTAAAAACGAACTTATCTCAAATTGCAGACACAAACGAAAATTTAAATATATCAGTTTCATTACTCCCTCTGACACCCTTCCCCCAGCCAATAACTAACCCTCCCCCCTCTAACATTAGGTTAATTTTATAATTTTTTAACCTTTTCACCTCTACGACTAATTACCCCAATAACATAGCGTTTTTCCCTATGCACCTAATAACTTTATCAACCCATAATCCTTAAAACACATCGAGAATTAACATTAGATTTTACCACACCAGTACTCCTTAATCTCCACTACTCCAACACTTTAATTCCTATTCCCTTTTTCAATTATTAGCTAACCCCTTCTTATATATGTATCCATTGCCTCTCTTATCTCCCTTTGCATACAATCCATTCAATACTCCATGTTATCACTTTGCTTGCATAATCAATCCAATCCCACCCCATAATCCTTATACAACGATTCTCTTGATTCAAACACATTAACACCGCTCCCAATCCTGACATTAGTAATATCTTAAAGTATCCTAATTAGCCACACCCCTAATATTTAAATAACTGAAATCTATAAATTATTAAACATTAAAATACTATAAATGTCTGAATAATTAATTTTTAAACACGTAAATCCCAGATCTGCAACCACTATGAACCCTTTTAAAACCTTCTAAATTATATATAATTTTGCCTAAATAAATCCCTTTAAATATGGAGATATTCTTTACCTCACCCGAACTGTTTACTTATTTGCCAGACATGCTACTGTATTAGCTTATAGAAACCCCACCCCAACTCTTAACTGAAGCCCTACCTTGCGTGGGGCAAATCAACTGGCAGTAATTAAATTATATTGTTGCTTACAAGCGATGAGCTGTATCGAAACAAGCGACGATGAGCTGTATCGAAACAAGCGACGATGAGCTGTATCGAAACAAGCGACGATGAGCTGTATCGAAACAAGCAACGATGAGCTGTATCGAAACAAGCGACGATGAGCTGTATCGAAACAAGCGACGATGAGCTGTATCTAAACAAGCCTTTTTCCCACCGCACTCCTAGCATCAGCTAAAGTTTCCTTTGCTCAACCTCCTCCTCCTCCTCCTCCTCCACCATCACCTACATCTACCCGTTTTCCCCAACTTTTGACAATAAAATTCTCTTTCAGACTCTAGGCACCATACAGGATGTCGTTGATGATTTAAATTCAGCAACGCTGGATGGCATCACAGAACAAAATCGCATTACGTTAATGCAAAAAACGTTCTCTGCGCGTTTCTCCGCCGTTTTAAAAAAAATTCTCTTTCTCCAGCATTTTTGTTCATTTGCTTTTGACACCTGAGGATGATTCGACGAAGAATCGAAAACGTTGTGAAACCTATGGAACATTTATTAATTTTTTTTATTTTAATACAAAAAAGACCATCAGAAGAATTTAAAAAAATTAAAAAAGGTATAATTAAACAGATGAATTCTGTTATTTTTAATAATATTTGCATAAATAAAAAAAATGCAGCCTAAATACACTATATATATATATATATATATACATATATATGTATATAATTATTTCAAGATTTTTATTCCATCAACTTAGAATTTTGGAATAATGACTACCGAAAATTAACCAATGGGTAGTCATTATTTCGAAATTCTAAGATGATAAAATAAAAATCTTGAAAGAAATACATTTATAAGCTCTATTACTATCAGCTTTTTATTTGCAATCGAGAACAGATTCCTATACGAATCAATCTGTATTTTATAAAATTTTGTTTATATTATCGTTATCTTTTATATATATATATATTTGTGTATTTTTATTATTCTCATTTATGTTGTTGCCTTTAAATATATTTTTGTCTTTGTTTTCAGAGGTGGATTCTCCTTCTCAGAAACGACAATTGTGTGGTGGAAGCCAAGCAGCCATTGAAAAAATGTTGCAGTTTGGCCGAGAACTTCAGGGAATGAGCCAACAGTTACGAAGACAATACGGCAAAAATGAGACAAACAAAAGAGCATTACTGGTAATATATATATATATATATATATATACATTCTCTCTCTCTCTCTCTCTCTCTTTCTCTCCCTCCTTCTCTCTCTCTCTCTCTCTCTCCCTCCCTCTCTCTCTCTCCCTCCTTCTCTCTCTCTCCTCCTCCTTCTCTCTCTCTCTCTCTTCATCATCATCCTCATCATCTCTCTCTTCATCATCATCCTCATCATCTCTCTCTCCTCCTCATCCTCCTCATCTCTCTCTCCTCCTCATCCTCCTCATCTCTCTCTCCTCCTCATCCTCCTCATCTCTCTCTCCTCCTCATCCTCCTCATCTCTCTCTCCTCCTCATCCTCCTCATCTCTCTCTCCTCCTGATCTCTCTCTCCTCCTCATCCTCCTCATCTCTCTCTCCTCCTCCTCATCTCTCTCTCCTCCTCCTCATCTCTCTCTCCTCATCTCTCTCTCTCTCCTCCTCCTCCTCATCTCTCTCTCTCTCCTCCCCCTCCTCTCTCTCTCTCTCCTCCCCCTCCTCTCTCTCTCTCTCCTCCCCCTCCTCTCTCTCTTCTCCTCCTCCTCCTCATCTCTCTCTTCTCCTCCTCCTCCTCATCTCTCTTCTCCTCCTCCTCCTCATCTCTCTCCTCCTCCTCCTCCTCATCTCTCTCCTCCTCCTCCTCCTCATCTCTCTCCTCCTCCTCCTCATCTCTCTCCTCCTCCTCCTCCTCATCTCTCTCCTCCTCCTCATCTCTCTCCTCCTCATCTCTCTCCTCCTCATCTCTCTCCTCCTCATCTCTCTCCTCCTCATCTCTCTCCTCCTCCTCTCTCTCCTCCTCCTCCTCATCATCTCTCTCCTCCTCCTCCTCATCATCTCTCTCCTCCTCCTCCTCATCTCTCTCCTCCTCCTCATCTCTCTCCTCCTCCTCATCTCTCTCCTCCTCCTCCTCCTCCTCCTCCTCCTCATCTCTCTCTCCTCCTCCTCCTTCTCCTCATCTCTCTCTCCTCCTCCTCCTCCTCCTCCTCATCTCTCTCTCCTCCTCCTCAACCTCCTCCTCCTCCTCATCTCTCTCTCTCCTCCTCCTCCTCCTCCTCCTCCTCAACCTCCTCCTCTCTCTCTCTCTCCTCCTCCTCCTCATCTCTCTCTCTCCTCCTCCTCATCTCTCTCTCTCCTCCTCCTCCTCATCTCTCTCTCTCTCTCTCCTCCTCCTCATCTCTCTCCTCCTCCTCATCTCTCTCCTCCTCCTCATCTCTCTCTCTTTCTCTCTCTCCTCCTCCTCATCTCTCTCTCTTTCTCTCTCTCTCCTCCTCCTCCTCATCTCTCTCTCTCCTCCTCCTCCCTCCTCATCTCTCTCTCTCTCCCCCTCCTCCCTCCTCATCTCTCTCTCTCCCCCTCCTCCCTCCTCATCTCTCTCTCTCTCCCCCTCCTCCCTCCTCATCTCTCTCTCTCCCCCTCCTCCTCATCTCTCTCTCTCTCCCCCTCCTCATCTCTCTCTCTCTCTCTCCCCCTCCTCATCTCTCTCTCCTCCTCATCTCTCTCTCTCTCCTCCTCATCTCTCTCTCTCCTCCTCCTCATCTCTCTCTCTCCTCCTCCTAATCTCTCTCCTCCTCCTCATCTCTCTCTCTCTCTCTCTCTCTCCTCATCATCATCATCTCTCTCTCTCTCTCATCCTCATCTCTCTCTCTCTCTCTCTCCTCTCCCCCCTCATATCTCTCTCTTCTCCCCCATATCTCCCTCCCCCCCCATATCCCCCCCCCCCCCCTTTCTGACTTTGCACTTCGGGTGCCGCCTTCTTCTGGCCTCGTGCACCTGACTCTTTTAAAGGGTACGGAGTCGTTTTTTTACGACGTCATACTCCGAAATGAACTTGTCGACCTCACACACCTGAGCTCGTTCAAAGGTCACCGATTGATTTCGATTGTTCTTTTATGCCTAATTAACAATCTATCTAGTCTTCGGCTTTTCTTTATTATTGCGGGGTCATGCCCATAGCCTCCCCGTGACGTCTTATGCGTTATTACTCAATTTGTCTGCATCATTATTTTACACACACTACACCTACCAAATCTTGCAAATAACAATAGAATACAATGAAAACACATAAGGAAACAATACTTTACTTCAATCTAACTAAATGTATATACATTTCACTATTAGAAGAAATTATGGAAATTCATTAAATAATTAGATGAATACCCATCCCAACACGGGTAAAATGAATTCTTCCAAATAGAACAGTTTTGCACCACTTTTATGTCCCTTTACGAACATTAAAATCGAGATATAATGATACTCGACCTTATATCTAGCATCCTTATTCTAATTTTGATCAAAATTGATTACATAATTTTGATTTTAGAAAATGTCTAAAATTTAAGGCTTAAGAAGAAATTGAAATTCAGGGAATGTTGCTTAATTCGTGTCTGATGACTATGGATACAATTTAAATCAAATCTGAAATGCTTACATTTTCAAATAAGGCGTTGTGCCCATATTACACTCCCTGAAAACGCTTTAACGCATTGAAGCCTATGTCCCCATGCGAAAATTCTTCAGCAAACCCCACTCCCCTCAATGGTACATCTTGAAATGTGCAGCTGCCATTGCTGAGAGGCAGCAAGCATTCCGAAAGTTCGCCAGCGAATAGACAAAAATTTATAGAATCAAGAAATAATTGTACGGCAGTGGTAGATGAAGCAAAGAGGAAGTATACAACGATAACTAAAAAAACGCATTCAGTTACAGAAACTAGGCATTCACGATTTCTGGAAAATCTATAATAGTGTGGTGAACAATGGACAATCAACGATTCCTCCGCTATCAAACCACAATGATGTCGTTTGCACGGCAGCTGATAAGGTTGAACTACTTGCCCAGCGTTTCGCCTTAAACTCCACTTTGGACTCAGCAAACCACCATCTCCCTAAATTCTCATTGCGGACTGAACCCACACTTGAAAACCTGGTCATTACCCCATCTCAGGTCAGGGTAATCATTAAAAACCTCGACACCTCCAAACCTTCTGGGCCTGATCTTATACCAGTAATAGTAATAAAGAAATGCTCTGCAGAACTGGTCCCTGTCCTCTCCAAACTCTACAACAAATGCCTTGCTGAATCTTGCTTCCCTGATAGCTGGAAAATTGCCTCTGTGGTACCAGTCTACAAGAATTCTGAGTATAGAACTAATCCTCAGAACTATCGCCCAATCAGTTTACTCTTGATCTTTGTGAAAATCTTTGAATCCCTAATCAATCTAGCGATAGTCCGGCACCTAGTAATGCTATGGATTTAGACAAGCACGATCTACTGCCGATATCTTAACGATCATCTCTGAATGCATATATCATACACTGGACAAGGTAGGTGAATCTAGGGCAGTAGCGCTTGATATATCTAAGGCCTTTGACAAGGTATTGCATAAGGGCTCCTCCTAAAAATTCACTCATATGGTATTAGTGGACGAATATTTAATATAATTAGATCCTTCCTAACTAAAAGAAAGATCCAGGTTGTCCTTGATGGCCGTTCATCTAAGCAACATGACATAAATGCAGGTGTTCCCCAGGTATCCATCCTTGGAACTTTATTGTTCCTGATGTTTAATAAACGACCTCCCTGATGACATCGAGTCTGAGATAGGTATATTTGCTGACGACACCACGCTCTACTCTCGTCATGTGGGCAAAACCGACACATACATATCCGAGGCAATGGCTTAATCTTTAGCAGATGACCTCCAGTCTGTAGTGGATTGGGGGCAGAAATGGTTGGTAACTTATAATGCCGCAAAGAAAAAGCTCCTTTCCTTCAATAACTACAAGAAACCTCTTCAACCACCGATTTTCATGGCATGAGAGTCCAACATTCAAACTACTCGGCCTAACATTCACAGGTAACATGAATTGCAACAAATACATTAAAGACATTGCCAAGGCTGCAGCAAAGAAGGTGGGCTCCCTCTACCATGCTAGTAAACTCCTGACACCTGATATTATCCTGTATCTCTACAAAGCCACCATTCGCCCATGCATGGAATATTGTTGTCACAGCTGGGCTGGTGCATCATCTACTAGTCTCTTCCTCTTAGACAAGGTCCAAAAAAGAGTCGCCAACCTAATAGGTCCCTCACTATCCACCAAGCTCCAGTCCCTGCCCTATCGCCGCAATGTTGCATCCTTGTTCTTATTTTACATATACTTCAATGGATTGTGCTCTGATGAACTAGCTGCTCTCGACGCAAATACACTAGAACAACCCGACAATCAGCTAGGTCTCATCCATTCACTGTGGAGGTCTCCATAGATGCCGGAGAGCCTTCTACTTCAGCAGCTTCTTTCCTCGTGCTGCCGGCCTCTGGAACTCCCTTCCTGCTCCCTGTTTCTCTGACTACCGAAATGCAGAGGTTTAAAACTAATGTAAACAGATATCTCGCCACACAGCTCCCAACTTAGGATGACACCCAAAACCTACTCCCTAATTCTCTGTAGCCCCTTACGGCTACAGTGGTAACCTGCTTTGTTTGGGGTGAAATATCTTTGAAAAAAAAAATTTTTTTTAAATACTCCAAAGAAACTGAAATTTAGGAAATATTTATTAATTGATGTCTAATTGTTAAAAGTTCACAAAAATCTGAGGTAGAAAGCTTCCCCCCCCCCCCATTTTACCCCATTTTCATAAAACTAATTTAAATATAGTCCACATTACCCACCCTTATGCCTAGCAGCTGTCTCACAAAATGCATAATGATCGGTTAATTAGTTTAGGACTGAATACTATACATATAATGTATATATACACATACTTAACTTTATATAAATAAGAGATCCATATTAATTCATATATAGAGCATTGATTAGATCAACATTAGATTATGGTTGTATAATCTATAGTGCAGCCCGTGAGTCATACCTAAAAAAAACTACAACCCATACAAAATCAAGGACTAAGATTATGTCTGAATACCTTTCGGACCTCTCCTATGCAAAGTTTCCATGTAGAAGCCAACAAACTCCCATTACATCTAAGATGGGAAAAGCTCTCACTCCAATATATGCTAAAAATCCAAAATGACCCTGATAACCCAACATATGAAAAAATATTCACATCACAATACAACCACTTTTACACCAGTAAACCCTCAGTCATACGACCTCTAGGAATGCGTATTAAAGAAGCCATCTCCCAAATTAACAATAATTCTGACAACATATCACGATGGACAAATTCTAATATACCACCATGGATGCTGGCCAAACTGAAAATAGACCTCACACTGCGACAGAAAATAACAAAAAAAAAGAATTAACAACTGAAAATGAATACCAATACGGATTTGCAACACTTAAAGAACATTATACAACACATATAGCCATTTATACAGATGGATCTAATGACAAGGAAAAAGTGGGAGCAGCAGCCGCCTATAGCGTCTATAAACAAAAAACTATAAGACTACCCAACGACGCTCCAATCTTCACTGCCGAAATAAAAGCTATAAACATGGTAATTGAACTTATACAGGCAATTCCACAAAAAAAGTTCATAATATTCACAGACTCCTTATCTTCACTCATTGCCCTAGAAAAAAGGAGATCGTACCACCCTTACATCTCCAATATACTGGAAAAACATAATTTAATGAAAGCACAAAAGGAAATAATCATGGCCTGGATACCAAGTCATGTGGGTATTAAAGGCAACGAAAAGGCAGACAGATTGGCTAAAAAAGCCCTTAACAAAGATATAAGTAAGATCAAAATCCCATATACAGATTTCAAAGGAAAAGTTAAAAAGAATATAGAATCAAAATGGCGAACAATATGGAACACTTTCCCTCAAAACAAGTTGTATGAAAATCAACCTATAGTTGGAACAGAAAACAAAAACATGACAAGCAACCAAAGGGAAGACACAGTATTGACACGTATACGTATTGGCCACACAAGGCTGACCCACATACACCTACTAGGAGGAGAGGAAGAGCCTCGGTGTAATCATTGTAATGAAGGACAAACAATAAAACACATATTACTTAAATGCAAAAGATATACACATATACGCAATAAATACTACAAAGCAACAAATATTAAAAAACTATTTGAAAATATAACCCCGTCTCAAATAATATGGTTTCTCAAAGAATCCAACTTATACAATAAAATTAAAAAAAAAAAAAAAAAAAAAATAAATAAATAAATAAATAAAATTTATATATGTATATGTGTGTATGTATACATGTGTATATATGTACATATGTATATATACAGTATTTACAAAATAACATTAAACAAGAAAAACACAAACAACTTGATTAAGAAAATAATTATCTTGTCATCAAGCAGACAATTCAAAAATACCTCTTAAAAGAATGACCCAATCAATACCTTCCTTCCTACTCACCAAAAAGCATACCAAAAGCAAACAGTGATTATACATTAAGAACAGGCAAGTCCTGCTCGATAAAAACAACTTCTCAAAGAGGAAACATAGTTAAACCATTTGAACTTTAAAAAGGAAAAAAAAAAGTTTGACCTGAGATGACCTTATAAGGGTTGAAAGGTCGTTAAAACCCAACAAACACATTAATTCTGAAGTATGAGGACATAATGTCAATTAAAATCTTTTTTGTTTCTCCTTGTTTTCTTTATCAAGATTTCGATGTTATGGGATGATGCCATGATGGACATGGCGTTGCCTTGGACATATCGAATTGAGTCTTTAATTTTGCTTTAAATTCTTATAATTCTACTTTTACTCTGTTTGTTAGAATTTGTTCAATTTTGAAACTATTTAGAAACTAAGAGATCCCAAATTATTATTTTACTCCGCTGTTTATAAGATATTTTAATTCATTAGCTTTTTATATAACAAAAAAATAAAGTACATACTACATCAAAATTAAAATTTTTACAGCATTTTAGTGTGTTCTGTGTTACATATATTTTTTAACGTTGATAAGAACTTACAAGTCGTGTTAAATATCCAGGCCAAGTGTACCAAAAAGGTTATTTGACAGTAGACACACTTAACACGGACTCGCACCTGGCCTTCCAAAAATAACATGATTGATTGTCGAAATAAGTAATCATTGGTTGAAGTCAAGTAACCTGGTTGGAGAAAAACAAACATGGTGGTTTGTCAGAAATAAAATAATTGTTAATTGAAACTACCTACAAAAGTTAGCGGCAGAGGGAAATACCCCGTCATCTAATAAATGCCCTGGGGGGCATGGTTACATTGACAGCTAAGTCCCATAGTTGGCTTTTGCAGGTGAAGGTGTAGGTGTCACCAATTGTTTTATTATATCAACCCGAAATTGATATCATCAGTCGATTGATGATTTGGGCCCGACAAAAACCACCCCGTCAGATTCCTGTACATGCGTCTTCCTTCCTCACTAACCGCGCTCGCTCACCGTCGGCATCATTATATTTTTATATATCAGTGTTTGTGACGTCATTCTTTTAAGCACAGCAGAAATACAACAATAGATATCCAAAATCAAAATTTTATTTTCATTATACCTAAAAAGTTTTAATGTGGGCACATAAATCTTTACAAAACAAAAAAAAATGATACCAAAGTTATTTTGGTAGATCAATTAGCCACCGAAATATGACCAGTCAAAGTTTGTTCAAAATAAGAAAATTTACCATCTTGTGTGCAGAAGCTGATTTTCAGTGTATAACTAAAAATGCAGACTTTGATCAAATGAAAAAAATCTTACAAATGTAATGTCATCTTGTGGGAAATGGAAATTAATCATAATGGCAGCAGTAATTATTAGATCAAACCAGCCTAAACATTGGCAAAATTCCATTAGCCTTTGAAAAAATATGCCAAAATGACATGCAAGTGCAACTTTGACTGTTCATATAAGATTCATTTCAACAGCTAACACATTGAATCTTCTTAATATGATTCATAGTACATTCGAGATAAAACTCGATTTTTCTTTTAATAGCAAACAATCTAAATCTATTTGATAAAGGGCAAACGTCTATGTGTGTTTGTTTGTATGTATGTGTGTGTGTATGTTTGTCCGCAAAAAGCTTTTGCTACATGCGGCAGACACCCATCAAGTTGATATTTCCTGAAACACTGTCAACTCGGACGTATAATATCGAAAATTCAGAAAAATAAATTAATTCTACTAGGGTATACTGGCCCATTTTCTCCAATGTGAGTAGCTTTTTTCCTCCATTTTCCAACGTTTTTATGTACTAATTTGCAAAAAAAACAATGATATTATGTATAATTTCAGAAAAAATGCAAATCATTCCTTACAATTCAACTTTAAATGACATCAGAGGGAGAGAGGGAGGGGGGCAAAACGATATATGTGACATGCGTACGCTATTTGACGACATGTTTTAATTTGAGAAAAAATGCAAGTCATTCCTTACAATTCAACAGGAAATGCCATCAGAGGGAGGGGGGGCTAAAAACTATATATGTGACGTGTGTACACTATTTGAAGACATATTTTGATATCTAATAAAAAAAATAAAAAAAATCCATCTGACCAAAAACAATATATGCGACATTCGTAATCATTACTAATACTGACATTAATTATTTTCATGGAGATTTTCTTTTTCGGATTCTTCCGACAGGGGCATATTAATATGAGTTATTTTTTTATGACAGTGACACATGAATGAACATGATTTTGGTACTTTGATATGACAGGGGAGCATTAATATGAGTTATTTTTTATGATAGTTACACATGAATGAACTTGATTTTGTGTCTTTGATACGAGAGAGACGCATTAATGAGATCTTATGTATGCGCACCGGGGTGGAGATGGATACGTATACAGTAGGCGCACCGGGGCAGAGATAGGTACATATATAGTATGCGTATGAGGTGGTGATACGTACATATATAGTATGCGCACAAGTTGGTGATTCGTATGTATATAGTATGCGCACCGGGGTGGAGATAGGTACGTATATAGTATGCACACCGGGGTGGAGATAGGTACGTATATAGTATGCACACCGGGGTGGAGATAAATACATATACAGTATGCGCACCAAGGCGGAGATAGGTACGTATATAGTATGTGCACCAGGGTGGAGATAGGTACGTATATAGTATGTGCACCGGGGTGGAGATAAATACATATACAGTATGCACACCGAGGCGGAGATAGGTACGTATATAGTAGGTGCACCGGGGTAGAGATACGTATGTATATAGAAGGCGCTGACAGAGATGGTACTTTTAATAGAAATATGTCATGTTTGCCCCGGGTAACGGAAGAGGAGGGGTGGGGAAGAGACAGCTTTCGTTGAAGGCAACGGGGAGGGGGGGGGTGCAATTGGACGACCAAGGAAGAGTGAGCCCCGTGCAACGCTGGGTACTGCTAGTATAATATAAATTGCTTTTAATTTTGAATGTGAAAAATGTAATTTTAAGCCAAAGTCAATTCAAAGTTATACATGTTTAGTTTATACTTGGGAAATCGTTCTGCTTTGAGCGTCATCAGATATGGTGCCGTGTTAAATTCGTTACTTACAACTGCAAATTAATAAGTACTCAAATCTCCATTTGGTTCAGATATGCAAATTAGGTCATTTTTACTTACCATCCTTGTTTTGTCTTTTTAGAATGCCTTTAGTTTATTAGCCTATGCTGATCCGTGGAACAGTCCAGTCGGTTACCAACTAAACCCGGTACAAAGAGAACCAGTATGTGCTGCGCTGAACAGCGCCATTTTAGGTAAGTGGTTCTTTGCAATTTTCAAGGTTTATTTTGCAATGCGAAAAAAAATGCCATAATCTATGCAGCTGAAAAGCCAAAAGAAATGCCTCGTGGAAACAAACCAATTGAAACGCACGCGCGGCTTGTACTCGTAAAGATTCAAATGTGTGGCTACGGGAGATAAACCACTGTTACAAGTCCCTCCGAGCAACTGACCCCATATGTTATCTGACGAATTTGAGAAAAGGGTCAAATGATTGTTGGCCATGTGATAAAAGCGCTTGGCAACAGTTAAATGGCTATGGTTACAGAATACCCTGAGTAACATCTAACAACATTGTAGGTAGATGTGTCAGATAATGGATACTGGCGGCCTGTCTCCCTCTCCCGCCGACTGTGAGGGTTGTTTTACATATTTCGTAAAAACTAAACATTTTTTGTGACTCCTACTACAGTTGTTGTAGGAGGCGGGCTAACTACCCTATCCTTGATCGTGTTAGACGACTGAGCCGTAGGGAGGGAAGGGTGACATCAGATTCAGAAGAGCAGTGAGGTGACTCCTGCTTCCTGTCTCACTTGGATCTATGCCGGGGGCCCGATACATTTCTCGACGGTCGATTCAGTTTTCATTTTCCAGAAGTGCAAATAAATATATGAACTTTATAAATGTGTGTTGATGTTTCTTGAAAGTTTTATTTTCATTTCGACAAGCGAGTGCAGTCGAATCCAAGATGGCTGACTAAAAGAATGTAATTATTACTGGACAATCAGATCATCATCATCATCATCAGATGAGAACACTCAAAAGATGGTGCAAACTCGTGCTGCCAATCCTCAACTGTATTACAGATGTCTCTGAACCATGACAAAAATATCTGTTAGTTTTGCATCAGAGCAATTTAATCAACTCACCCATAATGACAAGGCATGTAGTTATGTCTGTATTTTGGAATCCTAGGAGGCGAACTTTATATCTTCTGACTCCACAACCCTTGTCAGATGAAGCACCACCTGACATTCGCTTGATGCAGCAAAACTTCTCTACCGTCTAATTATTTTAACATGATGAGCCAAACGTTTTCTTAACCGATTATCATTGCTAAAGAAAGCAACTCTTTATAATTATTACAGCCACACAATAATTTATTTTTAATTAAAATTTTTTGTTTTAGCATTGAATAAGCTAAAATGGGTTGACTGTCTGTAAAACAGACCGCCTACATCGATCCGTTCTCTCTGTCATAAACCATTTGATTTGTAGCCACGTAAAAATTTCTTTTTTTATCAGTGTCATTTTAATTTGCTAATAATAAAACGTTAATGCTGACTAAATGCTCATTCAGTAACTAAAATGGCTTTTTAATATTTCATCTTTCAGAATCGTACGGTCTACCCCGACAGCCTCCATTAGAAGTCGCCATTGCACAAGCTACAGAATGCATGAAACTCATGTCGAAGGCTGGGATCGGCTCGTGTGCATTTGCTGGGGTGCAAGATTATTTGCACTGATGATTGTCCTTACGGCTGCAGTTTCAGCAGCATTTCTTTTCTTTTTTTTTTTTTCCTTTTTGAAACTTTCTGAACAGAGGAAACATTCTTGCTGGACATTATATATTGGATGTGTGTGTGAGTGTGAATTATATAGATACAAATAAATAATGGATACGAAGATAAAAGGTGGCACGTGTATCTATGTGTGTATGTATATGCAAACAAATATGGGAAGAAACTGATACTTCATGACTGTTGTTTTTTTTTCATCAGCTTTTCCAGGGATCGAACGTTTGTTTAATTTTTTGAGATAAAGAATAAAGTTCATCCTATGTTGAGCTTTCGACTTACGCAAGTCATCATTAGGGTAGAGAGAATGTCTTGTGGGCAGACCTGTACGATTTCAATTTGTTTATTTTTCTCATCAAATATGGACATCAATTAGCGCCTGCGAGATGTTTTTACCTAACCTTGAGGATGACTTATATAAGTTGAAAGCTCTATTCATCAATCCATATGCGTACTCCAGAGAGCCTCGACACATGCTTGAGAGCAAAATTCCACTCACAGGGTTTGTTTTGTTGTCATCATCACGTGAGGTTTAGCAAATCAGACTGAAGTAATTGCTAAATGCATCTTCACGGCTGGATAATTGCGCGGCTCACCAAACGCAAACCTGTACGCTTTTACACTTTATGGTTCTCTACTCACTGGAGCAGTGCAGCTTCCCGTCATCAAGAAGGGTCTTCTGCGAAGCTACGATCTTCTCTTTAGCATTGCATCCGATTGTTGACGGTCGCCATAGGAAGCACAGGAGGAATTACCCATAAAAAATCCAGGGATTTTTGTTGAAGGTTTACTCCTCTAGATCCACAGTGTTCTGTCTATGTTTATGCATGTTAACAGCACGCTAATGTGTCTCCTTACCAACCATGCACGGACAGTCATTGAGGCGGGAGAGCCTGTAGCTTACACATCACATAGTGCTGCGATGCATGGAGGCCAGGTGAGGATGCCACGAATAGATCATCTGGGAAAAGGGTATATTTCTCTACAAATCCTTTAGTCAACGCTTGTAAAACGAAAAATGAACATGTGATCATTTTTTTTCATGTTTTCTTTATTCGTTATTTCAAGAATTGAGAATATGCATTTCATCCCGACGGAATAGTTGAAAAAACTCAATCGACATGAAGCGTACATTTCTATCAAAAGCGTATGTTTAAATTAACATTTACTGCCAACATACACAATATATATAATATGGAATAAACAATTTAAACACGGAACAAGATTAACCAGTTTTGTTTGAATGTGAAACCGGTACAATCTCTTGTTCGTTTTTCTTTCTCCTGTGTTTAAATTGTTTATTCCATTTTGTCTTTCACTGCATACATACATATATATTCTTATATACATACATATATATATTATTCTTAAAAAGAAAATATTCCAATTGACTCCTATAGTCTAAGGTTTGGTCAGTGACACCTTTATCAGGACACAGGAAGTGAGGCAAATTTATTATGAAAATATTATTTCAAAAATAGCATTTATAGATTTTTTTTTTCACTTTATGAATTTGGCTGACTCCACTTAACAAACTTACCCCTGAGGAAGATCTCATTGGCTGAAACATAAGCTATAAGCCAATAAAGAAGACTTAAAAATATTGGAATATTTTGTTTTTCATAATATTTATAAATTCTCGTATATTTCGTTATTTATATATATATATATATATATATATATATATATATATACACACACACACAAATAGGAGTTCAATCGGTATATGGGGGGGGGGGGCAACAAAAACAGGACACAAATAATAAATGTTTTTGTCAGGCTGTCCAGTCAGAAGTTTTAGTAATACATCTAAAAATGCTGTGTTAGGTTTTTTTTTGTTTGTTTCAAAACATGTTATCTATTATCCAAAACATATGTTATCTATTATCCTAAAACAATGCCTTTTGAATGATAATTTTCAAGAGACCCTACTTTTTAGTGTGTGTGTATTTGTCTAAAATGTTTCAGTTGGATGGAATGCATTACTGTGCGTTGTCAAATCTTGAATAGAGAAGGGTCTCTTGAAAATTATCACAGAAAAACATTGTTTTACAGTAAATAAAAAAAAAAAACAACTAAAACAACGTGTGTGGATTTATTTAATTGCTTTTAAAATCGGCGTCCAACTTCTGATCGGATAATCTGATAAAACCATAAGTCACACATTTATTTGTTTTCTATTTTTGTATTTTACCCTTTGACTGATTGAACCCCCGTTTCTCTATACATGAAGCAGATGTGAAGACCAGTCACATTATATATATATATATATATATATATATATATATAGATATATATGAGAAAGAGATAGATAGATATATATATAGAGAGAGATTCCAATATGTGCAAAAAAACAATAGTGCTCAATTCCAGGGGTAAGAGCATACTATTTATAAACATAAAAAATACAGACCTTAAGGCATTAAGGAAATAACAATTTTGCAAAAAAAAAAAAAAAAAAAAAAAAAAAAGAAACTGTGAAAGAATTCTCTAGAGGTCTTCAGGACTGATAATCTAATAAACCTTTTTCTTGTGCCTAGTTTTTTTTTTGCAAACTAAATCGTGTCTCTTTGTGAAACCTCGGTTTCTTTAATACCTGAAAGCCTGTATTTTTTGTGTTTATATAATAATACTGATACATTACAACAAATAAATGTTGTTTTTGTGTTCATCTGTTACATATATTTCATGCCACTTCTGACAACAATTTGCTACCAACATTTGTTCAATTTGGTATGATCCAAAATTAAGAAAAAATTTTTTATTTTCAATTTCTATCAGAAGGTCGCATAAAGCATGAAACATATAATGGCTAAACACAATAAATAACATCTTTGATGACATTTGTTATTTATCATTATTTTGCTCTATTTTAGAAATTAAAATTTTGAGATCTTGAGTGCTTTTCGTAAAAACCATAACAACAAAAAAAATATTTTGTATTATTCGGACTACTGTTCTCATCATGTTTGTCATTCTTACAATGTTTCGGCCAATGTAACTTCAGTATTTCTTTAGGTGTGTTTTGTCGAACTTGAGACTCTGGAATTTTGAATGGAACACTGTTGTTCCATCTGCCATGACCAGGTAGAAGTCTTAAGTAATTTGTAATTCTATTCATATTACCTGTACTACAGATTAAACCATCAACCTCCAGAAGATTGTCACTTAGAACTTTTTATTACTTACCACTTATATCCGTTGCACCATGAGTCCTTGCGATCATCCTATCAAAATTCCATACAGATTCCAAAGTTTGACAAGATGCACTTGAAGAAGGTTACAGATTACATCGGCCAAAACGTTGAGAATAACAATCAAGATGAGAACAGTAGTCCAAATAATATAAATTATCAATACTCATCTCAAAAAAATTCCAAGAGATATTTTAGTTTTTAAAGAAGTTTTGATTATAGATTTCCTCCCGGCTGGCCATCTTACTACACGTGTATATGCTTAGCCATACTGTGTAGTAGTGTCTAACAATGGCACAGTGGAGAACTCTGTTATAACTTGTCCACTTTTTACTTATGTAAGAATGAATGGATACTTGTTGTCATCTACCCTTAAGCTGCCACCTCGATTGTTTCTCGGTAGTTTTCTACTTCAGCTAGTGTGAAAAAGGAAGCACGCACGCACAGAAGGCTCGTCATGTCTTATATGTTCGCGTGCGCAAGATTTTTGTTGGGTGTTTGTCGTGTAAAAATTGGTTGATGGTTTCATCATCTCTCCTAACGCTTTCAACTAACACAAGTATATAAAATATTAGGGCATCCCATAACTTCTGTCCGGATTTTAATTCTTCTGAAATTTGAATAAGTGTGGAGAATGTTTAAAGGCACTAAATATTTATATATCATAGAGATGTATTTGGACACTTCACTTTATTCAATTTTCTTTTGCAGAAAAATTAATCAAAATTTTACGGTTGAAAGCCCTTAAAAACTGACAGTACCCAAGGAGCATTTGAGGCACATAATGCTTTATACATTAAAAGAAAGAAAAGGTATCTCTGCAGCCAAAGTGACTCAAAATGTTCACTCGGTTTAATGAGAAAAACGTGCAGAAGATGGTTTACAACATTCAGAAATGGACATTTCGCCCTCAAAGATGAAAGCCAATCAGGAGGTCCAGCTGAATTTGATGAAGCATCATTGAAGCTTTTCTCAAACCATACAACTGTCTGCATGATTTACGGTTGCCTTCAGGCAATTCATGAGGCACCCATTTTCCAAGCTTAGAAAACAAGTTGAAGATGATGATGAACAGTTTGTTGTAAAACATCTATGCATCCTTTCATTCGGTCCCTTCTTTTGCATAAGCCAAATGAATATTTTAAGTAGCTTCGGCTGCAGAGTTACTTTTTTAAACTCATAAAGAAGTAAGTGCCTCAAATGATCCCTGTATATTAGTGAAATATTTTTGAAAATCAACAAATAGTGCAATTTAAATGAAAAATCATTTATTGATTTTTTTTTTTTTTTTTTTTTTTTTGTAAGCTTTCATTGTAAAACAACTTTGTCAGGTGAGACTATCTTATAGTTTTTTTTCTTTTCTTCTTCCTCATTTTGATGGTATTAACCCCGAAGGGTCGAATCACGGTATTGAGTTAAATTATAAAACATTTTTTCTTACTATAAATTTCAGAAAATGAATACCTGGACAGAACTTCTGGGATGACAAAATATTTTATAATTCTATGAGAGACAAAATCATCGGCCAAATTTTTTTTTATATAGAATACACCTGATAAGTTTTACTTATGTGAACGTATAAGACTTATACAATAATTCTTGTGGTGATCCTTTTATCATCAATCACATCTGTATAAAGAAGGGATCGCTTCCCAAATATATATATATATATATATATATATATATATATATATATATATATATCTATATATGTGTGTGTGTGTGTGTGTGTGTGTGAATGAAAAAAAAAGAAAAGTGAATTTCTTTTTACAGAAAAGTAATAATTCTCTACTGCCTAAAAATTGAAGGAATTTCACTGTTTTTTCACCCTTCCACGGGTTTATTTTAATTTATTCACTCTCCTCATAATATTCGTTATCCCCACCCCTCTCCTGTAAGAGATTAAAACAAACAAAAAAAATAACACCTGATCTGTGCATGCTAAATTTAGCAATATAACTTTCCTTGACAGATTCTTGTAAAAAAAATAATAAAAAATTTATATATAATAAAAAAAGCTAATTAACAAAAATAAACAAAAAAAAAAGAGACCTGAAAAAAAAAAGACAATTCATGTTTATTGAGAATGAGCCCTCCTGTCCCATGTTATTTTTTAAAAATATGGCCGTTAACTAAGAATCAGTTGGTTTTCAATCCCCCCACCCCACCCACCTCCAAATGTTCTACAAAAAAACTTAAAAGAACTAAAAAAACAAACAAAAAAAAACAACAAAAAAACAATGCCTTCAAAAGTTTGAAAAAAGAAAAAAAAATATGAAACAAAGATTTTCAAATTCTATTCAATCTTTCAAATCCATAATCAACTTTATACAAAATTGGGGGAGGGGAGAAAATTAAAAAAAAAATTTTTTTTTTTTAATTCTAAAAGATCAGTGTAAAAAATTTCTTTCACATTTAGATTTTTTTTTCACATTATTTCCATGCTTAGGATTGTTTTTCCCATGTCTGTTGCCATTTTCACAGCGTTTCTACCGTTGTTGTACTATCCAGCCTTCTTCAGATGTCGTTTTATCATAGTTGGCAACTGTCTGGGAATTTTGAATTGAATCCTTTATTTATTTAATAAGATGGAGCACAGGATGGGCAGCTCTCAATTCGAAGCTGTAATGGGGAAAAAAAAAAAAAAAGTCAAAGATTATTTGAAACGTAGGTGGTTGGAGAAATTGTAAATGCGCAAACTGTTTGTGTGGCCATTTCTTTGTATGATGTCAGTCCTTAAGCAATGGACGATGATAAAACGAACGAATCAAATAATTCTGAAAGTGGGGCAAGTAATTTAAATTTAAAAAATATTGTATCAGAAATTGAAGATCCGGAACACTGATGTAAGGCTGACGTAATTGTTTGTTTAAAAAGTGCAAACAGAAGAAAAGACTGAGAGAATGGGAGTGAGAGACAGAAGGATGCAGATGACTCGCACAGGTTTGCGCAAAATAAGCCAAGCAAACACCCACCTCTTCTATGGCTGTTATTATTGATTTGGGGTTGAAAAAAAAATGGCCAATTTATCATCAAAAATAGAATAAGAAAATTCTTCTGTATTTTTTTCATATGGTAAATAAAAGAATAAGGAAAAATTCCTTTCTATTACGATCAGCACAGTACAACATTCGGTTGGTGTTCATTCTTTTTCATATCTCAGAATTGGACAATGCAAGGAAACGGTCAAAGGGAAATAACTCATTGCATCAGTTAATTTTGATGATCACTACAGTCATAATGGTACAGAAGTTTGTTTTGAAATTTCAACAAAGTCACCAACTCCAACAAAAGTCACCTGAAGAAGGCCAGAGAAAGAGCCGAAATGACGTGAAAATAACAACGACCAAGATGGGGGCAGCAGTCCGAAATATGTAAATAATAATTCCACATCTCCAAAATAGCATGAAGCATGATTTTAAAAAAATTTAAAAAATTAAAAAATATTACCTAACACTAGGTATTAGGGTGTTTTTTGAAAGTAAAAAATAATTAAAAAAAGGTCAAATATATCAAATTCGATTTCCTATGTTGGTAATTTCCTAATGTACGCTTGTTTATTATTTAGAGTGAAATTGGTTCTGCTATTCCTCCCAAACAACTTATTTTTTAAAACCATGGTTTATTAAAATTAAAATAACTTTAAACATTAAAAAAATATTGTTACAGCAAGTCTAATTGTACATGCGAACATAAAAAAAAGACGTCAACTGGAGGGGGGGGTCCAGAAAGGAGATGACTCCAAGTATTAGCTATTTTTTTATGTTTATATTAAAGAAACATTTTATTGTATTATTTTATTATTAATTAAAACAATTTTTTTTACTTAAAACCAAATTGTTTGAGGAACAATGCCAAAGCTGATTTCACTGCGGCTTATTTACAGCGAAATGAGTCTTGGCATTGCTTTCAAACAATTTATTCTTTTTACTTAAAACCATGTTTTAGTAAAAAAAAAAGAAGATAACTTGAACCTTTCTAATGTAATTAGTCTGATCATATATATTAGTCTAATCATATGTATATATATATATATATATATATATATATATATAATGTATATATGTCTAATCATATGTGCGAAACACAGGAAAAAAAGGTCGATTGGGGGGGGGGGGGCGCAGAAAAGAGGTAACTCAAAAGTTTTAATTTTTTTAAAAATTTTTATTTACTGAGAATTACCTTCGTTCATTGCTTTGTTTATATCGGCCACTCTTTTTACTTTTTTTTTTCTGCATATAATTACATTTTCTACAACTTAATGTGTTTGAATTTTTTTTATTTAAACGTGCTTTTAAAAAAACAAGCTTTTTTTTGGGGGGGGGGTGAAACCAATCTCACTGTATGTGAGCATACATTAAGAAATTATGTCTTCGCTCGCACTTCATGCCTCTTCAACACGAACCGGAAATTGCCAGTGTTTTTTTGTTTTCTCAAATCTTTCTAAATCTGGCTAAGTTAATCTCTTTGTGTTGATAATCCGAGTTAATCCCTCCCGCCCATCTCTGCTAAAGAAGATTCATCTCTCTCTTTTTTTTTTTTCTTTTTTTTTTTTTTTTTTAAATACATATAAATAAAAAATTGACCTGTTATCATGTTGACCAGTAAATCTGCACACTGCAGAAGAGAAAGAATGAGAAATGGGGGAAAAAAAGACGGACCCGATAAATCAGTGACTTTTGTGTTGGCAAATTTATGGATTCCTGTTGAAAATAAACGCAGTGACCCGGGGTTCACGGGAAAGATTTTTGTTGTCATAAAGTTTTTTGTTTTTTTATTTCATATTTTAAATTTCTTAAAAAAAAAAAAAAAAATGATCCATATAGAGCTTTCGGGTTTCATTCTGACAGTTTGAATAAAATCCGACAAAATGAAAAAGCTGATATACCAACACTATACAATCAAATTAGCTGATATGGAGATATTTTAATATTTAGTCTGGTAGGTTGAGAGACAATAACCAGTTTGTGTGCAAGGAGTGTAAGACGATAGGAATTGATGAGAACTCGGATGTGGAAAAAGTATATCTGGATGGCCAAGCTATTGATGTTGTTAAGAAGTTTTATTACTTTGGTGATACCATTGGAGGACAGAGGTACAGGTACTAGTGTGATGGCAAGAATTGCGAGTTGATGGAGTAAGTTCAGGGAACTTCTGTCATTACTAACCAGCAGAGCGTTACCGCTGTCAACCAAGGGAAGAGTTTATCAGACATCTGTACACAGTATAATAATGTATGGAAGTGAAACCTGGCCAGGAGAGAAATGAGAATGATACGATGGGTGTGTAAAGACAGGTTTAGATCTGATGACCTCAGAAGGATTAAATCTGGACAATATAGGGAGATGTGGGCAGAACAGGAGATATTGATGGTATGGCCACGTTGAAAGAACGGATGAGAGTTCTTGGTTTAGTAGATGTAGAACAATTGGGGTAGTAGGATCAGTTTACAGAGGAAGACCAAGGAAAATATCGAAAGGAAGTGATAAAAATGGACTTGAAAGAAAGATAATTAAAGAGCTGGCCAGAGATGGGTTAGTTTGGAAGTCAATTTCTACAAACCGACCAACATGTAAATCAGACGTTAAACCAAATATAATAATATTAAGATTTCACCAAAATTCTATCATATCAAAAATATGATAGAAAAAAGATTTCAAAAGTATTTTAAAACTGTTTGATGAATAGCTAAGAAAAATAGGTCAAAGAATTCTTTCTTTGACCTATTTTTCTTAGCTATTCATGGTAGAAAAGAAAAAAACCTGTGGAATTAAAAAAAAAAAAAAAAAAAATTTTTTAATAAATTTTTTTTTTCCCTTTCTCCCCTTCTATTTTCCCCCTCGTTTTTATCTTGCATGTGTGTTTTTAGTTGTAAATCTAAACAAACAAAATTCTTTTGTTGATTTTCGGATGAAAATCTTTTAATAATAAAGATGAAATATTAAAATCTCTCCATATCAGTTAATTTGATTGCATTGTTTTAGTATATCCGCTTTTTCCATTTCAATTTCTACATTTTGTCAGATTTTGTCCACATTGTTTTCCTTAAAAAAAAAAGTAATTTATTTGTTATCAATAACAATTGATTTCCTACTGTTGACACACATGAGGTAAATCTTACTGTGAAAACCAAAACAACCAATCAAGGTAAAACTTTCCAAGAAAAACAAAAAAAACAACAAATACATGAGTAAAGTAAAAACAAAACAAAAAACAACTCATCTTTCTCTCTCTCTCGCTCTTTCTCATCTGTAAATAAATTATCTGTGTAGCCGTCAATTCTTAATTCAGTCGCAAAAATATTAAAAGTGATGGAATATTTTTTTTTGTGTCTATAAAAAGTGAAAAAAAATTCTTTCCTTTATTTCTTATACGTTATTAAGATTAAGTCTCCCTTCTTTGCTCATAAAAATAAATTTCCATACATGATTATTGCAGCGAGCAGGACACTCACTTTGATTAGGTAGATGAGTCACCACTTATCACGGCTAAAAAAAACAAACTCTTAAGCATATGGATTAATGAAATGGTAGACAGTTGAATGATTGGTGATTTGTGAAAATAGCAGTACTAGGATGTTTAAGGTTAGAAATCTAATGACGAAAAGGTAATTAGTGATATGGAATACTATTTGATGATGAAATCTACTTAATTTAAAGCTATAGGACCATGCTGGAGGGTTTTAGTCATTTGTAGGGGTGTTATGATAATACTAGTTTTAAGCTGAAATAAATTTTTTTTCAAATTTTACCCTTTAGCTCCTACTATGATATAACATGAAATCTAGTGAAAAATTTGA
This sequence comes from Sepiola atlantica, assembly GCA_963556195.1. Lineage (NCBI taxonomy): Eukaryota > Metazoa > Mollusca > Cephalopoda > Sepiida > Sepiolidae > Sepiola > Sepiola atlantica. The sequence continues at coordinate 19,380,258 of OY744545.1, read as the reverse complement.
CCAAACCTAATTTGAAATTTGGTGAGGCAGACAAACATCCAAGAAACTTGTAAACCAAAACAAATAGAAATAATTAATGACTGAAAATCTTGTATTTGTACTGAAACTAAATTTATATAACTATTCAAAAAAACATAACAGAATTATTAGTGAACAAAAGTCTAATGAACTACATCCAGTTACATTCAATCAAAAAGGAATCTTCTACCAAGCTAGCATACCCATTTCTTTGGCAGATTTAGAAGCCTTGCATGAGACCTAATAATGCGATCCTTTGCATCACATTCAGTGCAATACTTTTTCGGATGCACAAGCAAGTGAACGTTCAAGCAATCTACACATGACGTCCGTGAACTGTTCAATAAGCAGAAATAGTAAGTAATTGCGAATGTCTTTATTATTCACCTCCAACCACTCCTCTGACAAGCTCCCCAAACCATAGCCACCATTCAAACTCATTAACTCAACTGAATGATGAAGAATCCTACGAAGTGTGGTTCAACTAAAGTTCAAAGTTGTAGCTTTGTGACATTGTCGATTTTAGATTTAATGCCATTTCTCTGAAAAAAGTTTTGTGTCAAGTGACTCTGAAGGGATTTGAGAAAACGAAGAGGTTACATGTATTTCCTTAAATGGCTGAGTGTTAAGTGTCCAATGGAAGGCTAGAGGACATCAGGTTGACCGATTGTGCTCACAAATGAATCACTTGAAACAAAAAATTGATAATGAAGAAATAAACTCAATGCCGACTACTTCAATTAAATGACATTAATGAAATCCCTATTCAGCCAGTGGATGAACGAAGTCACCACTTAGAAGATAAACCACTTGAACTAGAAAAAGTCATCTCACAAAAATTTTATGGTTGAGATTTTATTAAACTGGCTAATTTGAAACAACAGAATTCGTGGAAATGGAGATTAATTACAGGTTTTTTTTGACCACTTGATAGATCCAAGCAGCTGTAACCACTTGAGATCAAGATGAGCAAAGATGAAGTGACATACTATGACTAATTAGCCTGGCCGCATCAGGTGGTTGACCGGAGGAGAAAAGTAGATAATGACAGCACTTTATTTAATTTTGTTTGACCGAAAGATGATGGGGGGAAAAACATTCTAAATTTAATCATGTTTGACCGACATCAGAGAGGGAGAGTTGCCAAAATCATCATTGATGGACAAAAAAAAGGGCTGGATCAAGACCCTATAGATGGGCAGGGCTAAGGGTAGAGCTCGTACCTGTATAAGCAGGTCAGAGAGAGAGAGAGAGAGAGTCAGTTAGAGTGAGCCAAGACCCACTGCTGACAAGTGTTCCAACTTAACTTCTGAGATAAGACTATGCTTACTTCCCAAGCCACACTATCGACTGCCGACAAAAGACTAATACCCAAATCAGTATCACACATGAACAGGCAATGAGAAAGGTTTGAACTTGTATTTTCTCTGATTTTTTATTTCAATTGTTTTCTCTTTTTTAAACTTGAGTCGATCCTTATTCTTTTTTATAACGTCATTGACGCCGTCACCTTGAACCATCTCTTCATTAGAAGCGTGTGATCAGATCTTGTCTGAAATAAAAAAATAAAAAAAAACAATGTGGAAGGACAAGGGTACCTTTGATTCAGTATGTATAAAAATGTGATAGGTTGCACTGTTCCTATTTATCTGCTTCTCCACAAGGTCGGTTTTTAATGTGGGGAAAATCCAGCTCAAATAAAAAGGTCACTCTGAATTGGAACAAAAATTAAAATTGCCTCAGTCTAGAAGGCCTTCTTTACCGACCGAGGACAGAATAGATTAAGTGTAGCATCAGAACATATACTACACTTGTGACAATATTAGGGAACGGAAAAGGGTTGATTTGAAACCAGACCTTGGGTTTCCCTAAGAAGGCTTTCAGCTTGGTTTTGCACCAAGGGAAAAACAAGTGATAAGAGAAAGAACAAGTTGTTTTCTTTTTTAATATTTTGGGAGATTGGAAATCCCCAAATAAAGCGATGACATTCGTCACCAGCCACCTGGTTTTCATATGTCGCAAAACAATGTGGAATTGTGACAATATCAGCCAACATTGATAAGGGAGGGAAAGGCTGTTTTCTTTGCCTCGAGATTTGAGATATGAAAAGGCGACCCGCCAATTGTTCACTGCGTCCCAAAACAGGGTAAAGCTGTTTTACATTCTCGGTGCTGAGTGAACATTGGTATGTTGAGATAGCCTGCGTCGATGAAATCAAAACCTTTTGCATGAGATAAGAATTAAATTGTTTTACTGGGACCCCATGCATCGCTGGCGTAGCTGGGTGGGGAGATGGATGAGGTGGGGTGTTTGCTGAAAGACATTTCCCCGTATTTTATAAATTAATAGAAATACATTTTTTCTTCTATGAATAAGTTTCGAGGGAGAAATCCCTCTTCTCACTAAGGTAGCAGTGGAAGATAGAAACAGATGAAGAAGAAAAGAGGGGCGGAATAAAAATATGATTAACCATTCCAGGATTAGAAGGGCGAATTGGAAATACCAAATATGGCAAGAAAATAATAATGAGAATACATATTTTTTATTATTATTGAAGTAATTCTATTGGGAGATGGGTGGAGTCAAGCCCAATCTTAAAACATCTGGTTCCCAATATAAGGCGAAGCATAACAGGCTGTGGAGACACTTCTTGCCACCTGAAGTCCACAACGTGAAAAAGCTGGACCCCGGGACTTAGGGTTGATATCGCCAAATCAAGATCGCCTAGAACGCGTTAAGATTTTGCCGGTCCGAAACAGAGTTAGAAGTGTGAAATTACACTACCTTGTAATGAAACAAGTTTTTTTTCTTTACCAAATAATTATTCTTCTAAAGAAAAACCCCAACAGATAGACTTGTTGAATTATTTTTTTTTTCATTATTCTGCTGGAAATGACCCTTTGCTTCGCAGTGGTACCAAGTTGCTGATCAGCACCGGACAATTGCCCTCTGATCTTTTAATCACAACGTTGGAGAGTGGTAATCCCCTGACAGGACCCTTCGCCCTTCATCAGTGCAGCAACGGCCAAATTGGTGACGTCACTGGTTGAGGAGTAGAGGGGTACACACTTTGTTCCTAGCCAAAACTCTGTTAATAAGAGATTAGATTAATAAGATCAATACTGCATAATCAATTACAAAGTAATTATCTTATAATGAGGAATGGAAGATTCTGGGGATGTGAGTTTTACACTTTCCTATTAGACATTGCATAATCCCGGGATCTTACATAATTCATTAATGCAAACTGGCCACTACATCTGAATCAGATCTTGCATGACAGTTACAGTGGGTTCCATTGAAAATGAGAATGTCAACATATACAAATGCTGAAAGAATTCAATCCCATGACTTCAGTCAACGGATACAACATAAACTATAAAAATCATGAAGTAAATGAAAGTTGGTTGTAATATTTACATTCTAATAAATATTGATCTATGTTGTAGGAGAGGCCTAAATTATTGATCAGAACATTTTGTGCCTTTCAAGTTTCCTATTTTATTGAATTCTAAGTAAAACCCTTTGCTATACACTTTCTGATATTCATTTCATGTAAGAATTATATTTCTGTAATCAATTACAGGCACTTAATAATAGGGAGTTACTTTCCAATCCAAGTATAGTAACATAAAAAAGGAAGTATGTGTCAAAAAGAGAAGCAGAGTCAATCCTCTTGGGTTTTGTCTGCAGAAGTGAACAGGCGTGTTTCCGAGAACTCTTTCCCTTATCATATCCATTTTTTGTAAGGATTATATTTCCATAATAAATTACGAGCACGTGATAATAGGAAGTTACTTTCCAATCACTCTATGCCTTTGTGTATCTATTATTTTACGAAATGTGACTTAATCAACGTGTGTTTCCCTATGGCTTTTTCCTATATATTTTAATCACACTAAGTACATGCTCAAATATAGTTTATTTCTAGTATTGAGTTTTGTTTTAAAAAAGATTCTGTTTTGTTCTAATTATCCGTAATTTGTAATTAACTGAACAAGTCATCCATCTCTCTTAGCTATCTATGTATTGCTCTTGCTCTCTCTCTCTCTCTCCCTCTCTCTCTCTCTTTCTCTCACTCTGAGATGATTCAATACCCTTTAATATTTCTTAATGTCTATGTGAGCATTTCTAGAAAGAGTGACTTTTTTTTAACATGACCATCTAATTCATATGTTATATAATGATGGACGTAACTTGTGGGATTATAAAAACCTTGATGAGAATGTTATATGATAATGGACATGTGGCGGAGAACGGGTGTGGGGTCGTTGGTTTGGCTGGTGCGACTTAAGTGCGTACCGCCGCGGGCATAGAGTGCGATGCTGTTTCCGGGAATCGAAACGTGACAAGTGACGAGACAATGTTTGACCCTGGATCAAAAGGTCATCCTGCACCTGTGTGGATCACGTAATATTACGTCACAGTTTTGATTTTGATTGTGAGAAAATTGGAGTTTTAAAACCAGTTCGGACTTAGGAGGCATAGAAGTCGGACGAAGGAATTAAGATGTAGCCAAGTCAGAACGGGAAATGTTTTCCCTAAGAAAGAATACTGGCGTACAAGATGTCCTTCTCCCCCTGTCTCTTCAAATAACAAAGGACTGATTGGACAATAAGCTAGCTAAGAATTAACCACGATATTCGTAAATCTCTCTCTCTCTCTCTCAACGACAGCAAAACATCTCTACGAGCAATAGAAACTGACGCCGAATAAAAAGTAATTAAAATGAAAAGATTGTTGTTTTATGAAGCGGGCGAGAAAGGTCTTTTGTTACAGACAACTCCCGGAGATGGCCACTACAATGCAGAGGCGAAGAAAGTACTCAACCACTAGACGACAGAGCAAACCAAGAAAAAACGAAGGTATGAATTATTAAGGGGCTATACAACACATATATGTGTGTCTGTACACAGCACAAACATATGTAAATTAGATGCAGGATAATAAGTCTTTACATCTATATAATAATACGGATAATATACATTTTAGTAAAGATACATTTTAGTTATGCAAGAAGAATGTCTTAATTTTTTTTGTTTTATTTTACTTCAGTCGAATTTCTCAGAAATCAAGGGGCCCCTTCCTGGGCTAACATTTGATCTCTATATGAGATACATAGATATTCGAATATTCCATTAAAGTTCTCCTTTATCTGTCTAAAGTTGAGTTAGCAGATATGTGACAGTTTATGAATTTTCAAATGAAATTAAAGTCAAATGAGTAGGGATCATCGTTAGGGTTGCGTCCCCATGTGTCACTGGTGCATCTTCTATGGCTGAAACCCCCTATACTTTGTACATATTTATAAAAAGAAAATGTTAAAATTATTAAAACTTTAATCTAAGTGTTTTTATCAATTTGACCTTCTTCGTGTTGTGCCAAATTTCTGAATACGTGAAAAAAATTTTTAACTTATTTTTTAAATATTTGTATGAAATAAAAAACTAGCATTTCCATCTTTTATCGAAATTTTTTGATATTTTGTTGAAAATAATTTTTGCTCATTCATAAACAACTAAAATAATTTTTGCTCATTCATAAACAACTAAAATAATTTTTGCTCATTCATAAACAACTAAAATAATTTTTGCTCATTCATAAACAACTATAATCATTTTTGCTCATTCATAAACAACTAAAATAATTTTTTCTCATTCATAAACAACTAAAATAATTTTTGCTCATTCATAAACAACTAAAATAATTTTTGCTCATTCATAAACAACTAAAATAATTTTTGCTCATTCATAAACAACTAAAATAATATTTGCTCATTCATAAACAACTAAAATAATTTTTGCTCATTCATAAACAACTAAAATAATTTTTGCTCATTTATAAACAACTAAAATAATTTTTGCTCATTCATAAACAACTAAAATAATTTTTGCTCATTCATAAACAACTATAATCATTTTTGCTCATTCATAAACAACTAAAATAATTTTTTCTCATTCATAAACAACTAAAATAATTTTTGCTCATTCATAAACAACTATAATCATTTTTGTTCATTCATAAACAACTATAATCATTTTTGCTCATTCATAAACAACTAAAATAATTTTTTCTCATTCATAAACAACTAAAATAATTTTTGCTCATTCATAAACAACTAAAATAATTTTTGCTCATTCATAAACAACTAAAATAATTTTTGCTCATTCATAAACAACTAAAATAATTTTTGCTCATTTATAAACAACTAAAATAATTTTTGCTCATTCATAAACAACTATAATCATTTTTGCTCATTCATAAACAACTAAAATAATTTTTGCTCATTCATAAACAACTAAAATAATTTTTGCTCATTCATAAACAACTAAAATAATTTTTGCTCATTTATAAACAACTAAAATAATTTTTGCTCATTCATAAACAACTATAATCATTTTTGCTCATTCATAAACAACTATAATCATTTTTGCTCATTCATAAACAACTAAAATAATATTTGCTCATTCATAAACAACTAAAATAATTTTTGCTCATTCATAAACAACTATAATCATTTTTGTTCATTCATAAACAACTATAATCATTTTTGCTCATTCATAAATAACTATAATCATTTTTGCTCATTCATAAACAACTAAAATAATTTTTGCTCATTCATAAACAACTAAAATAATTTTTGCTCATTCATAAACAACTATAATCATTTTTGTTCATTCATAAACAACTATAATCATTTTTGCTCATTCATAAATAACTATAATCATTTTTGCTCATTCATAAACAACTAAAATAATTTTTGCTCATTCATAAACAACTAAAATAATTTTTGCTCATTCATAAACAACTAAAATAATTTTTGCTCATTCATAAACAACTAAAATAATTTTTGCTCATTTATAAACAACTAAAATAATTTTTGCTCATTCATAAACAACTATAATCATTTTTGCTCATTCATAAACAACTAAAATAATTTTTGCTCATTCATAAACAACTAAAATAATTTTTGCTCATTCATAAACAACTATAATCATTTTTGTTCATTCATAAACAACTATAATCATTTTTGCTCATTCATAAATAACTATAATCATTTTTGCTCATTCATAAACAACTAAAATAATTTTTGCTCATTCATAAACAACTAAAATAATTTTTGCTCATTCATAAACAACTAAAATAATTTTTGCTCATTCATAAACAACTAAAATAATTTTTGCTCATTTATAAACAACTAAATTAATTTTTGCTCATTCATAAACAACTATAATCATTTTTGCTCATTCATAAACAACTAAAATAATTTTTGCTCATTCATAAAAAACTAAAATAATTTTTGCTCATTCATAAACAACTAAAATAATTTTTGCTCATTCATAAACAACTAAAATAATTTTTGCTCATTCATAAACAACTAAAATAATTTTTGCTCATTCATAAACAACTAAAATAATTTTTGCTCATTTATAAACAACTAAAATAATTTTTGCCTATTCATAAACAACTATAATCATTTTTGCTCATTCATAAACAACTAAAATAATTTTTGCTCATTCATAAACAACTAAAATAATTTTTGCTCATTCATAAACAACTAAAATAATTTTTGCTCATTTATAAACAACTAAAATAATTTTTGCTCATTCATAAACAACTATAATCATTTTTGTTCATTCATAAACAACTATAATCATTTTTGCTCATTCATAAACAACTAAAATAATATTTGCTCATTCATAAACAACTAAAATAATTTTTGCTCATTCCTAAACAACTATAATCATTTTTGTTCATTCATAAACAACTATAATCATTTTTGCTCATTCATAAATAACTATAATCATTTTTGCTCATTCATAAACAACTAAAATAATTTTTGCTCATTCATAAACAACTAAAATAATTTTTGCTCATTCATAAACAACTAAAATAATTTTTGCTCATTCATAAACAACTAAAATAATTTTTGCTCATTTATAAACAACTAAATTAATTTTTGCTCATTCATAAACAACTATAATCATTTTTGCTCATTCATAAACAACTAAAATAATTTTTGCTCATTCATAAACAACTAAAATAATTTTTGCTCATTCATAAACAACTAAAATAATTTTTGCTCATTTATAAACAACTAAAATAATTTTTGCTCATTCATAAACAACTATAATCATTTTTGCTCATTCATAAACAACTATAATCATTTTTGCTCATTCATAAACAACTAAAATAATATTTGCTCATTCATAAACAACTAAAATAATTTTTGCTCATTCATAAACAACTATAATCATTTTTGTTCATTCATAAACAACTATAATCATTTTTGCTCATTCATAAATAACTATAATCATTTTTGCTCATTCATAAACAACTAAAATAATTTTTGCTCATTCATAAACAACTAAAATAATTTTTGCTCATTCATAAACAACTAAAATAATTTTTGCTCATTCATAAACAACTAAAATAATTTTTGCTTATTTATAAACAACTAAAATAATTTTTGCTCATTCATAAACAACTATAATCATTTTTGTTCATTCATAAACAACTATAATCATTTTTGCTCATTCATAAACAACTAAAATAATATTTGCTCATTCATAAACAACTAAAATAATTTTTGCTCATTCATAAACAACTATAATCATTTTTGTTCATTCATAAACAACTATAATCATTTTTGCTCATTCATAAATAACTATAATCATTTTTGCTCATTCATAAACAACTAAAATAATTTTTGCTCATTCATAAACAACTAAAATAATTTTTGCTCATTCATAAACAACTAAAATAATTTTTGCTCATTCATAAACAACTAAAATAATTTTTGCTCATTTATAAACAACTAAATTAATTTTTGCTCATTCATAAACAACTATAATCATTTTTGCTCATTCATAAACAACTAAAATAATTTTTGCTCATTCATAAACAACTAAAATAATTTTTGCTCATTCATAAACAACTAAAATAATTTTTGCTCATTTATAAACAACTAAAATAATTTTTGCTCATTCATAAACAACTATAATCATTTTTGCTCATTCATAAACAACTATAATCATTTTTGCTCATTCATAAACAACTAAAATAATATTTGCTCATTCATAAACAACTAAAATAATTTTTGCTCATTCATAAACAACTATAATCATTTTTGTTCATTCATAAACAACTATAATCATTTTTGCTCATTCATAAACAACTATACCCCAAAGAAAATCTCATTCTACCAAAACATAAGCTATATTAGCCAAAAAGTAAGCTTTTACAATTTTTTTATATTTCGTTTTTTTCTTTTATCTCTACATTTATAAAGTTTGGTATGTGTATTTATATATATATATATATATATATATATATATATATATATATATATTACTATTTTATGTATCCACATAAAATTTTATAAGGATATATAATTTTTCAGTATTTACTTCAACAGTGCTCAATACGTAAGTAGAGCTAGGTAGTAAGTTATGAAAATATATTTATGGATTAATGGCAATTAAGCTACACAGAGGCTCCCGCGTTTAATCCTCGGGTGAATCTTCAGGCTGCCTGAAGATTCACCCCGCTTAATTGCCATAAATATATTTTCATAACTTACTATATATATATATATATATATATATTCACAACTGAGACAACACCAGATGACTGGTCTAAGATGATTATAATCCCAACACACCAAAAAGGTGACACACTAAAAGCTGAACTCTACAGAGTTATTTCGCCATTGTTAATACCTGGAAAAGTCTTTTGTAAAATCGTGATGAGCAGATGCTAACACATAATCGAAGGGTCAATGGGTCAGTCGCAATTCGGCTTCAGACCAAGCAAAGGAACAACTAACGCCATATTTATAAGAAGACAGATTATAGAGAAAGCAAGGAAACACCAAGTTCCATTGCATTTTAACTTCGTTGACTTCAAGGCTTCCTTCAAGGCTGCATAATGTCACCAAGTCTAGAACACAATTGAGAGATGACATGTCAATTGGGGTTCGATATGCAGATGATACCACACTTAAATCTGCTATTTTTGAAAAACTTAAAATTTCAACCTCGGAGCTTGAAAAATCATGCCAAAAATGGGGCTTGAAGATTAATCCCCTTAAATGTGCAATTATGTCACCAGAAGCTGATGAAGAAATCAAAGTAGACGATCAATTAATTCCAAAAGTTGCAGAGTTCAAGTTTCTTGGCAGTCTAGTTCCCAACTGTGCTTCAGATGTCTTGCACAGGATATCCATGACGTCACAGACGTTTGGCTGTTTAAGAAATGCAATATGGATCTTTAGAGATATGTCCAGAACTCTTAAGGTATAAGGCACTCATTCTGCCAATAGCCATATACGGTTCGGAGACATGGACTACTGGAGAACAAGAAGTCAGAGCCCTGTTGGTGTTTGAGATTAAATGTCTTAGGACAATCCTCAAGGTTACTAGGAATGACAGGCTTAGTAATGCTTGCATACGCTGGGCATGACGGAAACCATCGAAGATGTGGTGTCGGCTAGGAGGCTTCGATGGTTTGGTCATGTTTCTAGGAGTAGTGGGATGATAAATGCCAGCTACAGAAAAGACTTTTCAAACACAAGACAAAGAGGATGCCCACCAAAAAGATGGCCGACAGCATTAGGGAACAGGGCTACGTTACTCTTCAAACGGCTGAGAAATATGCAATTCGGAGGCAGAATTTTGTGTTCAATACAGCGAGGGCACGTTAGGGCATATGCGATTAAAGTAAAGTAAATATCTATATATGTACAGGTTAATCTCTTAAACTAATAAACGGATCATTAGAAGAAATATTCTAAAAAAATATAGTAACATGGGTACATTATTTTTTTTTGTGAAGGTTAACATTTAGGGGGTACATATATATAAAGTTTTATTTATTTACTTTTTTATGAACCGATCATTATGAATTTTGGAATATATATTCTCGGCAACACGGTGAGTAACATAGGCACATTATTTCTTTTTTGTAAACTTTACCTTTTAGGGGTGCACCTACCCAAAGTAGCACTCACCCTAAAATCTTTTAAAATAAGTTAAATCCCAAAAATGTAATAGAAAAGAAAATTGTTCTGCATCAAATTTTGACTTATATTAAGTAAGATATTTTAAAAGGATTGGTGTGCGTGTGAGCGTCAATAATATGTATGTGCTTCGTTGAATCGTAAACCATTGAACTTATCATTATGAATTATGGAATATGTATAGATTTTTTAATTAATTTATTTATAAATTAATTTATAAATTAATTAATTAAAAATATTTATGTATACAAATATTGATGACACATCCAATTAAGGACGAATGAATATTCTTAAAAAAACGCTCAGGGTAGCGAAAAATAATGTTGGATAATGGCCCTATGGGAATGGACGTATCTGTTGGAAATCGTTGGTTTGACTTGCGCGAATTAGCGCAGGGTGAACCCATGCAGTCGAGTGCAGAATAGGGCCTGTTCTCACAGTTGGAGCTCACAGACGTGACAAGGTCACCGCGTGACGAGATCTTGGATCAAGGTTCAATGTGCACCTGCGAGGGGCTCTGTGACGTCACGGGCCTTTGCATGGGAAGCAGAGGGATCCGTGACGTTACTCGTTCTTCGTGAGAAGCGAGTTTTAGCAGTCTGGGTTTTGGAGGCGAACCTATCAGACGTGATTGTTACTATGTAATCAACAACAGATAAGGGAAATATTTCCCTAAGAAAATACAGGCAAAAGATCTCTTCCCCCCTCCACGAATGGTTAAGACTTATTTGATAAGTAACTACGATAAAGTAGTAATTTGCTCTCTCTCTCTCTCTCTCTATCTCTCTCTCTCTCTTTCTCTCTCTCTCTCTCTCTCTCTCTCGACGTTAGTGAATATCTCCCAGCTGATTTGATAACTAACGCTTAAAATAAAACTGAAGTTAAATTAAAAAGATTGTTTGTCTTCCGACCCGATCATCGAGCTTTTGTTGCAGCGGCGTGGTTCACGGCAGAAGAAGGAGGAAGGAGTTCAACCACTAGACGACATCGAGACGGCGACCCTCTACGCGGCGAGGGAGAAATTTAAAGGTATGCAAACTATATGATTTATGTTTTAAAAATGACGAGTTATTAAATGAGAACTGCCACGGCCGTTCCGGGACAAGTATACGGAACAAGCCGCGGCCCTAAGTAGGGGGGTATGCAACAATAATAAATGCACCGGTAAAACACCGGTGCACTATCGCCAGTAAAAACTATAACAAAATATCAGTGTAACATTATAAGCAATAAAATGCCTAGCACAAAATGTGGCAGGTTATTCTGGTATAGAGGTAAAACGCTAGACTACAAGTATTTACATCTAGGGTTCGATCCCTGCCCGGGGTAGTCATGCTGATGACGGCTCATAGCCAGAAACACATGTCCATGTCTTCCTTTTATGCATGAAAAAAATTAATTTATAAATTAAATATATATATATATATATATATATATATAATGAAAAAAGGTTTGTCATTATTCATCACGTTGGAATATTATTTCCATAATTATAATCATATATACGGGTATTCTACTAGTATATATATATATATATATATATATATATATATATATATATATATATATATATATATAATTCTAATCATTTATATTATGTTAAAGAAAGTCAAGTTCAAATACTTTATCTTTAGTTGTATCTTAATGAGACAAAAACACTCACTTCAATTATATAAATATACAAAGTGAAGCATTCTATGATACAAGTGAATATTGCAGGTGAAATTTAGCTCAATGATTAGGACTTCAAGTCTAACAGAGTTGATATATTATAACTCAGCAGAATACAAACTTTATGACATAATCAATATTTTGTAACCATGCTCCGAAAAATTCAACATCAACAAATATTTTTGTGTACATATGTTTCAGAAATTTTTAATGATTATCTTTTCAGCACAAACAATCTCCTTATCACATCGTTCCTGGTCCAGGTAACAATGGAATTGTTACATTATTACAAACGCAGAAAACAAAAATAACCAACAAAATCCAGAAACAATATTTTTTGGTTTATATTTTTTTCTTTTTAGAGCATCATTACATAATATTGATTATGTCATTAATTTATAAATTTTGTATTCTACTGAGTTATGATATATATATATATATATATATATATATATATATATATATATATATATATAGATGAAACGGACTGTCAAGTGTATGTTAGATTCCAGTGACCATTTTTTATTTACCTTTCAAAAGGTCCATACACTTGACTGTCCGTTTCATCTACACATGAACAATCAAATATAGTATCCTGGATTCAGAAGTCCAAAAATCATGTCCGTAAACATCAGACACCCCATCCGCAAAAAAAACAAAACACCAACACTTACATTGTTATAGGATTCATAAATGCAGTTTAAAAAACATAATGTCCTTTTAGTTATTGGACGCCAGGTAAGGTAACTCTTAATAACAATTTGAGGGTTGCTTCCCTTACATTTTATTACAATTTTAATTACATTTTAACTTAGTAACACCGCATCGTATTTAAAAAAAATCTCTCTCTTCCTTTCTTCGCCCTTTCAACTTTTAATTCATATATTTATTTTCTGATTTTATTTTCTGAGTGTTTTTTTAATTCACTTTATTCACTTTGGACTGTTATTACGACCTGATATTTAAGTAAATTATACGTATCTTTTCCTATCTCTGCTGGTATAAAAGATACCAATAAAATGACTTCCCCGAACAGAAGAGTTTTGCACCACTTTTATGTCCCCATACGAAGTTTAAAATCAAGATATTATGCTACAAAACCTTATGTCTAGAATCCATATTCCGATTTTGATCAAAATCCATTACATGATTTTGATTCTAAAACTCAAGGGGTCTTAAAAAGAAATTGAAATTCAGGAAATCTTGCTTAATTGGTGTCTAATCACTATGGATCTGTCACCCCTCCTCGATTATTTTAACATTTACCTCCTTTTTACATAGACCAATCACAAAAGTGAATTTATCTTTTTAAAACGATCAATTTCTCTCATTATTTGTTTTTTTTGACGTGGTTGTCTATACATCTGAGGAGACCTAATTAAAGGGGTCGAAATAAGTTATTATGTGTACAACCTTAATGTGTCTATAGTTTTTCTTTTTATAATTCTATATATATATATATATATATATATATATAATTATTTTTATTCATACAGACATGTACAAAAACCCGCTACACTGATCGATCAATAGTTATTAGAAACTACGATCTCATCAGGCGGAAAAAAGTCTGATCCTTCCCTCAGATGTTAATATTGGGAAAGAATTAAAAGAAAGGAAAAAGAAAAACCAAATTCAAAACCGGGAAGTCACATGGTCAAATTTAAAACAATTGAAAAAAAAAACCGTTTGTGAGCTTAGGTGAAGAGTTAAAAGGTTGAAAGGTTAATCTATTTATAACATATTTTTAAGGTCTCAGATATTAAGTTTACATTTGGAGGGAAGTTGTAAGTTAAGAGGAAGGAGTGAGTAATTATTATACCGGGTTGCAGGTTTTAACAAAATGCGTGTGTGGGGGTGGGGAGAATGTGAGTCAGCGGACATTAGGTATGGAGAGCAGAGGATTGCCTGTCTGGGGTTTAGTGGTAAAGTGGCAGTGGGGGGGGGGGTGTCTGTCAAGTACTGATGCCGTTTAATTTAATTTTATCTTTTCTTATTTTTTTATCTTTTTGTTTTAAGCCTAAATCGAGATAAATTTCGTTAACAGTATGATTAAAATAAGTAAATTATATTAATAACTAGCAGGGATACCCGGCGTTGCTCGGGGTAATAAAAACATAAATTAGAAGAAAAATCGCGTGTGTAACATCTTTATATTACAAACTTCTATTTCTCTCCCTCTTTATCTTTCTACTTTTCGTTTTCCTGGTCGTCCCATTTCACCCCTACTTTCTCATTTTGCTTTTTGCGAAAGCTGTTTCTTCCCCACCATCCCTCTTCCGTTGCCCAGGGCAAAAGTATGACATATTTCTATAAAAAGTACCACCTCTGTCTGCACATTCTATATAGGTGCTTATCTCGGCCCAGATGCGCATATTATATACGTACCTATCGCTGCCCCGGTGCGCATACTATATACGTACCTATCGCCACCCCAGTGCGGATACTATATATGTACCTATCTATGCCCAGGTGCGCATACTCTATACGTACCTATCGCCGCACCGATAATAAAATAAGGATAATCTTTTTATCTTATCTATTCTATATAAATAAATAGTTGTCGGTTCATGTCAAGCTGGAAGACGACATTCACCTCGAGATTCTTCTTTCTAGGCTTGTTATACAAGAAATATCTGATGTCCTTAGGCTGAGCAGGATAATATGGCTTGGTCATGTCGAGTGAAGCTCCTGGGTCAGAGACATGTCCATCGCATCAAGTCGGCAGGCTGGAAGACCAAAGCTCTCTTGGGATGAGCTGTGTAAATGCGACCGTATAGCCTTGTGGATTGCGAACTTTGATCCTCGTGACTGCTGAGCCTGGAAGACTTCGATCAAGACTGACAGACAGGCCACACTCTCTTAAAGAGAACTAATCAAAGGCCTGTTAAAAATAAATCTCTCCCTCTAGATATAAATTTAAATTATTCAAAAAATAAAACCGCAAATATTTTTTTAATTTTTATTTTTAAATTTTCGGCAATAGACAGTGAAAATAGGTAAGGTTTTATACCTTTAAAAAAAATTATTTTGCTTTATTTTTTCAATAATTTAAATATCAACAATGCTTTATAAAAAAAAGAACAATCCCCAATTTCTTCTTCATTGCACGACCGTTCTTGTCTCAATGCCATTTAAAAAATCCACGGATGGATTAAAAATATAAGATGGTTTGAAACACTATCTATTTTTAATATCAAGATTTAAAACAAAATATTTGCATTGTATGACTTCTAACGGCTTTATCTTTCCAATAATTCAAATTTCAAATATCAATAATGCTTTATAAAAGAAATTGCTAATGTCTTATATATATATATATATATATATATATATATATATATATATATATATTATGACAATATATGTATTAGCATATACTATCAGTGCATTTAATTAGCAGTCTCTTTAAAAGATTCAGCTCGATGATAGTCAAGCAGTAACAACAGAGTATATATAAGTCAGGTTCATTTTATATTCCAATAACTATGTTTTTTAATTTTTTAATTTTTACACATTTCCAAAAAACATAACATTTCTGTGAGATGTATTTTTTACGGTCCGTTTCTTTTGCCGTGAGCCAAACAACATTTTTATGTCAATATCGTCTCTGCAACACTACAAAATCATCATAAAAATCCACAAAGAATAACACGTTCTGTATAGTGTAGGTTTTTATCAAGACATTTCAATCTAAGAACTTTTTATTCTTTGTGGATTTTTCTGATAATGGGATAGATGAAAACTCAGATGTGGAGAAGGTATATTTGGATGGCGAGGCTCAGAAATGTTGTAACCTATTGAAGCATAGGGAGGCGCTGGTGCTTGTGTGTTTGCAAGAGTTTGGAGTCGATTAAGTATGTTCAGGGAACAAAATATTGAAATAGTCCACTTATATTATAGGGAATTTCACTCCAACTATTAATATTACTTAACCCATAGTTATATATGAGAATTGTATCAGAATTACATGAGAATCATATGATAATTATATGAGATTTATATGAGAATCATATGAGAATTATATGAGAATCATATGATAATTATATGAGAATCATATGAGAATTATATGAGAATAATATGAGAATTATATGAGACTAGCAGGGGTACCCGGCGTTGCCCGGGGTTCTCCCTCCTCTTCTCCGCAAGCAAAATAGGATATTGAGCACTTTTCTCCCGGACAACGCCGAGTATTTAGAAAATCAAGATGGCCTCCAGAGCACTACTAAAATCACTCTTACTGATCCCCCCCCCCTCCTTTTCATCTGCACAATAGTCCGAAGAGAAACACTACAGTAGCTCTATCTAGGACATTTAGCACTTTTCTCCCGGACAACGACGAAGCCTCTGGGTTCTAAATTGATGAAGCCCCCCCCCCCCGGTGCTGGGTCCTATACTGTAGAAGCACCCCCGATGCTGGGTCCTATACTGTAGAAGCACCCCCCCGTCCCTGTACTGCAGAAGTCTCTTGGATCCTATACTGTAGACGCACCCCTTGTCCCTATACTGTAGAAGCAGCCCTGGTCCCTATACTGCATAAGCACCCATGGTCCCTATTCTGCAGAAGCATCCGGGTCTTATATTGTAGAAGCACCCCTGGTTCCTATACTGCAGAAGCCCTTGGGTCTCATACTGTAGAAGCGCCCCCCCCCCTCCCTGGTGCCTATACTGCAGAAGAACCCCTCGTCCAGGTCCATATACTTCAGAAGCCGCAGGATGAAGATTTTGATAATTCCCCCCACTCCCAAAAAATTCTCCCCCCCCCCCTCCCCCACCCACATCCCAAACTCCCCCCCCCAAAGAACTATTTTTATTTTAAAAGATATAAGTTTAGGTTGCTAGGTGCGGATGTGATTGAGCAACCCTTGTTTCACTGTTATTGATACATCCGGACAGAAGTTATGGGATGACTTGATACAACCGGACAGTTCATTTTTATCAAGTTGTTACATGAATAAATTGGCTGATTTCAAAATCACCAGTAAATAACATTGAAAAAGTTTAATAAAACCAGACCCGCCCCCGAAAACTGGCCCCGTTGACCCACGGGGACATTTTTTTTTTGTTGTAATTTTGAGATATTATGCTCCCAGGTGTTGTCCGGTCCTAAAGATGTCGACTTGTCGACAGTTTGCCGCGTAGTTTTTGAGGAGTAGCTGGACATACAAACAGACAGACATACAGACAACTGCCCTTTATATAATAGAAGAAGACTAGCGGGGCTACCCGGCGTTGCTCGGGGTCATAAAGACATATAATTGAAGAAAAATCGCGTGTGTAACAACTTTATATTCAAACATCTATTTCTCCCCCTCCTCTATAGCCGTCTCTTTATCTTTCTACCTTTCTCTTCACTGGTCGCCCCATTTCACCGCTACTTTCTAATTTTGCCTTTTGCGAAAGCTGCTTCTTCCCTACCATTTCTACTACGTTGTCGAGAGCAATAGTATTACATATTTCTATAAAAAGTACTACATCTATCTGCGCCTTCTATATAGGTACTTATCTCCGCCCCGGTGTTCATAATTTATACATATCTATCGCCACCCCGGTGCACATACAATATACGTACCTATCGCCGCCCCGGGGCACATACTATATGTTACACCGGCCGTTCTTACACAGGAGAAACTACACCGGTTGTCACTATAAATAGTGCGAGTCACCAGAAGACAAAGCACAGTCTTGTAACTGTCTAGCCAAGAGCTAGTCACTTTCTTACTTTGTTAATACACTTGTTAAACCAACCCTCGACTTGACTTCCTTTATTTATTATTTACAGTGAAACAACTTCACAACACTATATAAGTACCTATTGCCGCCCCGGTATGCATACTACATAAATACCTATCGCTGCCCCGGTGCAAATGCTACATACGTACCTATCGTAACTGTCTAGCCAAGAGCTAGTCACTTTCTTACTTTGTTAATACACTTGTTAAACCAACCCTCGACTTGACTTCCTTTATTTATTATTTACAGTGGAACAACTTCACAACAGATTGGCGACGAGGAATCGAAACGATTTCACTGCAAAAAATCACCCAAAGTGATTCGCAAGATCTTCAGGGAAAAAACCCATCTTAGTCAGATATTTGGATTCGCAAGGATTAATAGCAAATTAACTACTGAGTAGTTAAGCGAAAAAAAAAAAAACACAAACTCAAAACTTGCTACCAAAAATCGAAAACTAGAAAACGCGGAAGACATTTTCAATTATTGAAATAATTGAATACACTGATACCTTTATTTTTTTTCTCTTCAAGTTTCACTGACTCGTTAAGATAAATGTTATCCGCGTCAACTATTACAGATATTGTGTAAGTTTGTCGTTATTATTAGGACAACATCTGATATTTGAGCAAGATCCGGATTGACTATTTATTAAAACGGTCTACCACAGAATTGTCGAGAGCAAAGGACGGACAGTAAAAAATTATATTCGCGTAAGTCATTTGTGCTTCTAACAAAGAACTGTTAAATAAGCAAGTCGCATTTTTGCAAAATGAAAAGGGGTTAAAAAGATTTCCCATAAAACTAGTCTTATTAGGCTTATAACGACGGACTTGGTTTTGTAAAACTACGTACACATATATATAAAAATAAAAAAAATAAAAAAAAATTTTTTTCTTAGTTTTGTTTTTCAAACAAAAGAACTGGGATTGAATTTTTTTTATTAAGGAATATTATATTTCTTGTTTTGTGTATTAGTTGAGCAAACTAATTATATTAAGCACGTTGTGGGGAAAACTGATTTTTTTTTACAAGTGTAAATTGTGTGGTGCATAATTTGAATTCGTGAATGATGGACACTGAATTCAAAGATTCTCTTTTTCAATTACTTAAATTCCAAACGGAACAAAATGTTGCGTTACAAAGACAGCAAGTTGAACAACAAATGGAACTTCAAAGAAAACAAGTTGAAATTGAGGAGAAATTTAAAAGAGAGTTGTTGGAACAGCAAAAAGCCCAAAGAAAAATGCATGCTGAACGAAAAGAGCTGGCGACAACACGAGAAGAAAGATTCCAAGAAAAACTGCTACAACAGCAGAAACACTTCGAAGAACTCTTGATAAAAACACAGGAGGAACAGAGAAAATTTCTGGAGGCAACCCAGTTAACGAAAGCAAACGAGAATCATAATGCATTCTCCCAGACGGCTGTGTGGAGCGCTATCGAAATTTTCAATTATAATCCAGAAGACGATGTCACTTTTGCTCACTTCTATAGAAGATATGAGGATATTTTTGTATCGGACTGCAGTACATGGACAGACTCTAAAAAAATTAGATTTTTGCTAAGAAAATTAGGAGCTGCCGAGCATACAAAGTTCGTGAATGTTATCCTTCCAAAAAAGACCAGTGAGTTGAACTTCCAGGAGGCAGTTACTTTACTAACAGAACTGTTTTCTACAAAAACTTCTCTTTTCCACAGGCGATATAAGTGTATGAATGTCACTAGAAGAGAGGAAGACGACTACATTACGTATGCAAGTATAGTAAATAAACTTTGCGACGATTTTAAATTAGAGGAATTATCATCGGATAATTTTAAATGTTTAATATTCTTGCAAGGTCTGGTCTTAAATAAAGACTCTGAAATCAGACGTCGTGTTTTAAATAAACTCGAAAATGAGCCATGTCTAACAATACAAAACTTAGCGGAAGACTGTGAACGTTTTGTTGCGTTGAAACAGGACAGTCGTGACATAGAGGAAAACGGAGTGTCGCACATTAAAAAAATCCATCAGAAGAAAAAATTGACTTCAATGAATAACCAGAGAAAAAAACATGGAAAAGATCCACCTGGACCGTGTTGGAGGTGTGGAGATAACCATTGGTACTGTAGCAGTTACCTCCTCCTTTCAAAACATAACTATACCGGTTTGCCGGTAGGTGTCGCTTTTTCACCGACAGGTGGCACTGTAAAGCGACACCCGAGTTATCTGCCCTTCTGACTATAAAAACCGTTGCAAACGGAAAATCCCTCTCTTCTTCACCAGCCTCGACAGAAGTACGCTGACACTAGCGTTCTGTTTCACTTTTCTCTTCTGGTCGATTGGCCTCGGTAGAACGACGCTAATACACTAGCGTTTCGCATCACGCTTTTCTCTTTTTCTTTTTCAACTAGCATCGGCATAACAACTACCAACACACGTGGTCAAACAACGGTAAGAGTTCTCAACTCATTCTCTTTGTGTACGGTTTTCAAAGACTTTCCTCTCGCCGGATTCATTTCCTCTTATACCTTTTTCAAGAACTGTTTTTCCATCGACACACATGCATACATCACACACTTCACCATTCCACGTACACACACGTTCAATAAACGTTATTTTAACTACTTCATTTTTGTTTATTAATTATTACTCTGTCTTTGCATGCAACAATTGCTTGATTTACTGAACACGTTTATAATCGGGGGAACACGACCCTCGACCTGAACAGTACAATGAGTGTCCCTACATATTCAAACAATGTGACAACTGCCACCAGAAAGGACATAAGGCATCACGTTGTAGAAAAAAAATCTGGTAGAAAGACAGCCATTAAACTGACAAAAATTGAACCTGAAGAACAAAATATCCGGAAATATGTACAGGTCAAAATGCTTAAAAAAAAAGTAAGACTACAGCTTGATAGTGGGTCTGACATTTCCATCATTAATGTACAGACATGGAAGAAGCTTGGGAGACCCACTATGATCAAATCACAAAAAACGGCGAGAAGAGTCAGTGGTGAAAAAATAACCTTCGAAGGGGAATTATTTACGAATATTTCTTTCCAGAATAAGACCGTAAAAGCCAAAATTTTTGTTATGCGAAAATCTAATAACCTTTTCGGAACTGATCTGATTGAAAAGTTTAGCCTATGGGATCTGCCTTTAAGCTCCTTTTGCCAAAAGGTTGAGGATTCGAATGTGGAGGCAGAAAAACTCAAGAGGGAATTAAAAGAAAATTTTCCAGACGTATTTTCAGGCTGTCTTGGAAGGTGTACAAAAGCGGTAGCAAAGTTTGAAGTTAAAACAAATGAGCTACCTGTGTTCAGAAAGAAAAGAAATGTTCCATACGTCGCTATAGAGCAAATAGACAGTGAATTAGAAAGACTCGAGAACATGGCTGTCATTTCAAAAATTGATCACAGTGAGTGGGCTTCACCTACAGTTTATGTTAAGAAAAAGAACAAGGAGATTCGGGTTTGTGCTGATTTTTCCACAGGCTTGAACAAGGCATTAAAAGATCACCATTACCCTCTTCCAAGCCCTGAAGAAATATTTGCGAAACTGAGTGGAGGAAAATATTTTTCTAAAATCGATCTCAGCGACGCTTATCTTCAAATCCCTGTCGATGAAGAGTGTTCAAAACTGCTATGTATCAATACCCATAAAGGATTATACAAATTTAACCGACTTCCTTTTGGAGTAAAGGTCGCCCCTGCGATTTTTCAACAAATTATGGACATGATGTTAAATGGGATGGATTTCGCAGTAGGGTACTTGGACGATGTGTTAATAAACAGCGTTAGCAAAGAACAACACAAGACTCATGTAAACCAAGTATTCAAAAAAATCCAGGATTATGGGTTTAAAATCAAAGATGAGAAATGTACTTTTTTCATGGAAAAAATAAAATACTTAGGACAAATCATCGATGAGCAAGGAAGAAGGCCAGACCCAGATAGGGCAATGGCGATACGGAACATGCCTGCTCCAGAAAATATTGCGTCTCTACAAAGTTTTTTAGGGTTGGCGAATTACTACAATGTGTTCGTACCAAACATGCATGAACTAAGATCACCCTTAAATGAACTGTTAAAGAAGGACCAAAAATGGGTCTGGACGCAAGAGTGCGAAGAAGCGTTTCAGAAAATTAAAGATATCTTAACGTCTGACTTGTTTCTGGCACATTATAATCCCAAGCGCGATATTGTAGTTGCAAGCGATGCCAGCAACTATGGTATAGGAACATGCATATTGCACAAAATGGATGATGGAAAATTAAAACCCATAGCCCATGCATCCCGAACACTTCTACCAGCCGAAATAAACTACTCTCAAATTGAGAAAGAGACTCTAAGCATTATATTCGCGGTAAAGAAATTTCATCGTTTCCTGCACGGTAAACAATTTCTGTTACAAACAGACCAAAAACCCTTATTAACGATTTTCAGATCGAAAAAGGGACTACCACAACACACTGCGAATAGACTCCAAAGATGGGGTACCATTCTTCTTAACTACAATTTTCAAATGGAGTATGTACCATCTAAGAAATTTGGTCATGCAGACGGGTTATCAAGGTTGATACCTAAGCAGACAGAACCATTGGAGGATATGGTGATAGCAGCCATTCAAGCAGAAGCTGAAGTAAAAAATACGTTATGTGACACAATAAGAGAACTTCCAGTAACGCTTGATGAAATTAAGAGTAAGGCAGAGGTGGACGAATTTATCATAAGCACGAACGAAAAAAACAACAAAAACGTTCTTAATCCCCAGAGGGGATATTTTCAAAGAAGGGTGTTATACCGGCCGTTCTTACACAGGAGAAACCACACCGGTTGTCACTATAAATAGTGCAAGTCACCAGAAGACAAAGCACAGTCTTGTAACTGTCGAGCCAAGAGCTAGTCACTTTCTTACTTTGTTAATACACTTGTTAAACCAACCCTCGACTTGACTTCCTTTATTTATTATTTACAGTGAAACAACTTCACAACACTATATAAGTACCTATTGCCGCCCCGCTATGCATACTACATAAGTACCTATCGCTGCCCCGGTGCAAATGCTACATACGTACCTATCGCCGCCCAAGTGCGAATGCTGCATACGTACCTATCGCCGCCTTGTTGTGAATGCTACATACGTACCTATCGCCACCCCGGTGCAAATGCTAAATACGTCTCTATCGCCGGCCTGATGCGAATGCTAAATATGTACCTATCGCCGCCCCAGTGCGCGTGCTAAATACGTAGCTATTGTCGCCCTGGTGTGCGTGCTATATACGTACTGATCGACGCCCCAGAGCGCATGCTAAATATATACCTATCACCGCCCTGGTATTCTATATAATACTTACTGCCATCCTTGTGCACATGCTATATAGTACCTATCGCCACCTCTAGTCACTACTATACACGTACCTATTGCCACCCCGGTGCGCATACTATATTCGTACCTATCGCCGCCCCGGTGTGCATACTATATACTTACCTATGAAATATTTTAAGTTCAAAAAAACAAAAAGAGTTCGCCCGACCCCCTAAAAAGTTTGGCCCAGCCCCTACAATTTTCCCCGACCCCTAATATCTCAAGCCGCACCCCCAATTTTGTTTTACTTTCCCCCAACCCTGAAAAAGAATTTTGAGTTCAAACCATAAAAACATTAAAAAAATTGGCCTGACACCTAAAAAGTTCGGCCTGACTCCTAAAATTTTCCCTGACCCCTCTCCAGCCCCTATTCCAACTAATTTTTCACTCTTCTCCAACCCTGAGAAATATTTTGACTTCAAAACAAAAAAATTTGGCCTGACCCCTAAAATGTTCGGCCCGACCCCTAAAAATTTCCCCGACCCCTCAATCTCTCCAGCCCCCTAATTTTTCGCTCTCTCCCAACCCTGAGAAATATTTTGAGTTCAAACCCCCCAAAAAAATTTGGCCTGACCCCTAAAAAGTACAACCTGACCCCTAAAATTTTCCCCGACCCCTCAATCTCTCCAGCCCCCATCCCAACTAATTTTTCACTCTCCCCCTACCCTGAGAAATATTTTGAGTTAAAAACAAAAAAAAAACAAAAAAATTTGGCCTGACCCCTAAAATGTTCGGCTTGACCCCTAAAATTTTCTCCGACCCCTCAATCTCTACAGCCCCCATTCTAACTAATTTTTCACTCTCTCCCAACCCTGAGAAATATTTTGAGTTCAAACCCCCCCAAAAAAATTTGGCCTGACCCCTAAAAAGTACAACCTGACCCCTAAAATTTTCCCCGACCCCTCAATCTCTCCAGCCCTCATCCCAACTAATTTTTCACTCTCTCCCAACCCTGAGAAATATTTTGAGTTCAAAACAAAAAAAAAAGAAAAAAATTTGGCCTGACCCCTAAAATGTTCGGCTTGACACCCAAAATTTTCTCCGACCCCTCAATCTCTACAGCCCCCATTCTAACTAATTTTTCACTCTCTCCCAACCCTGAGAAATATTTTGAGTTCAAACCCCCCCAAAAAAATTTGGCCTGACCCCTAAAAAGTACAACCTGACCCCTAAAATTTTCCCCGACCCCTCAATCTCTCCAGCCCCCATCCCAACTAATTTTTCACTCTCCCCAACCCTGAGAAATATTGTTAGTTCAAAACAATAAAAACACAAATAAATTTGGCCTTATCACTAAAAAGTTCGACCTGACCCCTAAAATTTTCCCCGACCCCTCAATCTCTCCAGTCCTGCTCCCAACTAATTTTTAACTCTCCCCCAACCCTGAGAAATATTTTGAGTTCAAAACAAAAAAAAAGAAAACAGTTTGGCTTGACCCCTAAAAATTTCTGCCTGACCCCTAAAATTTTCATCGACCCCTCAATCTCTCCAGCCCCTCTCCCAACTAATATTTCACTCTTCTCCTACCCTGAGAAATATTTTGAGTTCAAAACAAAAAAAAGAAAAAAATTTGGCCTGCGCTTTCTATATAGGTACTTATCTCGGCCTTGTTTTTGCGTGCTATATACTTACTGATCGCCGCCCCAGAGTGCATGCTAAATATATTCCTATCACTGCCATCCCTGTGCACATGCTATATAGTACCTATCGCCACCTCTATGCACTACTATACACGTACCTATTGCCACCCTGGGGCACATACTATATATATACCTATCGCCACCCCGGTGCGCATACTATATTCGTATCTATCGTCGCCCCGGTGTGCATACAAAAGATAAAACAAACAAAAAAAATTCACCCGACCCCCTAAAAAGTTTGACCCGACCCCTACAATTTTCCCCGACCCCTAATATCTCAAGCCGCAACCTCCAATTTTGTTTTACTCTCCCCCAACCCTGAGAAATAATTGAGTTCAAAACAAAAAAACAAAAAAATTTGGCCTGACCCCTAAAAAGTTCGGCCTGACCCCTAAAATTTTCCCCGACCCCTCATTCTCTCCAACCCCCACTCCCAACTAATTTTTAACTCTCCCCCAACTCTGAGAAATATTTTGAGTTCAACACAAAAGAAACAAAAAAATTTGGCCTGACCCCTAAAAAGTTCGGCCTGACTCCTAAAATTTTCCCCGACCCCTCAATCTCTCCAGCCCCCCATCCCACTAATTTTTAACTCTCCCCTAACTCTGAGAAATATTTTGAGTTCAAAACAAAAAAAAAGATAAACATTTGGCCTGACCCCTAAAAAGTTCGGCCTGACCCCTAAAATTTTCCCCGACTCCTCATTCTCTACAGCCCCTTTCCCAACTAATTTTTCACTCTCTCCCAACCCTGAGAAATATTTTGAGTTCAAACCCCCCCAAAAAAAATTTGGCCTGACCCCTAAAATTTTCACTCTCCCCCAACCCTGAAAAATATTTTGAGTTCAAAACAACAAAAAAAAGAAAAAAATTTGGCCTGACCCCTTAAAAGTTCGGCCTGACCCCTAAAATTTTCCCCGACCCCTAATATCTCAAGCCGCAACCTCCAATTTTGTTTTACTCTCCCCCAACCCTGAGAAATAATTGAGTTCAAAACAAAAAAACAAAAAAATTTGGCCTGACCCCATAAAAGTTCGGCCTGACCCCTAAAATTTTCCCCGACCCCTCATTCTCTCCAGCCCCTAATTTTTTACTCAACACTCACCCTGAGAAATATTTTGAGTTCAAAACAAAAAAATAGAAAAAATTTGGCCTGACCCCTAAAAAGTTCGGCCTGACCCCTAAAAATTTCCCCGACCCCTCAATCTCTCCAGCCCCTCCCAACTAATTTTTAACTCTCCCCCAACCATGAGAAATATTTTGAGTTCAAAAAAAAAAAAAAAAAATTTGGCCTGACCCCTAAAAAGTTTGGCTTGACCCCTAAAATTTTCCCCGAACCTCTCAATCTCTCCAGCCACCCTTCCAACTAATTTTTCACACTCCCCCAACACTGAGAAATATTTTGAGTTCAAAACAGACAAAACAAAAAAATTTGGCCTGACCCCTTAAAAGTTCGGCTTAACCCCTAAAATTTTACCCGACCCTTCATTCTCTTCAGCCCCCATCCCACTAATTTTTAACTCTCCCCTAACTCTGAGAAATATTTTGAGTTCAAAACAAAAAAAAGAAAAAAATTTGGCCTGACCCCATAAAAGTTCGGCCTGACCCCTAAAATTTTCCCCGACCCCTCAATCTCTCCAGCCCCCTAATTTTTACTCTCCCCCAACCCTGAGAAATATTTTGAGTTTAAAACAACAAAAAAAATAAAAAAAATTGGCCTGACCCCTAAAAAGTTCGGTCTGACCCCTAAACATTTCCCCGACCCCTCAATCTCTCCAGCCCCCTTATTTTTAACTCTCCCCAAACCCTGAGAAATATTTTGAGTTCAAAAAAAAAAAAAAAAAAAATTTGGCCTGACCCCTAAAAAGTTTGGCTTGACCCCTAAAATTTTCCCCGAACCTCTCAATCTCTCCAGCCACCCCTTCCAACTAATTTTTCACACTCCCCCAACCCTGAGAAATATTTTGAGTTCAAAACAGACAAAAACAAAAAAATTTGGCCTGACCCCTTAAAAGTTCGGCTTAACCCCTAAAATTTTACCCGACCCTTCATTCTCTTCAGCCCCCATCCCACTAATTTTTAACTCTCCCCTAACTCTGAGAAATATTTTGAGTTCAAAACAAAAAAAAGAAAAAAATTTGGCCTGACCCCATAAAAGTTCGGCCTGACCCCTAAAATTTTCCCCGACCCCTCAATCTCTCCAGCCCCCTAATTGTTACTCTCCCCCAACCCTGAGAAATATTTTGAGTTCAAAAAAAAAAAAAAAAAAAAAAATTGGCCTGACCCCTAAAAAGTTCGGCCTGACCCCTAAAATTTTCCCCGACCCCTCAATCTCTCCAGCCCCCTTATTTTTCACTCTCCCCAAACCCTGAGAAATATTTTGACTTCAAAACAAAAAAAAAACAAAAAAATTAGGGCCTGACCCCTAAAAATTCGGCCTGACCTCTAAAATTTCCCCCGACCCCTCATTCTCTCCAGCCCCCCATCCCAACAAAATTTTAACTCTCCCCCAACCATGAGAAATATTTTGAGTTCAAAACAACAAAAAAAAGAAAAAAATTTGGCCTGACCCCTAAAAAGTTCGGCCTAACCCCTAAAATTTTCCCCGACCCCTCATCCTCTCCAGCCCCCTAATTTTTCACTCTCCTCCAACCCTGAGAAATATTTTGACTTCAAAACAAAAAAAAACAAAAAAATTTGGCGTGACCCATAAAAAGTTTGGCCTGACCCCTAAAATTTTCCCCGACCTCTCATTCTCTCTAGCTCCCCATACCAACTAATTTTTAACTCTCCCCCAACCCTTAGAAATATTTTGACTTCAAAACAAAAAAATTTGGCCTGACCCCTAAAAAGTTCGGCCCGACCCCTAAAAATTTCCCCGACCCCTCAATCTCTCCAGCCACCCTTCCAACTAATTTTTCACACTCCCCCAACACTGAGAAATATTTTGAGTTCAAAAAAAAAAAAAAAAAATTTGGCCTGACCCCTAAAAAGTTTGGCTTGACCCCTAAAATTTTCCCCGAACCTCTCAATCTCTCCAGCCACCCTTC
This sequence comes from Sepiola atlantica, assembly GCA_963556195.1. Classification (NCBI taxonomy): domain Eukaryota; kingdom Metazoa; phylum Mollusca; class Cephalopoda; order Sepiida; family Sepiolidae; genus Sepiola; species Sepiola atlantica. The sequence continues at coordinate 19,351,769 of OY744545.1, read as the reverse complement.
CAACTAATTTTTCACACTCCCCCAACACTGAGAAATATTTTGAGTTCAAAAAAAAAAAAAAAAAATTGGCCTGACCCCTAAAAAGTTCGGTCTGACCCCTAAACATTTCCCCGACCCCTCAATCTCTCCAGCCCCCTTATTTTTCACTCTCCCCAAACCCTGAGAAATATTTTGACTTCAAAACAAAAAAAAAACAAAAAAATTGGGCCTGACCCCTAAAAATTCGGCCTGACCTCTAAAATTTCCCCCGACCCCTCATTCTCTCCAGCCCCCATCCCAACAAAATTTTAACTCTCCCCCAACCATGAGAAATATTTTGAGTTCAAAACAACAAAAAAAAGAAAAAAATTTGGCCTGACCCCTAAAAAGTTCGGCCTAACCCCTAAAATTTTCCCCGACCCCTCATCCTCTCCAGCCCCCTAATTTTTCACTCTCCTCCAACCCTGAGAAATATTTTGACTTCAAAACAAAAAAAAACAAAAAAATTTGGCGTGACCCATAAAAAGTTTGGCCTGACCCCTAAAATTTTCCCCGACCTCTCATTCTCTCTAGCTCCCCATACCAACTAATTTTTAACTCTCCCCCAACCCTTAGAAATATTTTGACTTCAAAACAAAAAAATTTGGCCTGACCCCTAAAAAGTTCGGCCCGACCCCTAAAATTTTCCCCGACCCCTCAATCTCTCCAGCCCCCTAATTTTTCGCTCTCTTCCAACCCTGAGAAATATTTTGAGTTCAAAACAAAAAAAAGAAAAAAATTTGGCCTGACCCCATAAAAGTTCGGCCTGACCCCTAAAATTTTCCCCGACCCCTCAATCTCTCCAGCCCCCTAATTTTTACACTCCCCCAACCCTGAGAAATATTTTGAGTTTAAAACAACAAAAAAAATAAAAAAAATTGGCCTGACCCCTAAAAAGTTCGGTCTGACCCCTAAACATTTCCCCGACCCCTCAATCTCTCCAGCCCCCTTATTTTTAACTCTCCCCAAACCCTGAGAAATATTTTGAGTTCAAAAAAAAAAAAAAAAAAAATTTTGCCTGACCCCTAAAAAGTTTGGCTTGACCCCTAAAATTTTCCCCGAACCTCTCAATCTCTCCAGCCACCCCTTCCAACTAATTTTTCACACTCCCCCAACCCTGAGAAATATTTTGAGTTCAAAACAGACAAAAACAAAAAAATTTGGCCTGACCCCTTAAAAGTTCGGCCTGACCCCTAAAATTTTCCCCGACCCCTAATATCTCAAGCCACAACCTCCAATTTTGTTTTACTCTCCCCCAACCCTGAGAAATAATTGAGTTCAAAACAAAAAAACAAAAAAATTTGGCCTGACCCGATAAAAGTTCGGCCTGACCCCTAAAATTTTCCCCGACCCCTCATTCTCTCCAGTCCCTAATTTTTTACTCAACACTCACCCTGAGAAATATTTTGAGTTCAAAACAAAAAAATAGAAAAAATTTGGCCTGCCCCCTAAAAAGTTCGGCCTGACCCCTAAAAATTTCCCCGACCTCTCAATCTCTCCAGCCCCTCCCAACTAATTTTTAACTCTCCCCCAACCATGAGAAATATTTTGAGTTCAAAAAAAAAAAAAAAAAATTTGGCCTGACCCCTAAAAAGTTTGGCTTGACCCCTAAAATTTTCCCCGAACCTCTCAATCTCTCCAGCCACCCTTCCAACTAATTTTTCACACTCCCCCAACACTGAGAAATATTTTGAGTTCAAAAAAAAAAAAAAAAAATTTGGCCTGACCCCTAAAAAGTTTGGCTTGACCCCTAAAATTTTCCCCGAACCTCTCAATCTCTCCAGCCACCCTTCCAACTAATTTTTCACACTCCCCCAACACTGAGAAATATTTTTTTACTCAACACTCACCCTGAGAAATATTTTGAGTTCAAAACAGACAAAACAAAAAAATTTGGCCTGACCCCTTAAAAGTTCGGCCTGACCCCTAAAATTTTCCCCGACCCCTCAATCTCTCCAGCCCCCTAATTGTTACTCTCCCCCAACCCTGAGAAATATTTTGAGTTCAAAAAAAAAAAAAAAAAAAAAAATTGGCCTGACCCCTAAAAAGTTCGGTCTGACCCCTAAACATTTCCCCGACCCCTCAATCTCTCCAGCCCCCTTATTTTTCACTCTCCCCAAACCCTGAGAAATATTTTGACTTCAAAACAAAAAAAAAACAAAAAAATTGGGCCTGACCCCTAAAAATTCGGCCTGACCTCTAAAATTTCCCCCGACCCCTCATTCTCTCCAGCCCCCATCCCAACAAAATTTTAACTCTCCCCCAACCATGAGAAATATTTTGAGTTCAAAACAACAAAAAAAAGAAAAAAATTTGGCCTGACCCCTAAAAAGTTCGGCCTAACCCCTAAAATTTTCCCCGACCCCTCATCCTCTCCAGCCCCCTAATTTTTCACTCTCCTCCAACCCTGAGAAATATTTTGACTTCAAAACAAAAAAAAACAAAAAAATTTGGCGTGACCCATAAAAAGTTTGGCCTGACCCCTAAAATTTTCCCCGACCTCTCATTCTCTCTAGCTCCCCATACCAACTAATTTTTAACTCTCCCCCAACCCTTAGAAATATTTTGACTTCAAAACAAAAAAATTTGGCCTGACCCCTAAAAAGTTCGGCCCGACCCCTAAAATTTTCCCCGACCCCTCAATCTCTCCAGCCCCCTAATTTTTCGCTCTCTTCCAACCCTGAGAAATATTTTGAGTTCAAAACAAAAAAAAGAAAAAAATTTGGCCTGACCCCATAAAAGTTCGGCCTGACCCCTAAAATTTTCCCCGACCCCTCAATCTCTCCAGCCCCCTAATTTTTACACTCCCCCAACCCTGAGAAATATTTTGAGTTTAAAACAACAAAAAAAAAAAAAAAAATTGGCCTGACCCCTAAAAAGTTCGGTCTGACCCCTAAACATTTCCCCGACCCCTCAATCTCTCCAGCCCCCTTATTTTTAACTCTCCCCAAACCCTGAGAAATATTTTGAGTTCAAAAAAAAAAAAAAAAAAAATTTTGCCTGACCCCTAAAAAGTTTGGCTTGACCCCTAAAATTTTCCCCGAACCTCTCAATCTCTCCAGCCGCCCCTTCCAACTAATTTTTCACACTCCCCCAACCCTGAGAAATATTTTGAGTTCAAAACAGACAAAAACAAAAAAATTTGGCCTGACCCCTTAAAAGTTCGGCCTGACCCCTAAAATTTTCCCCGACCCCTAATATCTCAAGCCACAACCTCCAATTTTGTTTTACTCTCCCCCAACCCTGAGAAATAATTGAGTTCAAAACAAAAAAACAAAAAAATTTGGCCTGACCCGATAAAAGTTCGGCCTGACCCCTAAAATTTTCCCCGACCCCTCATTCTCTCCAGTCCCTAATTTTTTACTCAACACTCACCCTGAGAAATATTTTGAGTTCAAAACAAAAAAATAGAAAAAATTTGGCCTGCCCCCTAAAAAGTTCGGCCTGACCCCTAAAAATTTCCCCGACCTCTCAATCTCTCCAGCCCCTCCCAACTAATTTTTAACTCTCCCCCAACCATGAGAAATATTTTGAGTTCAAAAAAAAAAAAAAAAAATTTGGCCTGACCCCTAAAAAGTTTGGCTTGACCCCTAAAATTTTCCCCGAACCTCTCAATCTCTCCAGCCACCCTTCCAACTAATTTTTCACACTCCCCCAACACTGAGAAATATTTTGAGTTCAAAAAAAAAAAAAAAAAATTTGGCCTGATCCCTAAAAAGTTTGGCTTGACCCCTAAAATTTTCCCCGAACCTCTCAATCTCTCCAGCCACCCTTCCAACTAATTTTTCACACTCCCCCAACACTGAGAAATATTTTTTTACTCAACACTCACCCTGAGAAATATTTTGAGTTCAAAACAGACAAAACAAAAAAATTTGGCCTGACCCCTTAAAAGTTCGGCCTGACCCCTAAAATTTTCCCCGACCCCTCAATCTCTCCAGCCCCCTAATTGTTACTCTCCCCCAACCCTGAGAAATATTTTGAGTTCAAAAAAAAAAAAAAAAAAAAAAATTGGCCTGACCCCTAAAAAGTTCGGTCTGACCCCTAAACATTTCCCCGACCCCTCAATCTCTCCAGCCCCCTTATTTTTCACTCTCCCCAAACCCTGAGAAATATTTTGACTTCAAAACAAAAAAAAAACAAAAAAATTGGGCCTGACCCCTAAAAATTCGGCCTGACCTCTAAAATTTCCCCCGACCCCTCATTCTCTCCAGCCCCCATCCCAACAAAATTTTAACTCTCCCCCAACCATGAGAAATATTTTGAGTTCAAAACAACAAAAAAAAGAAAAAAATTTGGCCTGACCCCTAAAAAGTTCGGCCTAACCCCTAAAATTTTCCCCGACCCCTCATCCTCTCCAGCCCCCTAATTTTTCACTCTCCTCCAACCCTGAGAAATATTTTGACTTCAAAACAAAAAAAAACAAAAAAATTTGGCGTGACCCATAAAAAGTTTGGCCTGACCCCTAAAATTTTCCCCGACCTCTCATTCTCTCTAGCTCCCCATACCAACTAATTTTTAACTCTCCCCCAACCCTTAGAAATATTTTGACTTCAAAACAAAAAAATTTGGCCTGACCCCTAAAAAGTTCGGCCCGACCCCTAAAATTTTCCCCGACCCCTCAATCTCTCCAGCCCCCTAATTTTTCGCTCTCTTCCAACCCTGAGAAATATTTTGAGTTCAAAACAAAAAAAAGAAAAAAATTTGGCCTGACCCCATAAAAGTTCGGCCTGACCCCTAAAATTTTCCCCGACCCCTCAATCTCTCCAGCCCCCTAATTTTTACACTCCCCCAACCCTGAGAAATATTTTGAGTTTAAAACAACAAAAAAAATAAAAAAAATTGGCCTGACCCCTAAAAAGTTCGGTCTGACCCCTAAACATTTCCCCGACCCCTCAATCTCTCCAGCCCCCTTATTTTTAACTCTCCCCAAACCCTGAGAAATATTTTGAGTTCAAAAAAAAAAAAAAAAAAAATTTTGCCTGACCCCTAAAAAGTTTGGCTTGACCCCTAAAATTTTCCCCGAACCTCTCAATCTCTCCAGCCACCCCTTCCAACTAATTTTTCACACTCCCCCAACCCTGAGAAATATTTTGAGTTCAAAACAGACAAAAACAAAAAAATTTGGCCTGACCCCTTAAAAGTTCGGCCTGACCCCTAAAATTTTCCCCGACCCCTAATATCTCAAGCCACAACCTCCAATTTTGTTTTACTCTCCCCCAACCCTGAGAAATAATTGAGTTCAAAACAAAAAAACAAAAAAATTTGGCCTGACCCGATAAAAGTTCGGCCTGACCCCTAAAATTTTCCCCGACCCCTCATTCTCTCCAGTCCCTAATTTTTTACTCAACACTCACCCTGAGAAATATTTTGAGTTCAAAACAAAAAAATAGAAAAAATTTGGCCTGCCCCCTAAAAAGTTCGGCCTGACCCCTAAAAATTTCCCCGACCTCTCAATCTCTCCAGCCCCTCCCAACTAATTTTTAACTCTCCCCCAACCATGAGAAATATTTTGAGTTCAAAAAAAAAAAAAAAAAATTTGGCCTGACCCCTAAAAAGTTTGGCTTGACCCCTAAAATTTTCCCCGAACCTCTCAATCTCTCCAGCCACCCTTCCAACTAATTTTTCACACTCCCCCAACACTGAGAAATATTTTGAGTTCAAAAAAAAAAAAAAAAAATTTGGCCTGACCCCTAAAAAGTTTGGCTTGACCCCTAAAATTTTCCCCGAACCTCTCAATCTCTCCAGCCACCCTTCCAACTAATTTTTCACACTCCCCCAACACTGAGAAATATTTTTTTACTCAACACTCACCCTGAGAAATATTTTGAGTTCAAAACAGACAAAACAAAAAAATTTGGCCTGACCCCTTAAAAGTTCGGCCTGACCCCTAAAATTTTCCCCGACCCCTCAATCTCTCCAGCCCCCTAATTGTTACTCTCCCCCAACCCTGAGAAATATTTTGAGTTCAAAAAAAAAAAAAAAAAAAAAATTGGCCTGACCCCTAAAAAGTTCGGTCTGACCCCTAAACATTTCCCCGACCCCTCAATCTCTCCAGCCCCCTTATTTTTCACTCTCCCCAAACCCTGAGAAATATTTTGACTTCAAAACAAAAAAAAAACAAAAAAATTGGGCCTGACCCCTAAAAATTCGGCCTGACCTCTAAAATTTCCCCCGACCCCTCATTCTCTCCAGCCCCCATCCCAACAAAATTTTAACTCTCCCCCAACCATGAGAAATATTTTGAGTTCAAAACAACAAAAAAAAGAAAAAAATTTGGCCTGACCCCTAAAAAGTTCGGCCTAACCCCTAAAATTTTCCCCGACCCCTCATCCTCTCCAGCCCCCTAATTTTTCACTCTCCTCCAACCCTGAGAAATATTTTGACTTCAAAACAAAAAAAAACAAAAAAATTTGGCGTGACCCATAAAAAGTTTGGCCTGACCCCTAAAATTTTCCCCGACCTCTCATTCTCTCTAGCTCCCCATACCAACTAATTTTTAACTCTCCCCCAACCCTTAGAAATATTTTGACTTCAAAACAAAAAAATTTGGCCTGACCCCTAAAAAGTTCGGCCCGACCCCTAAAATTTTCCCCGACCCCTCAATCTCTCCAGCCCCCTAATTTTTCGCTCTCTTCCAACCCTGAGAAATATTTTGAGTTCAAAACAAAAAAAAGAAAAAAATTTGGCCTGACCCCATAAAAGTTCGGCCTGACCCCTAAAATTTTCCCCGACCCCTCAATCTCTCCAGCCCCCTAATTTTTACACTCCCCCAACCCTGAGAAATATTTTGAGTTTAAAACAACAAAAAAAAAAAAAAAAATTGGCCTGACCCCTAAAAAGTTCGGTCTGACCCCTAAACATTTCCCCGACCCCTCAATCTCTCCAGCCCCCTTATTTTTAACTCTCCCCAAACCCTGAGAAATATTTTGAGTTCAAAAAAAAAAAAAAAAAAAATTTTGCCTGACCCCTAAAAAGTTTGGCTTGACCCCTAAAATTTTCCCCGAACCTCTCAATCTCTCCAGCCGCCACTTCCAACTAATTTTTCACACTCCCCCAACCCTGAGAAATATTTTGAGTTCAAAACAGACAAAAACAAAAAAATTTGGCCTGACCCCTTAAAAGTTCGGCCTGACCCCTAAAATTTTCCCCGACCCCTAATATCTCAAGCCACAACCTCCAATTTTGTTTTACTCTCCCCCAACCCTGAGAAATAATTGAGTTCAAAACAAAAAAACAAAAAAATTTGGCCTGACCCGATAAAAGTTCGGCCTGACCCCTAAAATTTTCCCCGACCCCTCATTCTCTCCAGTCCCTAATTTTTTACTCAACACTCACCCTGAGAAATATTTTGAGTTCAAAACAAAAAAATAGAAAAAATTTGGCCTGCCCCCTAAAAAGTTCGGCCTGACCCCTAAAAATTTCCCCGACCTCTCAATCTCTCCAGCCCCTCCCAACTAATTTTTAACTCTCCCCCAACCATGAGAAATATTTTGAGTTCAAAAAAAAAAAAAAAAAATTTGGCCTGACCCCTAAAAAGTTTGGCTTGACCCCTAAAATTTTCCCCGAACCTCTCAATCTCTCCAGCCACCCTTCCAACTAATTTTTCACACTCCCCCAACACTGAGAAATATTTTGAGTTCAAAAAAAAAAAAAAAAAATTTGGCCTGATCCCTAAAAAGTTTGGCTTGACCCCTAAAATTTTCCCCGAACCTCTCAATCTCTCCAGCCACCCTTCCAACTAATTTTTCACACTCCCCCAACACTGAGAAATATTTTTTTACTCAACACTCACCCTGAGAAATATTTTGAGTTCAAAACAGACAAAACAAAAAAATTTGGCCTGACCCCTTAAAAGTTCGGCCTGACCCCTAAAATTTTCCCCGACCCCTCAATCTCTCCAGCCCCCTAATTGTTACTCTCCCCCAACCCTGAGAAATATTTTGAGTTCAAAAAAAAAAAAAAAAAAAAAAATTGGCCTGACCCCTAAAAAGTTCGGTCTGACCCCTAAACATTTCCCCGACCCCTCAATCTCTCCAGCCCCCTTATTTTTCACTCTCCCCAAACCCTGAGAAATATTTTGACTTCAAAACAAAAAAAAAACAAAAAAATTGGGCCTGACCCCTAAAAATTCGGCCTGACCTCTAAAATTTCCCCCGACCCCTCATTCTCTCCAGCCCCCATCCCAACAAAATTTTAACTCTCCCCCAACCATGAGAAATATTTTGAGTTCAAAACAACAAAAAAAAGAAAAAAATTTGGCCTGACCCCTAAAAAGTTCGGCCTAACCCCTAAAATTTTCCCCGACCCCTCATCCTCTCCAGCCCCCTAATTTTTCACTCTCCTCCAACCCTGAGAAATATTTTGACTTCAAAACAAAAAAAAACAAAAAAATTTGGCGTGACCCATAAAAAGTTTGGCCTGACCCCTAAAATTTTCCCCGACCTCTCATTCTCTCTAGCTCCCCATACCAACTAATTTTTAACTCTCCCCCAACCCTTAGAAATATTTTGACTTCAAAACAAAAAAATTTGGCCTGACCCCTAAAAAGTTCGGCCCGACCCCTAAAATTTTCCCCGACCCCTCAATCTCTCCAGCCCCCTAATTTTTCGCTCTCTTCCAACCCTGAGAAATATTTTGAGTTCAAAACAAAAAAATAACCAAAAAATTTGGCTTGACCCCTATAAAGTTCAGCCTGACCCGTAAAATTTTCCCCGACCCCTCAATCTCTCCAGCCCCCCATCCCAAATAAGTTTTCATTCTCCCCCAACCCTGAGAAATATTTTGAGTTCAGAAAAACAAAAAAAATTTAGCCTGACCCTTAAAAAGTTCGGCCTGACCCCTAAAATTTTCCCCGACCCCTCAATCTCTCCAGCCCCCTATCCCAACTAATTTTTCACTCTCCCCCAAGCCTGAGAATTATTTTGAGTTCAAAACAAAAAAAAACAAAAAAGTTTTGCCTGACCCCTAAAAAGTTCGGCCTGACCCCTAAAATTTTCCCCGACCCCTCAATCTCTCCAGCCCCTCATCTCAACTAATTTTTCACTCTCCCTACCCTGAGAAATATTTTGAGTTCAAAACAAAAGGAAAAAAATTTGGCCTGACCCCTAAATAGTTCGGCCTGACCCCTAAAATTTTCCCCGACCCCTCAATCTCTCCAGTCCCCTAATTTTTCACTCTTCCCCAACCCTGAGAAATATTTTGAGTTCAAAACAAAAAAAAGAAAAAAATTTGGCCTGACCCCTAAAAAGTTCGGCCTGACCCCTAAAATTTTCCCCGACCCCTCAATCTCTCCAGCCTCCTATCTCAACTCATTTTTCACTCTCCCCCAACCCTGAGAAATATTTTGAGTTCAAAACAACAAAAAAAAGAAAAAAATTTGGCCTGACCCCTAAAAAGTTCGGATTGACCCCTAAAATTTTCCCCGACCCCTCAATGTCTCCAGCCCCCCTCCCAACTAATTTTTCACAGTTCCCCAACCCTGAGAAATATTACATATACCGGGGCTGGCCGGTCATAATGATGTCAACCGTGTGACTGTTTGTTGGGTACTCTCGGAGGAGTATCTGGACAGACAAACAGACAAACAGACAAACAGACAGACATACAGACAACTGGCCTTTATATAGGAGATGATATGACAATTATATGAGAATTATATGAGAATTATAGTAGAATTATTTGAGAATCATATGAGAATTATATGAGAATTATATGAGAACGATATGAAAATTATGTGAGATTTATATGAGAGTTATATGAGAATGATATGACAATCATATGAAAGTTATATGAGAATGATATGAGAATGATATGAGAATTATATGAGAATTATATGAGAATGATATGATAGTTATATGAGAATTATATGAGAATTATATGAGAATGATATGATAGTTATATGAGAATTATATGAGAGTTATATGAGATTTATATGAGAATTATATGATAATGATATGAGAATTATATGAGAATTATATGAGAATGATATGAGAATTATATGAGAATTATATGAGAGTTATATGAGATTTATATGAGAATTATATGAGAATTTTATAAGAATGATATGAGAATTATATGAGAATTATATGAGATTTATATGAGAATGATATGAGAATTATATGAGAATTATATGAGAATGATATGACAATTATATGAGAATGATGAGAATTATATGCGATTTATATGAAAATTATATGAAATTTATATGAGAATGATATGAGAATGATTTGAGAATTTTATGAGAATTATATGAGAATGATATGAGAATCATATGAGAATGATATGATGGATGTGTTATGAGTGATGTGCAGATGGTCTGGTGATGCTCGAGGCCAATTCCTTGATTGTATGCCCAGAAGACTTAAGTATAAGTGCTAGTACTGAGAAACATTACGAGAAAAGGAGATATTTTGAATATGATTGGATGCCCCTCCTCCTCTGCATTAGATTGGATGGTATCAGCGGAAGATTAATTATGGACAGTATAGGGAGATGTGTGCAGAACAGGAGACTTCGTTGGTTTGTTCACATTGGATAAAAGTGTTTGGGTTAGTAGATGTAGAACATTTGAGGTAGCAGGGTCAGTTGGCAAGGAAAACATGGGAAGAAGTGATAAGAATGGATTGGCTTGGAAGAGGGATAAATGAAGACCAGGCAGAGATAGGGCAGTTTGGAAGTTAATTTCCAAAAGCCGTCCAACACATGCCAGCATGTAAAACAGACGTTCAAACGTAATATGATGATGATGATGATGATGATGATGATGATGATGATGATGATGATGATGAAAGAATGGGCGACGGTGTTTCGGCTAGGTTCAGTTGGCAGGGGAAGGCCAAAGAAAACATGGACAAATTAACCAAGATGAATTTAAGAGAAAGAGGGATGAATAAAATCAATTTCTTAAAGCCGCCCAACACATGCCAGCATGTAAAACTGACGTTAAACTGAATATGATGCTGATGCTGTATGAATAATTTTGTAGCTTACTTTACATACGAACAAAGAGGGGGGGGGGGGTGAGCACGAGGGGGGGACATGGGCTTCGGGCGGGAAAGATCAGGGGCGGCAATTAACATCATCATAAATCTTTAATTTCTCCAAGAAAAAGGGGCGAATCTCATGAATAGGGCCCGGGCGGTACTTAGCCTTGGTATGCCACTGCATTCATTACAAGGCCTTTTTTTACTTTTCGGTGGCAAATTATTATATACGTATTTTTCATGCAATATTTACCTTATTGCAATGGCTATTCTTCTTCTTCAGATTTGTTTATTTTTTACATTAAAAAATTGGGTGTTTTCAATTATTAATTGGAAAAATTATGGGTTAATTCCTATTTTAGTCATGTATTTTATTTCGAATGAAATGGGTTTTGACATTCTAAATTAAGTTGAGATAAGTTATCTCCCTTGATATGACAGTTTGCCACCCTAAAGTAAAAAAGAACCCATTACAGTAATTAAGTACGAACACTATTGAAGGTTTATTTATTTAATGAGTACGTAACATACGCGACTTCACCCGCGTAAATCTGGGTTGGAATCTACTTCTTTTTCTAACTCTCTCATCTGTATCGAATAGCGATGAGCTGCCTTTTTCTCCTTCCCCGTTTGCTGCTTTGGTACGTAAATGCGTATTCCCTCCTGTACACTGAAGTTCAGCGTGATGATCTGGCCGTTTTCTGAAAATGATAGAAGAGAAATAATTATAATAATTATAAAGTGTGCTTAAGTCTATTTCAATATTACTCACTGTGTAACGACAAACGAGAACAACAAAGAACAGAGAAAAATTTTATAACATTCATTTGTTGATAAATAATACAAAATGTGGGGCCGAAAAAAGGGAGTGAAAACTAACCAAGCTGCTATCATTTACGAAAAGAAATCATTCAGGGGTTTACCCGACTTTAAACCCATCATGCAGTGGGGGGGATAAATTTGTTATATGCAAACAGCAATGAAATATATACAATGAAAGAAAAAAGCTCCAGATTAGTAAAAAGATCACCCACTTCCTAAGTGGGGCAGATAAACTGATTTGCCAGTCGAAAAAGTGACACATGCCCTAAAAGCATTATTTCACACACCTTTTTCGAAAAAAAAGAAAGCGGCTTTTATCTCTAGCAAATCTACCTGTCACCTAGTTGGGGAATGGATGGAGAAATTATCAAAATATAAAGGGGAGAAAAAAGGGTGGACAAAAGGGGACAAAATAAGAGAAAGTTTTATTCTCCTTAGAATAACTGATAGGCGTGTAGTGAGATTTTATAGTTTCGTACTTAACAAAAGAGTTTTCGAAAAAGGGAGGTAATTACAAAATAAGGGAGGTTACTCTCGATTACTTATTACATACTGCTTTTCTATCTATTAACCTGCATAACTCCCATTATCTATATATTACTAATTACCGTATATCCTATCTTATACATATGTAAACAAAGAATAACACTTGTGGCATCCTGCAGCAGCAGCTCCCCAACTATGGTAGCTGCGGTGGCAACGGGGTAGGATGAACGCTACCCGGCTAACAGAACTGGTGAAAATCCAGAAGGAGTCAACATCAAGATCCGTTGTTCTCTGGTCGTCTGTCTGTGTGTGTGGCAAGCAAGGACATGTAAAGTTTGGAACCACAAATCCATTGATCGTAGTTACGTTGCTTCTATGTATGTGGAAGCACCATTCCTTTGTGTTTTCTAGGGAAAACCTTCCCCACCTTTGTATGCAACCGCTGCACCTCGCTGCTCTGATTGTTGGGGGTAAAAGTTTGCATTCTTGCAGGTCTAACAAATAGCTACAGCCAATAAAGAGAACCTCATGCAGCCAATCCCGAGGAACGATTTTCTTCACATGTTTCGGATTATTATCTTGCTGGAAAGTATTTACTTTCCAGCAAGATAATAATCCGAAACATGTGAAGATTAAGATTTTGCATTAATAGTTGTAGATTGTCCAGTCCCCCTTAATGCACTCTCATTATTAAAAATTGGTTACACGTTATTTCCTACGCTATCTGGTCTGGAATCGGTTGATCATTTTACGTTATTTTTATATAGGAAAGTGATCCCCTACACAACTCCCAAGGTCTAGGCCAGATATTTTGTATGAAATTTTAAGACATTAAATGGATCTCTGAATTATTGACAATTTATTGATATTTTTTTGTCAACTTATGAAAAATATTTTTATTTATAAACTTCTTTGGGGTTTTTTCGCCCCCAAATTGTACTATTAAAAAAAATGGATAAATCGATTTGTTTGAAAGTACTTGTGCATTGTTCTGTGGTAAATAATACAATATAGTTACGTTCGTAAAACAAACAAATATTAAACAACAACACGATGATTAATGGTGCCCTGGCTGTCTCCCCTCTCCCAAAGAAATGTTTTCTTAAAAAAAATATAATCACTAATAATGTGTAAAAGTAAAACTTTATTTACTTAAATTTACAAATCTAAATTCCCTTTCAAAATAAATAGAAAAAATATCGGGTCAAATTTTCCTCCCCTGAAAGAAATAGGTTGTTAATGTAATGAATATTAAAATTGTTTTTAAATACTTCAGGGATTTTTCTATTTCTATTGTATACCCCAGGAAACGAAAATTTACATATAATCCTATACTTTGTCCGACATGTTCTCCTATAACTCTCAAAATATTAGCGAGATTTTGTCAAATATTATCTTACGGTCTTGCACTTAAAGTGACATCCTCACTAATATTGATGAGATCCTTTGACGCCCACCCGTATCCTTCAACCACTCATTGACAGAATAGAATGTTTATGAAAGAAGGTACATTTTCATTATGGAGCGCTGAAAAAGAGCCGCTCCTTTTTTATAGGAGTTTGAACTGGAGCGGCTCCTTTTTCAAAATTGGGAGCGTGCGAGGAGCCAGCTCCAATTGTGGGCGTTGGAGCAGGAGTGGGAGCAGCTCCAAAAGTAGTGGAGCGCATGAAGCCCTGTATATATATATAAAACTCAAGGTGTGTGTGTGTAATAAATACAACGTTTTTCTTATCTTATGATCACGTGTTTGTTTTTTATTAACTTTTGAAATCTGCCTCATCCTTCATAAGGAAATGGGAACGTATTATTTTATTATTTTTAATTCGGGCCTGCCCAAGTTCTTCATTTGTATAAAGTTACACACCAGGAGGAAGATTAAATCTGGACAGTATAGAGAGACGTGTTCAAAAGTGAAGACTTCGGTGGTATGGCCATGTTGAAAGAACAGATGAGAGTTCTCGGGTTAGTAGATGTAGAACAGTTGAGGGAGCAGGTTTAGTTCACAGTGGAAGGCCAAGGAAAACATGGGAGGAAGTGATAAAAATGGATCTGAGAGAAAGAGGGATAAATAAAAACCTGCCAGAGATGTGTTACTTTGGAAGTAAATTTTTATAAAGATGTCCAACGCATGCCAGAATATGATGATGAGGCCAGTGGATCATCGCTTGACTCAGCTCTTCATCGTCTAGATAGAAATGGCTTCTGGGCATTTAGATAAGACCCCGGACAGCTAAACATTTCAACATAGCACTTTCTCTGTACAAGTTGTATATTATTTTACATGCTCAAGATTCTCTGTGTTTACCCTGGCAATTCATGTTGGCCCTGTATTGAATCAATTTCAAGTCATCTCTTCAGTTTTTGAAGTACTAAAAAGACCCGCGTATGCATAGTGCGAGTTTGAAAATTGAGTCACTTACTCTTTCCATGTCTTGAGCTGGAGCTGGCCGGACATGTCTGGCCCAGCTTTCAGTTTGTACATGGTTACACACCGTGAGGCCAGTGGATCATCGCTCGACTCCGTTTTCTATCGTTTCAATGGAAATGGCTTCTGGGTGTTGAATAGTACCCCCAGAAGCTATTTCCATTTTAACACTGCACTTTCTCTGTGCAAGTAATTTGTACATTCAATAATGTAATTTTTAGGTCACACCTCACTTAGAATGCGCATAGCTAGGAAAATATCACATAAATGTGTACATAAAATATCACATAAATGTGTACATAAAATATCACATAAATGTGTACATAAAATATCACATAAATGCGTACATAAAATATCACATAAATGTGTACATAAAATATCACATAAATGTGTACATAAAATATCACATAAATGTGTACATAAAATATCACATAAATGTGTACATAAAATATCACATAAATGTGTACATAAAATATCACATAAATATGTACATAAAATATCACGAAATGCGGACTAGCGAAGGCAAACAAAAGGTGAACAGAATAGATGAATGAACCTCAGAAACGGATCAAAGAGCTATCCAGTACATATATAGCAAGGTAAAAACTTTATTAAGATATAATAAACAAAGCATAATTTTATTAGAAGATGATAAAAGAAAATAAAGTGTACAGGGGAGAGAAAGTAGTTTTTGTGCAAATTGACAGTGGACGAAAGACAGGATATGTGTAAATAGGTCATTGGATTTAAACCAAATTCAAAGTTAGGTATTTTTTGATTCGTTTATGACGTTTTTTAGAAGAAATCCGGTTTCTACTCTATGTGATCGGAAAGATATAGGAAAAAAGATTATATATTGGTGGGTACCTTAGCTAGTATAAATATTAGTTAAAATGTATTTGTTCAAGTAGGTCTGGACTTATGTGTAAACAGGATGTATTTTAGACAAGGGATCAAAGCAGAAAAATATCAGTAAAAAAGGTTTGGAGAATTACTTACGTCTACCTGTGCGTATGATCTTTTCCTTCTTTAAATTTTTAAACATGTTTATAGTATCCTCCTGGGCAAAGTGATGTAGCTTCTGTTTAAGGAGATTCGCAAATCCTTCCGTTCCTCCCTCACACTTGTTGGATTCTATCTGCATCCTTAAAAAAAGAAGAAAAAAAACACGAAATATTAGTATTTTTTTATAAAGCACATTTTCATTTTCAAATTAAAACAGTTTGTGACAATATTACCGGACAGAAAAGGGTTGATTCGAAACCAGACCCCACTTTTTCCTAAGACGACCGTAGAAGTATTTTACATCAAAAGAAAAGAAAACTAGAATTGTTATAAAAAGAGAGGAAAGAGGAAAAGAAAAGGAAAATGTTGTTTTTCTTTTCTCAGTATTTTGGAAGATATTAACTCCTAAGTTTCGGGGATGAGAGCTATAACACCCTACAATGTCAGTTGTTGTGCCAACAGATCCACAGATGATAGCAGAACATGTTGCGAGATCTGGGTCATCTGCATCCGATATGTTGCAAAAGCAAATAAGGCTTTTTGCCTATAACAACGAAAAAGGTTAAACACGAGTATGTCATGTTTTCCTAGGTTGGGAAAAGAAAAGCAGGTTCAATTGATAAGAAAGAAAGGATTGTTTTTCTTTTTTCAATATTTTGGGGAAATGAGAATTCATAATGCCAGAAATGGGAAACGGGGATGACAAATTGGTGATGTCACTGGTTAAAGAGTAGGGGGTACAATTGAATTTAAATTAAAACAAACGAATTACAAATTAAAACAAATGAAAACCACCCACCAACCTTTGGGGCTTCACAAATGCACACATGTAAATATATATTACCACTCAGATAAAATATTATGAATGAAAAGCAAAACAAAATATTATGAATAAAAAGCAAAACAAAATATAATGAATAAAAAATAAAATAATATATATATATATATGATTAAAATTTAAAAAAAAATATCCTTATTACATTTTCGGGTTCACAAATGCAAGTGGGAACTAGCTGATAAATGTATCATAGGTACAATTCCAAGTACTTACAGTCTGATTAGTAACCATCTTTGTGGAGTTATGTACATTGTGAGGATAATCAGTAAATGCTTATTGGTATTTCTCTTTTTTACTTTAAAATAATAATAATAAACAAGTAAGGAATATCAATAAACATTGACAACAAATAATAATTAAATAATAAATATGTTAATTTCTGCAAGACTGCTACAGACGGCATCCCATATTTTTCCGATTTCCAGGCGAAAACACTTTCCAGATTGAGTGGAGATTTCTTTTTGAAAAGGAGGTATACCTCGAACTAAAAAATATGACACCATACGATACGATCCTAATTCGATACACGACGTTAGTAAATAAATATTTGGTTGAGAATTATCGAATTCTTCAATATTGTCATTTGATCTATTTCCTGTTTTCAACTAAATTGCATTGTCACCGCCTTCAAAAAATTAGACGTCTCACACAGTACGCACATTGCTTCAAGCAAACTACAACATCGTTCTCATTCAAATATGTGTTTAGCAACTTGTTACGCTGTTTGTGCGTATTATGCACCAACGTGATACACACAGAAACGTAACAAGTTGCCGAAACGAAACAAATCAAATTAGAAATAAACAGATGTATCTACTTACGTTGTCCATATTTTGAAGCCAACGGGCAGGAGAACAAGGGTAAGCTCGTGAAATAGCCTTGCACTTACGCCCTCTCGCATGAAAGTCATCTTGGCCTCGTTCGTCAATCTTTGTGGGACCCCCAACTGAGAGAAATAGAGTTGTGTCAGAAGCTTAAAATTATTATTATTATTATTATTATTATTATTATTATTATTATTATTATTATTATTATTATTATTACTATTACTATTACTATTACTATTATTATTATTATTATTATTATTATAAAGTTATTATTACTATATAAAGTTATCTTTTTTCAAAGTCAGATATAAATAGCAATCCGTCTGATATATCGATACTTGATTCGGACTAGCCTATGTTTTCGTTTTTTCCCCTTCCACTATGTTATTGGCACCAATATATTTTATTTCGCTTTAGTTTTTCTGAAAATACTTATTCCAACTAAGAAATATTAGAGTGGAGACATTTTAAAGTCACCAAAATTAACTTTCGTTTCCTCATATTTTTTAAAATTCCCGAGCAATACCGGTTAGATACAGCAATTATTATTATTATTATTTGCACTCACTAGGAGTTCTCACACAGGTCATCATCAGTGATAGCTCACTGATAATAACCGGTATTATTATTATTATTATTATTATTATTATTATTATTATTATTATTATTATTATTATTATTATTATTATTATTACATGTTAGGTAAGGCATTGCATGTTCCTACGTACGTTATCACCTTTCACACACATTAAATCTGCTGTTGCTAAGGGAAAAACATTCCGACTTTACTCAATATAAAATGAATTGTTCCAAAATCAAATTATGTCGTCTCGTTGACTAGAAAAGTACAATTTTAAATAAATATATTAAAAAAGCAACATTCGTTTTATTGATTTGAAGATTATTTAGCTGACAATTTTCTTTTACATTAAGAAGACAGAGAATATTTATTGTTTTAAAAAGGATTAAAATTGTTACAATTTTAAATAAATAAATAAAGAAAGAAAGAAGTGACATATTCGTTTCATTTATTTACATAATATTTAGCTGACAATAACAATTATTTTTCCGGAAGAAGAAAAAGTTATTTTTTCTTGACAAACATTTATTATTTCAAAAGGAATTATTAACAATAAAGTATACCAATTGATGTAGAAGGCACCGTGGAATTTCCACACGATTCCACTAGTTATTATTATCATTATTATTATTATTAGTAGTAGTAGTAGTAGTAGTAGTAGTAGTAGTAGCAGCAGTAGATGAGTAGACTCACATCACATCAACCATAAAGTAAGTCATATTTAGATAAAAGATAAATGTATTGAGCATAGTCGCCCTTTTTCATTGGCTATTACACAGAGATGTAGGGGAGGGCGCCACTCCTTTCCCTGGATTGCTCCACTTACCCTTGATCCACATCTTATAATGCTGAGTGTTTAGCAAGGAGGTATCAAGTACCATTTTTGAGTCTTTGGTATTAATGCTCTATCTATTTATTCCTTGCATATCGCTCTCTATTTGTTTACCCTGGCAATGCATGTTCTTTATGGATTGTGTTGGGACAATTAATGTAGTTTTTCTTTTCGTCGCTATGTCTGTGATTTTCACCTCCTTTTATGTATCATGTTTCTTATGCCTCTTTTTACTTTGACAAGATGAAAATGTATATGAAGTCATGATGTGCTCGCCACTGGAACTTCATTATGTGGTATACTCTTCTCAGGTGACACCGTATTCAATGCAAGGATGTGTTTGCCACTAGATCTTTATCAAGTAGTAGACTTATCTCCAACAACACCGTTTTCAATACTCAATTCGGAAAATGTGCTCATCATCAGAACCTCGTCACATGCTATATTCTTCTCCGACAACATCGTTTTCAATATTGATCTCTATAGCTCAATAATCTTAGCCCTTCAAATGCTAAAACGCTGGTAATAACTTCCAGTAGGCTCGTCTTTTATGGATGGAAAAGCATGCTGGTCACATGTGGTCGATGCAACCTTACTCCAGCATGCACCTGTTCTTTCTCATATCCAGATTCTGCATGCCAGGTTGAAATGAGTCCTTTTATGGTGGCGAGAAAGTAAGTAAAGACTATTTCTACCACTTGACTCAGGTTCTCGCTCATCACGTCTGCCATAGTATATATATGTGTAAATCTAACTGTTTCTTAATTATTACCCGTTTTTTAAAATCTTTCTTCCAGCCACCATGAAAACACAGCACACAATATGGCGGCTGCGCGTTAGAGATGAGACTCGAACATGTGCGTTGTTATACAAATGTAACAAGATTAGAGAAGAGTATGTGAAAATAATGTTGAGAACGGTAGTTTTCCACACGAGGCTAGAGTAAGCATAAGGTTAGAGTAGTGGGAAATTCCATTAGAGTGAGGATTATGTTGCAGGAAATAACGTCATGGGGGGAAGTACGTGGTTGAGAAATAATATAAATTCTGCTTTATTTTGGGTTTATAACATCAGACATATTTTTCGAGGTCAACCACCTCTATGGCGGTGGGCTGGAAAAATTACAGCCCATCTTGCTGTAAATTGTTGGGAGAAAATAAACTAAACAATCCCAGAAGCAAATAATGGTTTGTTTGTTGTTTGTAAAATCCCGCCATAATTAAAGCTACTAGAAGAAATAAAAAGAAAAAGAAGCTGAGAGACGAAATATCCACAGAGCAATTTGCAAAGTGTCAACAGAGCAGGACGCTAGACAGAACACCGACCACAGATGTTTGTTGCAGTCTGCGATCGAAGAAACCCGACCACAGATGTTTGTTGCAGTCTGCGATCGAAGAACACCAACCACAGATGTTTGTTGCAGTCTGCGTTCGAAGAACACCAACCACAGATGTTTGTTGCAGTCTGCGTTCGAAGAACACCGACCACAGATGTTTGTTGCAGTCTGCGATCGAAGAAACCCGACCACAGATGTTTGTTGCAGTCTGCGATCGAAGAACACCAACCACAGATGTTTGTTGCAGTCTGCGATCGAAGAACACCAACCACAGATGTTTGTTGCAGTCTGCGTTCGAAGAACACCGACCACAGATGTTTGTTGCAGTCTGCGATCG
Source organism: Sepiola atlantica (assembly GCA_963556195.1). Lineage (NCBI taxonomy): Eukaryota > Metazoa > Mollusca > Cephalopoda > Sepiida > Sepiolidae > Sepiola > Sepiola atlantica. Next base: position 19,331,278 of record OY744545.1, on the reverse strand, counting down.
AAGAAACCCAACCACAGATGTTTGTTGCAGTCTGCGATCGAAGAACACCAACCACAGATGTTTGTTGCAGTCTGCGATCGAAGAACACCAACCACAGATGTTTGTTGCAGTCTGCGATCAAAGAACACCAACCACAGATGTTTGTTGCAGTCTGCGATCGAAGAACACCGACCACAGATGTTTGTTGCAGTCTGCGATCGAAGAAACCCAACCACAGATGTTTGTTGCAGTCTGCGATCGAAGAACACCAACCACAGATGTTTGTTGCAGTCTGCGATCGAAGAACACCAACCACAGATGTTTGTTGCAGTCTGCGATCGAAGAACACCAACCACAGATGTTTGTTGCAGTCTGCGATCGAAGAACACCGACCACAGATGTTTGTTGCAGTCTGCGATCGAAGAACACCACCAGCATTGCTATACAAAATGATAACTGCTTATTTAGAAAGAAACCCTAACACGTAGTCACTACAAAAACATAAAAATAGAATATCAAATATGGTTTTTCTTCAAGAATTAAAAATGGAACTTTTCTTGGTTTCTTTCTTTATTTTAGGCAATCCAATCATTTCAGATCTATGCAGAATTTGTATCCCTACGTCAAACCCATAAACGGTCTAAGTAGGTTACAAAGAAAGATATTTTCGTTTAATCGATGGCTGTGTGGATAAAGTGTTCGCCTTTAGCTCCAATATTTTATGCTATCTTTCAGAGTTCGAATCTCACACTAGACAATTGTTTTGCGATAGCGTTCCAGTTATTTCAATCATCATCCTAAAACTGAATAATGCATTTATTAAAAAAGTTTTCTTTATTGCGATTTAAAGTAAAAACACAAAAACAAACCTTTTTCTTCATTTGACCTGACGTGGAGAAGAGAAAGGTTTGAGAAACTCGGCGTTGATGGGTATTTCAGCTAGTTTGTATATACATCCAATTATTTCCTGTTTACTTGTTTTTATCTTTCTTCCTAGCACCATATGTTAGCCCAACACACAATATGGTGCCCACATGTCAGAGAAGAGACTCCAACACGTGTGCTGTTATACATACAAAAATGGAGACCACGTGTTTGGAAAGAAACCCAAACACGTTGTCACTACAAAAACATAAGAATAGAATATCAAATATTGTAGCGACCATGTGTTTGGGTTTCTTTCAAAACACGTGGTCGCTACGAAAACATAAGAATAGAATATCAAATATTGTAGCGACCACGTGTTTAGGTTTCGTTCCAAACACGTGGTCGCTACAAAAACATAAGAATAGAATATCAAATATTGTAGCGACCACGTGTTTGGGTTTCTTTCCAAACAGGTGGTCGCTACAAAAACATAACAACAGAATATCAAATATTGTAGCGACCACGTGTTTGGGTTTCTTTCCAAACAGGTGGTCTCTACAAAAACATAAGAATAGAATATTAAATATTGTAGCGACCACGTGTTTAGGTTTCTTTCCAAACACGTGGTCGCTACAAAAACATAAGAACAGAATATCAAATATTGTAGCGACCACGTGTTTGGGTTTCTTTCCAAACAGGTGGTCGCTACAAAAACATAAGAACAGAATATCAAATATTGTAGCAACCACGTGTTTGGGTTTCTTTCCAAACAGGTGGTCTCTACAAAAACATAAGAACAGAATATCAAATATTGTAGCGACCACCTGTTTGGGTGTCTTTCAAAACACGTGGTCGCTACAAAAACATAAGAATAGAATATCAAATATTGTAGCGACCACGTGTTTGGGTTTCTTTCCAAACAGGTGGTCTCTACAAAAACATAAGAACAGAATATCAAATATTGTAGCGACCATGTGTTTGGGTTTCTTTCCAAACAGGTGGTCTCTACAAAAACATAAGAACAGAATATCAAATATTGTAGCGACCACGTGTTTGGGTTTCTTTCAAAACACGTGGTCGCTACAAAAACATAAGAATAGAATATCAAATATTGTAGCGACCACCTGTTTGGGTTTCTTTCAAAACAGGTGGTCGCTACAAAAACATAAGAACAGAATATCAAATATTGTAGCGACCACGTGTTTGGGTTTCTTTCCAAACAGGTGGTCTCTACAAAAACATAAGAACAGAATATCAAATATTGTAGCGACCATGTGTTTGGGTTTCTTTCAAAACACGTGGTCGCTACAAAAACATAAGAATAGAATATCAAATATTGTAGCTACCACGTGTTTGGGTTTCTTTCCAAACAGGTGGTCGCTACAAAAACATAAGAACAGAATATCAAATATTGTAGCGACCACGTGTTTGGGTTTCTTTCCAAACAGGTGGTCTCTACAAAAACATAAGAACAGAATATCAAATATTGTAGCGACCATGTGTTTGGGTTTCTTTCAAAACACGTGGTCGCTACAAAAACATAAGAACAGAATATCAAATATTGTAGCGACCATGTGTTTGGGTTTCTTTCCAAACACGTGGTCGCTACAAAAACATAAGAATAGAATATCAAATATTGTAGCGACCACGTGTTTAGGTTTCTTTCCAAACACGTGGTCGCTACAAAAACATAAGAATAGAATATCAAATATTGTAGCGACCACGTGTTTGGGTTTCTTTCCAAACAGGTGGTCGCTACAAAAACATAAGAACAGAATATCAAATATTGTAGCGACCACGTGTTTGGGTTTCTTTCCAAACACGTGGTCGCTACAAACACATAAGAACAGAATATCAAATATTGTAGCGACCACGTGTTTGGGTTTCTTTCCAAACAGGTGGTCTCTACAAAAACATAAGAACAGAATATCAAATATTGTAGCGACCATGTGTTTGGGTTTCTTTCAAAACACGTGGTCGCTACAAAAACATAAGAACAGAATATCAAATATTGTAGCGACCATGTGTTTGGGTTTCTTTCCAAACACGTGGTCGCTACAAAAACATAAGAATAGAATATCAAATATTGTAGCGACCACGTGTTTAGGTTTCTTTCCAAACACGTGGTCGCTACAAAAACATAAGAATAGAATATCAAATATTGTAGCGACCACGTGTTTGGGTTTCTTTCCAAACAGGTGGTCGCTACAAAAACATAAGAACAGAATATCAAATATTGTAGCGACCACGTGTTTGGGTTTCTTTCCAAACACGTGGTCGCTACAAACACATAAGAACAGAATATCAAATATTGTAGCGACCACGTGTTTGGGTTTCTTTCCAAACAGGTGGTCTCTACAAAAACATAAGAACAGAATATCAAATATTGTAGCGACCATGTGTTTGGGTTTCTTTCAAAACACGTGGTCGCTACAAAAACATAAGAATAGAATATCAAATATTCTAGCTACCACGTGTTTGGGTTTCTTTCCAAACAGGTGGCTGCTACAAAAACATAAGAACAGAATATCAAATATTGTAGCGACCACGTGTTTGGGTTTCTTTCCAAACAGGTGGTCTCTACAAAAACATAAGAACAGAATATCAAATATTGTAGCGACCATGTGTTTGGGTTTCTTTCAAAACACGTGGTCGCTACAAAAACATAAGAACAGAATATCAAATATTGTAGCGACCATGTGTTTGGGTTTCTTTCCAAACACGTGGTCGCTACAAAAACATAAGAATAGAATATCAAATATTGTAGCGACCACGTGTTTAGGTTTCTTTCCAAACACGTGGTCGCTACAAAAACATAAGAATAGAATATCAAATATTGTAGCGACCACGTGTTTGGGGTTCTTTTCCAAACAGGTGGCTGCTACAAAAACATAAGAACAGAATATCAAATATTGTACTTCTTCAGCGACTTCAAGAAGCGTTGAAAAGTCGTACTAACCAGCAGGTGAGCTTCGGTTCCAGTGTTGAGGTATTTGTTTATTATAAGTCGAGCCTTTTTTACGAGAGATGTTTTTTCTTTGTAAAACCCCCCATACTGATGAAGGTAATTGTATGAAGTCTTGTATCTGCAAGTAAATAAATAGCGATAGAGAATATGGAGTGGATGAGTAAGTTCAGGGAAAATATGCCATTACTAACCAGCAGAGCGTTACCACTGTCGACCAAGAGAAGAGTCTATCAGGCATGTGTATGCAGTGTGATAATACATGGAAATGAAGCCTGGCCAGTGAGAGTTGAAGACATGCGTTGCATGGAGAGAAATGATACGATGGATGTGTAATGTAAGTCTTAAAGAAAAGCTTAGTTCTGATAACCTCAGAGGAAGATTAAATCTGGACAATATAGGAAGATATGTGCAGAAGAGTAGACTTCGATAGTATGGCCACGTTGAAAGAATGGATGAAAGTTCTTGGGTTAGTAGATGTAGAACAGTTGAGGTAGCAGGTTTCGTTCACAGGGGAAAGTCAAGGAAAAGATGGGAAGAAGTGATATAAATGGACCTGAGAGCAAGAAGGATGAATAAAAACCTGGCTAGAGACACGTTACTTTGGAAGTCAATTTTTATAAAGACGTCCAATGCATGCCAGCATGTAAAACGGACGTTACACTGATGATGATGATGATGATGAGAGTAGTGGCGAGAGTGAAGGACTGAGAAATACGAATATCTGATTGGTCGAAACAGATCACATGACAATGTTATATAACCAGGTTGTCTTTAAGGAAGAAAGAAACATAAATACAAATAAACATAAATACAGCAGCAGCAACAATAATAAAATATTGTCTTCATTAGTTGTTGTTGTTGGGACCAGAATGATCTTTCTTTGAGACCAGATTTCTTGCTCAGTTTTACGAGCCAGATGTGCTACAGGCAACATCGGCTTCTATGAACTTCTGCTAACAAAAAAGACACCACAAGAAAATAGAAATGTTCACTTTAATTTTTTACATGTATAACTTGTGCATTTTTATTGTATAGGAACAATGTATTTCTGTATGCAATCTTATTTTATATATTCTTAGTATCGCCTGTACTGAGAGTTGAACCTTCAACCTTAAATGAGATGCAACGGATATAAGTGCTAAGTAATAATCAGTTCTAAGTGACAGTCTTCTGGAGGTTGGAGGTTCAATCCTTAGTACGTGCGATGATAAAAATACAATTACAAATTATTTCAGACTTCTACCCGGTAATGGTTTACATAACGAGAGGTTCAATTCTAAGTACGTGCGATGATAAAAATACAATTACAAATTATTTCAGACTTCGGTAATGGTTTACATAACGAGAGGTTCAATCCTAAGTATGTGCGATACTAGGAATACAATTACGAATTACTTAAAAATTCTACACAATCGTGGCTGATGGAACGAGAGAAAGCTACCCCCGTGGATTAAATAAAGGGTTCCGTTCGAAATTCTGTACAGATTCCTGTGTTCGACAAGACGCATCTGAAGAAGGGTCGGAAGTTACATCGACCGAAACGTTGTGAGAATAACAAGTAATATGAGAATAGTAGTCTGAATAATCCAAATAATAAAAATTATCATGCCTCATCTCAAAAATCCTATTTATTTATCCATTGTCTATGCATATCTTTATCTATTCGTTAATGATGCTGCTGCTGCTGCTGCTGCTGCTGCTGATGATGATGATGAAAGAGGTCAAGGGTTATCCATCTTCATTATAATTAAAGTTTGGTTGTGATAGAAGGTCCATCTGACTCCAGATTCAAAACAATTCGATAGAATGTCCATCCGACTCAGAGATGAAATAAGTAGGCAATGACAGACAACATTGAAGGTTAATATAAAATACCTTCTATTTTGGCAATGTGGAAAAGGAATTAAAAACAGCGAAGAATCAATCTGTACCAAAAGAAGGGCGCCAAGCATCCGTGTAGATTTCACCTCATCACTAGTGAGTTGGAAGGGCCAGCAACAGAACGTGTTGCTAGTATGCACACGAAATTCAACTGATTGAAAAACGGGAAAAATACTGACTGCAAGTAGACCAACGTATTGTCTTCCTACGCCAAGACATCTGATTGGCCAATGGTTCAATTACCCGGTAGTACTTGTCTATTTACATAAAATACATCAAAATATGTAACTGTTACCAGATCATCCCCATTTCGATTTTGTACTCTGTCAAGGTAAGAAAGAGTGCTCTGACCGGCGGCACCTCCCCAGATGTGGCGGCAGTATTCCATTTTAGGATGGATCTGACTCTTCTATAGCTAGAAGATTGCATTAGATTTCAGGTACTTTCTGGAGTGATAGAATGATCCAAACATTTTTCCAGCAATCTTAGCAACAGACTGGATATATTATCCAACAGTCAAAATTGCGACCGTGTGTTTTGAACAAGATACTCTAACAGATGTGTCGTTTAAACCGTAAAGTAGCGATGATAAAAATATATGTATTTTATGAAGGTTGATTATAAGTTGCAGTGTTTCAAAGTAAATAATTTTAATAAAAATATATGTATTTTATGAAGGTTTATTGTAAGTTGCAGTGTTTCAAAGTAAATAATTTTAATAAAAATATATGTATTTTATGAAGGTTTATTGTAAGTTGCAGAGTTTCAAAGTAAATAATTTTAATAAAAATATATGTATTTTATGAAGGTTTATTGTAAGTTGCAGTGTTTCAAAGTAAATAATTTTAATACAAATATATGTATTTTATGAAGGTTTATTGTAAGTTGCAGAGTTTCAAAGTAAATAATTTTAATAAAAATATATGTATTTTATGAAGGTTTATTGTAAGTTGCAGTGTTTCAAAGTAAATAATTTTAATACAAATATATGTATTTTATGAAGGTTTATTGTAAGTTGCAGAGTTTCAAAGTAAATAATTTTAATAAAAATATATGTATTTTATGAAGGTTTATTGTAAGTTGCAGTGTTTCAAAGTAAATAATTTTAATAAAAATATATGTGTTTTATGAAGGTTTATTGTAAGTTGCAGAGTTTCAAAGTAAATAATTTTAATAAAAATATATGTATTTTATGAAGGTTTATTGTAAGTTGCAGAGTTTCAAAGTAAATAATTTTAATAAAAATATATGTATTTTATGAAGGTTTATTGTAAGTTGCAGTGTTTCAAAGTAAATAATTTTAATAAAAATATATGTATTTTATGAAGGTTTATTGTAAGTTGCAGTGTTTCAAAGTAAATAATTTTAATAAAAATATATGTATTTTATGAAGGTTTATTGTAAGTTGCAGAGTTTCAAAGTAAATAATTTTAATAAAAATATATGTATTTTATGAAGGTTTATTGTAAGTTGCAGAGTTTCAAAGTAAATAATTTTAATAAAAATATATGTATTTTATGAAGGTTTATTGTAAGTTGCAGTGTTTCAAAGTAAATAATTTTAATACAAATATATGTATTTTATGAAGGTTTATTGTAAGTTGCAGATTTTCAAAGTAACTAATTTTAATAAAAATATATGTATTTTATGAAGGTTTATTGTAAGTTGCAGTGTTTCAAAGTAAATAATTTTAATAAAAATATATGTATTTTATGAAGGTTTATTGTAAGTTGCAGAGTTTCAAAGTAAATAATTTTAATAAAAATATATGTATTTTATGAAGGTTTATTGTAAGTTGCAGTGTTTCAAAGTAAATAATTTTAATAAAAATATATGTATTTTATGAAGGTTTATTGTAAGTTGCAGAGTTTCAAAGTAAATAATTTTAATAAAAATATATGTATTTTATGAAGGTTTATTGTAAGTTGCAGAGTTTCAAAGTAAATAATTTTAATAAAAATATATGTATTTTATGAAGGTTTATTGTAAGTTGCAGAGTTTCAAAGTAAATAATTTTAATAAAAATATATGTATTTTATGAAGGTTTATTGTAAGTTGCAGTGTTTCAAAGTAAATAATTTTAATAAAAATATATGTATTTTATGAAGGTTTATTGTAAGTTGCAGAGTTTCAAAGTAAATAATTTTAATAAAAATATATGTATTTTATGAAGGTTTATTGTAAGTTGCAGAGTTTCAAAGTAAATAATTTTAATAAAAATATATGTATTTTATGAAGGTTTATTGTAAGTTGCAGAGTTTCAAAGTAAATAATTTTAATAAAAATATATGTATTTTATGAAGGTTTATTGTAAGTTGCAGAGTTTCAAAGTAAATAATTTTAATAAAAATATATGTATTTTATGAAGGTTTATTGTAAGTTGCAGAGTTTCAAAGTAAATAATTTTAATAAAAATATATGTATTTTATGAAGGTTTATTGAAAGTTGCAGTGTTTCAAAGTAAATAATTTTAATAAAAATATATGTATTTTATGAAGGTTTATTGTAAGTTGCAGAGTTTCAAAGTAAATAATTTTAATAAAAATATATGTATTTTATGAAGGTTTATTGTAAGTTGCAGAGTTTCAAAGTAAATAATTTTAATAAAAATATATGTATTTTATGAAGGTTTATTGTAAGTTGCAGTGTTTCAAAGTAAATAATTTTAATAAAAATATATGTGTTTTATGAAGGTTTATTGTAAGTTGCAGAGTTTCAAAATAAATAATTTTAATAAAAATATATGTATTTTATGAAGGTTTATTGAAAGTTGCAGTGTTTCAAAGTAAATAATTTTAATAAAAATATATGTATTTTATGAAGGTTTATTGTAAGTTGCAGAGTTTCAAAGTAAATAATTTTAATAAAAATATATGTATTTTATGAAGGTGTATTGTAAGTTGCAGAGTTTCAAAGTAAATAATTTTAATAAAAATATATGTATTTTATGAAGGTTTATTGAAAGTTGCAGTGTTTCAAAGTAAATAATTTTAATAAAAATATATGTATTTTATGAAGGTTTATTGTAAGTTGCAGAGTTTCAAAGTAAATAATTTTAATAAAAATATATGTATTTTATGAAGGTTTATTGTAAGTTGCAGAGTTTCAAAGTAAATAATTTTAATAAAAATATATGTATTTTATGAAGGTTTATTGTAAGTTGCAGAGTTTCAAAGTAAATAATTTTAATAAAAATATATGTATTTTATGAAGGTTTATTGTAAGTTGCAGAGTTTCAAAGTAAATAATTTTAATAAAAATATATGTATTTTATGAAGGTTTATTGTAAGTTGCAGAGTTTCAAAGTAAATAATTTTAATAAAAATATATGTATTTTATGAAGGTTTATTGTAAGTTGCAGTGTTTCAAAGTAAATAATTTTAATAAAAATATATGTATTTTATGAAGGTTTATTGTAAGTTGCAGAGTTTCAAAGTAAATAATTTTAATAAAAATATATGTATTTTATGAAGGTTTATTGTAAGTTGCAGTGTTTCAAAGTAAATAATTTTAATAAAAATATATGTATTTTATGAAGGTTTATTGTAAGTTGCAGAGTTTCAAAGTAAATAATTTTAATAAAAATATATGTATTTTATGAAGGTTTATTGTAAGTTGCAGAGTTTCAAAGTAAATAATTTTAATAAAAATATATGTATTTTATGAAGGTTTATTGTAAGTTGCAGAGTTTCAAAGTAAATAATTTTAATAAAAATATATGTATTTTATGAAGGTTTATTGTAAGTTGCAGAGTTTCAAAGTAAATAATTTTAATAAAAATATATGTATTTTATGAAGGTTTATTGTAAGTTGCAGAGTTTCAAAGTAAATAATTTTAATAAAAATATATGTATTTTATGAAGGTTTATTGTAAGTTGCAGAGTTTCAAAGTAAATAATTTTAATAAAAATATATGTATTTTATGAAGGTTTATTGTAAGTTGCAGTGTTTCAAAGTAAATAATTTTAATAAAAATATATGTATTTTATGAAGGTTTATTGTAAGTTGCAGAGTTTCAAAGTAAATAATTTTAATAAAAATATATGTATTTTATGAAGGTTTATTGTAAGTTGCAGAGTTTCAAAGTAAATAATTTTAATAAAAATATATGTATTTTATGAAGGTTTATTGTAAGTTGCAGTGTTTCAAAGTAAATAATTTTAATAAAAATATATGTATTTTATGAAGGTTTATTGTAAGTTGCAGAGTTTCAAAGTAAATAATTTTAATAAAAATATATGTATTTTATGAAGGTTTATTGTAAGTTGCAGTGTTTCAAAGTAAATAATTTTAATAAAAATATATGTATTTTATGAAGGTTTATTGTAAGTTGCAGAGTTTCAAAGTAAATAATTTTAATAAAAATATATGTATTTTATGAAGGTTTATTGTAAGTTGCAGAGTTTCAAAGTAAATAATTTTAATAAAAATATATGTATTTTATGAAGGTTTATTGTAAGTTGCAGTGTTTCAAAGTAAATAATTTTAATAAAAATATATGTATTTTATGAAGGTTTATTGTAAGTTGCAGAGTTTCAAAGTAAATAATTTTAATAAAAATATAAGTATTTTATGAAGGTTTATTGTAAGTTGCAGAGTTTCAAAGTAAATAATTTTAATAAAAATATAAGTATTTTATGAAGGTTTATTGTAAGTTGCAGAGTTTCAAAGTAAATAATTTTAATAAAAATATATGTATTTTATGAAGGTTTATTGTAAGTTGCAGTGTTTCAAAGTAAATAATTTTAATAAAAATATATGTATTTTATGAAGGTTTATTGTAAGTTGCAGAGTTTCAAAGTAAATAATTTTAATAAAAATATATGTATTTTATGAAGGTTTATTGTAAGTTGCAGAGTTTCAAAGTAAATAATTTTAATAAAAATATATGTATTTTATGAAGGTTTATTGTAAGTTGCAGAGTTTCAAAGTAAATAATTTTAATAAAAATATATGTATTTTATGAAGGTTTATTGTAAGTTGCAGAATTTCAAAGTAAATAATTTTAATAAAAATATATGTATTTTATGAAGGTTTATTGTAAGTTGCAGTGTTTCAAAGTAAATAATTTTAATAAAAATATATGTATTTTATGAAGGTTTATTGTAAGTTGCAGTGTTTCAAAGTAAATAATTTTAATAAAAATATATGTATTTTATGAAGGTTTATTGTAAGTTGCAGTGTTTCAAAGTAAATAATTTTAATAAAAATATATGTATTTTATGAAGGTTTATTGTAAGTTGCAGAGTTTCAAAGTAAATAATTTTAATAAAAATATATGTATTTTATGAAGGTTTATTGTAAGTTGCAGTGTTTCAAAGTAAATAATTTTAATAAAAATATATGTATTTTATGAAGGTTTATTGTAAGTTGCAGTGTTTCAAAGTAAATAATTTTAATAAAAATATATGTATTTTATGAAGGTTTATTGTAAGTTGCAGAGTTTCAAAGTAAATAATTTTAATAAAAATATATGTATTTTATGAAGGTTTATTGTAAGTTGCAGTGTTTCAAAGTAAATAATTTTAATAAAAATATATGTATTTTATGAAGGTTTATTGTAAGTTGCAGTGTTTCAAAGTAAATAATTTTAATAAAAATATATGTATTTTATGAAGGTTTATTGTAAGTTGCAGAGTTTCAAAGTAAATAATTTTAATAAAAATATATGTATTTTATGAAGGTTTATTGTAAGTTGCAGAGTTTCAAAGTAAATAATTTTAATAAAAATATATGTATTTTATGAAGGTTTATTGTAAGTTGCAGTGTTTCAAAGTAAATAATTTTAATAAAAATATATGTATTTTATGAAGGTTTATTGTAAGTTGCAGAGTTTCAAAGTAAATAATTTTAATAAAAATATATGTATTTTATGAAGGTTTATTGTAAGTTGCAGTGTTTCAAAGTAAATAATTTTAATAAAAATATATGTATTTTATGAAGGTTTATTGTAAGTTGCAGAGTTTCAAAGTAAATAATTTTAATAAAAATATATGTATTTTATGAAGGTTTATTGTAATTTGCAGAGTTTCAAAGTAAATAATTTTAATAAAAATATATGTATTTTATGAAGGTTTATTGTAAGTTGCAGAGTTTTAAAGTAAATAATTCTAATAAAAATATATGTATTTTATGAAGGTTTATTGTAAGTTGCAGTGTTTCAAAGTAAATAATTTTAATAAAAATATATGTATTTCATGAAGGTTTATTTTAAGTTGCAGAGTTTCAAAGTAAATAATTTTAATAAAAATATATGTATTTTATGAAGGTTTATTGTAAGTTGCAGAGTTTCAAAGTAAATAATTTTAATAAAAATATATGTATTTTATGAAGGTTTATTGTAAGTTGCAGAGTTTCAAAGTAAATAATTTTAATAAAAATATATGTATTTTATGAAGGTTTATTGTAAGTTGCAGAGTTTCAAAGTAAATAATTTTAATAAAAATATATGTATTTTATGAAGGTTTATTGTAAGTTGCAGAGTTTCAAAGTAAATAATTTTAATAAAAATATATGTATTTTATGAAGGTTTATTGTAAGTTGCAGAGTTTCAAAGTAAATAATTTTAATAAAAATATATGTATTTTATGAAGGTTTATTGTAAGTTGCAGAGTTTCAAAGTAAATAATTTTAATAAAAATATATGTATTTTATGAAGGTTTATTGTAAGTTGCAGTGTTTCAAAGTAAATAATTTTAATAAAAATATATGTATTTTATGAAGGTTTATTGTAAGTTGCAGAGTTTCAAAGTAAATAATTTTAATAAAAATATATGTATTTTATGAAGGTTTATTGTAAGTTGCAGAGTTTCAAAGTAAATAATTTTAATAAATATATATGTATTTTATGAAGGTTTATTGTAAGTTGCAGAGTTTCAAAGTAAATAATTTTAATAAAAATATATGTATTTTATGAAGGTTTATTGTAAGTTGCAGTGTTTCAAAGTAAATAATTTTAATAAAAATATATGTATTTTATGAAGGTTTATTGTAAGTTGCAGAGTTTCAAAGTAAATAATTTTAATAAAAATATATGTATTTTATGAAGGTTTATTGTAAGTTGCAGTGTTTCAAAGTAAATAATTTTAATAAAAATATATGTATTTTATGAAGGTTTATTGTAAGTTGCAGAGTTTCAAAGTAAATAATTTTTATAAAAATATATGTATTTTATGAAGGTTTATTGTAAGTTGCAGTGTTTCAAAGTAAATAATTTTAATAAAAATATATGTATTTTATGAAGGTTTATTGTAAGTTGCAGTGTTTCAAAGTAAATAATTTTAATAAAAATATATGTATTTTATGAAGGTTTATTGTAAGTTGCAGAGTTTCAAAGTAAATAATTTTAATAAAAATATATGTATTTTATGAAGGTTTATTGTAAGTTGCAGTGTTTCAAAGTAAATAATTTTAATAAAAATATATGTATTTTATGAAGGTTTATTGTAAGTTGCAGAGTTTCAAAGTAAATAATTTTAATAAAAATATATGTATTTTATGAAGGTTTATTGTAAGTTGCAGTGTTTCAAAGTAAATAATTTTAATAAAAATATATGTATTTTATGAAGGTTTATTGTAAGTTGCAGTGTTTCAAAGTAAATAATTTTAATAAAAATATATGTATTTTATGAAGGTTTATTGTAAGTTGCAGAGTTTCAAAGTAAATAATTTTAATAAAAATATATGTATTTTATGAAGTTTTATTGTAAGTTGCAGAGTTTCAAAGTAAATAATTTTAATAAAAATATATGTATTTTATGAAGGTTTATTGTAAGTTGCAGTGTTTCAAAGTAAATAATTTTAATAAAAATATATGTATTTTATGAAGGTATATTGTAAGTTGCAGAGTTTCAAAGTAAATAATTTTAATAAAAATATAAGTATTTTATGAAGGTTTATTGTAAGTGGCAGAGTTTCAAAGTAAATAATTTTAATAAAAATATATGTATTTTATGAAGGTTTATTGTAAGTTGCAGTGTTTCAAAGTAAATAATTTTAATAAAAATATATGTATTTTATGAAGGTTTATTGTAAGTTGCAGTGTTTCAAAGTAAATAATTTTAATAAAAATATATGTATTTTATGAAGGTTTATTGTAAGTTGCAGAGTTTCAAAGTAAATAATTTTAATAAAAATATATGTATTTTATGAAGGTTTATTGTAAGTTGCAGTGTTTCAAAGTAAATAATTTTAATAAAAATATATGTATTTTATGAAGGTTTATTGTAAGTTGCAGAGTTTCAAAGTAAATAATTTTAATAAAAATATAAGTATTTTATGAAGGTTTATTGTAAGTTGCAGAGTTTCAAAGTAAATAATTTTAATAAAAATATATGTATTTTATGAAGGTTTATTGTAAGTTGCAGTGTTTCAAAGTAAATAATTTTAATAAAAATATATGTATTTTATGAAGGTTTATTGTAAGTTGCAGAGTTTCAAAGTAAATAATTTTAATAAAAATATATGTATTTTATGAAGGTTTATTGTAAGTTGCAGTGTTTCAAAGTAAATAATTTTAATAAAAATATATGTATTTTATGAAGGTTTATTGTAAGTTGCAGTGTTTCAAAGTAAATAATTTTAATAAAAATATATGTATTTTATGAAGGTTTATTGTAAGTTGCAGAGTTTCAAAGTAAATAATTTTAATAAAAATATATGTATTTTATGAAGGTTTATTGTAAGTTGCAGAGTTTCCAAGTAAATAATTTTAATAAAAATATATGTATTTTATGAAGGTTTATTGTAAGTTGCAGTGTTTCAAAGTAAATAATTTTAATAAAAATATAGTATTTTATGAAGGTTTATTGTAAGTTGCAGAGTTTCAAAGTAAATAATTTTAATAAAAATATATGTATTTTATGAAGGTTTATTGTAAGTTGCAGTGTTTCAAAGTAAATAATTTTAATAAAAATATATGTATTTTATGAAGGTTTATTGTAAGTTGCAGAGTTTCAAAGTAAATAATTTTAATAAAAATATATGTATTTTATGAAGGTTTATTGTAAGTTGCAGTGTTTCAAAGTAAATAATTTTAATAAAAATATATGTATTTTATGAAGGTTTATTGTAAGTTGCAGTGTTTCAAAGTAAATAATTTTAATAAAAATATATGTATTTTATGAAGGTTTATTGTAAGTTGCAGAGTTTCAAAGTAAATAATTTTAATAAAAATATATGTATTTTATGAAGTTTTATTGTAAGTTGCAGTGTTTCAAAGTAAATAATTTTAATAAAAATATATGTATTTTATGAAGGTTTATTGTAATTTGCAGTGTTTCAAAGTAAATAATTTTAATAAAAATATATGTATTTTATGAAGGTTTATTGTAAGTTGCAGAGTTTCAAAGTAAATAATTTTAATAAAAATATAAGTATTTTATGAAGGTTTATTGTAAGTTGCAGAGTTTCAAAGTAAATAATTTTAGTAAAAATATATGTATTTTATGAAGGTTTATTGTAAGTTGCAGTGTTTCAAAGTAAATAATTTTAATAAAAATATATGTATTTTATGAAGGTATATTGTAAGTTGCAGAGTTTCAAAGTAAATAATTTTAATAAAAATATAAGTATTTTATGAAGGTTTATTGTAAGTGGAAGAGTTTCAAAGTAAATAATTTTAATAAAAATATATGTATTTTATGAAGGTTTATTGTAAGTTGCAGTGTTTCAAAGTAAATAATTTTAATAAAAATATATGTATTTTATGAAGGTTTATTGTAAGTTGCAGTGTTTCAAAGTAAATAATTTTAATAAAAATATATGTATTTTATGAAGGTTTATTGTAAGTTGCAGAGTTTCAAAGTAAATAATTTTAATAAAAATATATGTATTTTATGAAGGTTTATTGTAAGTTGCAGTGTTTCAAAGTAAATAATTTTAATAAAAATATATGTATTTTATGAAGGTTTATTGTAAGTTGCAGAGTTTCAAAGTAAATAATTTTAATAAAAATATAAGTATTTTATGAAGGTTTATTGTAAGTTGCAGAGTTTCAAAGTAAATAATTTTAATAAAAATATATGTATTTTATGAAGGTTTATTGTAAGTTGCAGTGTTTCAAAGTAAATAATTTTAATAAAAAATATATGTATTTTATGAAGGTTTATTGTAAGTTGCAGAGTTTCAAAGTAAATAATTTTAATAAAAATATATGTATTTTATGAAGGTTTATTGTAAGTTGCAGTGTTTCAAAGTAAATAATTTTAATAAAAATATATGTATTTTATGAAGGTTTATTGTAAGTTGCAGTGTTTCAAAGTAAATAATTTTAATAAAAATATATGTATTTTATGAAGGTTTATTGTAAGTTGCAGAGTTTCAAAGTAAATAATTTTAATAAAAATATATGTATTTTATGAAGGTTTATTGTAAGTTGCAGAGTTTCAAAGTAAATAATTTTAATAAAAATATATGTATTTTATGAAGGTTTATTGTAAGTTGCAGTGTTTCAAAGTAAATAATTTTAATAAAAATATATGTATTTTATGAAGGTTTATTGTAAGTTGCAGAGTTTCAAAGTAAATAATTTTAATAAAAATATATGTATTTTATGAAGGTTTATTGTAAGTTGCAGTGTTTCAAAGTAAATAATTTTAATAAAAATATATGTATTTTATGAAGGTTTATTGTAAGTTGCAGAGTTTCAAAGTAAATAATTTTAATAAAAATATATGTATTTTATGAAGGTTTATTGTAAGTTGCAGTGTTTCAAAGTAAATAATTTTAATAAAAATATATGTATTTTATGAAGGTTTATTGTAAGTTGCAGTGTTTCAAAGTAAATAATTTTAATAAAAATATATGTATTTTATGAAGGTTTATTGTAAGTTGCAGAGTTTCAAAGTAAATAATTTTAATAAAAATATATGTATTTTATGAAGTTTTATTGTAAGTTGCAGTGTTTCAAAGTAAATAATTTTAATAAAAATATATGTATTTTATGAAGGTTTATTGTAATTTGCAGTGTTTCAAAGTAAATAATTTTAATAAAAATATATGTATTTTATGAAGGTTTATTGTAAGTTGCAGAGTTTCAAAGTAAATAATTTTAATAAAAATATAAGTATTTTATGAAGGTTTATTGTAAGTTGCAGAGTTTCAAAGTAAATAATTTTAGTAAAAATATATGTATTTTATGAAGGTTTATTGTAAGTTGCAGTGTTTCAAAGTAAATAATTTTAATAAAAATATATGTATTTTATGAAGGTTTATTGTAAGTTGCAGAGTATCAAAGTAAATAATTTTAATAAAAATATATGTATTTTATGAAGGTTTATTGTAAGTTGCAGAGTTTCAAAGTAAATAATTTTAATAAAAATATATGTATTTTATGAAGGTTTATTGTAAGTTGCAGTGTTTCAAAGTAAATAATTTTAATAAAAATATATGTATTTTATGAAGGTTTATTGTAAGTTGCAGTGTTTCAAAGTAAATAATTTTAATAAAAATATATGTATTTTATGAAGGTTTATTGTAAGTTGCAGAGTTTCAAAGTAAATAATTTTAATAAAAATATATGTATTTTATGAAGGTTTATTGTAAGTTGCAGTGTTTCAAAGTAAATAATTTTAATAAAAATATATGTATTTTATGAAGGTTTATTGTAAGTTGCAGTGTTTCAAAGTAAATAATTTTAATAAAAATATATGTATTTTATGAAGGTTTATTGTAAGTTGCAGAGTTTCAAAGTAAATAATTTTAATAAAAATATATGTATTTTATGAAGGTTTATTGTAAGTTGCAGAGTTTCAAAGTAAATAATTTTAATAAAAATATATGTATTTTATGAAGGTTTATTGTAAGTTGCAGTGTTTCAAAGTAAATAATTTTAATAAAAATATATGTATTTTATGAAGGTTTATTGTAAGTTGCAGAGTTTCAAAGTAAATAATTTTAATAAAAATATATGTATTTTATGAAGGTTTATTGTAAGTTACAGTGTTTCAAAGTAAATAATTTTAATAAAAATATATGTATTTTATGAAGGTTTATTGTAAGTTGCAGAGTTTCAAAGTAAATAATTTTAATAAAAATATATGTATTTTATGAAGGTTTATTGTAAGTTGCAGAGTTTCAAAGTAAATAATTTTAATAAAAATATATGTATTTTATGAAGGTTTATTGTAAGTTGCAGTGTTTAAAAGTAAATAATTTTAATAAAAATATATGTATTTTATGAAGGTTTATTGTAAGTTGCAGTGTTTCAAAAGTAAATAATTTTAATAAAAATATATGTATTTTATGAAGGTTTATTGTAAGTTGCAGTGTTTCAAAGTAAATAATTTTAATAAAAATATATGTATTTTATGAAGGTTTATTGTAAGTTGCAGAGTTTCAAAGTAAATAATTTTAATAAAAATATAAGTATTTTATGAAGGTTTATTGTAAGTTGCAGAGTTTCAAAGTAAATAATTTTAATAAAAATAAATGTATTTTATGAAGGTTTATTGTAAGTTGCAGTGTTTCAAAGTAAATAATTTTAATAAAAATATATGTATTTTATGAAGGTTTATTGTAAGTTGCAGAGTTTCAAAGTAAATGATTTTAATAAAAATATATGTATTTTATGAAGGTTTATTGTAAGTTGCAGTGTTTCAAAGTAAATAATTTTAATAAAAATATATGTATTTTATGAAGGTTTATTGTAAGTTGCAGTGTTTCAAAGTAAATAATTTTAATAAAAATATATGTATTTTATGAAGGTTTATTGTAAGTTGCAGAGTTTCAAAGTAAATAATTTTAATAAAAATATATGTATTTTATGAAGGTTTATTGTAAGTTGCAGAGTTTCAAAGTAAATAATTTTAATAAAAATATATGTATTTTATGAAGGTTTATTGTAAGTTGCAGTGTTTCAAAGTAAATAATTTTAATAAAAATATATGTATTTTATGAAGGTTTATTGTAAGTTGCAGAGTTTCAAAGTAAATAATTTTAATAAAAATATATGTATTTTATGAAGGTTTATTGTAAGTTGCAGTGTTTCAAAGTAAATAATTTTAATAAAAATATATGTATTTTATGAAGGTTTATTGTAAGTTGCAGTGTTTCAAAGTAAATAATTTTAATAAAAATATATGTATTTTATGAAGGTTTATTGTAAGTTGCAGAGTTTCAAAGTAAATAATTTTAATAAAAATATATGTATTTTATGAAGGTTTATTGTAAGTTGCAGAGTTTCAAAGTAAATAATTTTAATAAAAATATATGTATTTTATGAAGGTTTATTGTAAGTTGCAGTGTTTCAAAGTAAATAATTTTAATAAAAATATATGTATTTTATGAAGGTTTATTGTAAGTTGCAGAGTTTCAAAGTAAATAATTTTAATAAAAATATATGTATTTTATGAAGGTTTATTGTAAGTTGCAGTGTTTCAAAGTAAATAATTTTAATAAAAATATATGTATTTTATGAAGGTTTATTGTAAGTTGCAGAGTTTCAAAGTAAATAATTTTAATAAAAATATATGTATTTTATGAAGGTTTATTGTAAGTTGCAGTGTTTCAAAGTAAATAATTTTAATAAAAATATATGTATTTTATGAAGGTTTATTGTAAGTTGCAGTGTTTCAAAGTAAATAATTTTAATAAAAATATATGTATTTTATGAAGGTTTATTGTAAGTTGCAGAGTTTCAAAGTAAATAATTTTAATAAAAATATATGTATTTTATGAAGTTTTATTGTAAGTTGCAGTGTTTCAAAGTAAATAATTTTAATAAAAATATATGTATTTTATGAAGGTTTATTGTAATTTGCAGTGTTTCAAAGTAAATAATTTTAATAAAAATATATGTATTTTATGAAGGTTTATTGTAAGTTGCAGAGTTTCAAAGTAAATAATTTTAATAAAAATATAAGTATTTTATGAAGGTTTATTGTAAGTTGCAGAGTTTCAAAGTAAATAATTTTAGTAAAAATATATGTATTTTATGAAGGTTTATTGTAAGTTGCAGTGTTTCAAAGTAAATAATTTTAATAAAAATATATGTATTTTATGAAGGTTTATTGTAAGTTGCAGAGTATCAAAGTAAATAATTTTAATAAAAATATATGTATTTTATGAAGGTTTATTGTAAGTTGCAGAGTTTCAAAGTAAATAATTTTAATAAAAATATATGTATTTTATGAAGGTTTATTGTAAGTTGCAGTGTTTCAAAGTAAATAATTTTAATAAAAATATATGTATTTTATGAAGGTTTATTGTAAGTTGCAGTGTTTCAAAGTAAATAATTTTAATAAAAATATATGTATTTTATGAAGGTTTATTGTAAGTTGCAGAGTTTCAAAGTAAATAATTTTAATAAAAATATATGTATTTTATGAAGGTTTATTGTAAGTTGCAGTGTTTCAAAGTAAATAATTTTAATAAAAATATATGTATTTTATGAAGGTTTATTGTAAGTTGCAGTGTTTCAAAGTAAATAATTTTAATAAAAATATATGTATTTTATGAAGGTTTATTGTAAGTTGCAGAGTTTCAAAGTAAATAATTTTAATAAAAATATATGTATTTTATGAAGGTTTATTGTAAGTTGCAGAGTTTCAAAGTAAATAATTTTAATAAAAATATATGTATTTTATGAAGGTTTATTGTAAGTTGCAGTGTTTCAAAGTAAATAATTTTAATAAAAATATATGTATTTTATGAAGGTTTATTGTAAGTTGCAGAGTTTCAAAGTAAATAATTTTAATAAAAATATATGTATTTTATGAAGGTTTATTGTAAGTTACAGTGTTTCAAAGTAAATAATTTTAATAAAAATATATGTATTTTATGAAGGTTTATTGTAAGTTGCAGAGTTTCAAAGTAAATAATTTTAATAAAAATATATGTATTTTATGAAGGTTTATTGTAAGTTGCAGAGTTTCAAAGTAAATAATTTTAATAAAAATATATGTATTTTATGAAGGTTTATTGTAAGTTGCAGTGTTTAAAAGTAAATAATTTTAATAAAAATATATGTATTTTATGAAGGTTTATTGTAAGTTGCAGTGTTTCAAAGTAAATAATTTTAATAAAAATATATGTATTTTATGAAGGTTTATTGTAAGTTGCAGTGTTTCAAAGTAAATAATTTTAATAAAAATATATGTATTTTATGAAGGTTTATTGTAAGTTGCAGAGTTTCAAAGTAAATAATTTTAATAAAAATATAAGTATTTTATGAAGGTTTATTGTAAGTTGCAGAGTTTCAAAGTAAATAATTTTAATAAAAATAAATGTATTTTATGAAGGTTTATTGTAAGTTGCAGTGTTTCAAAGTAAATAATTTTAATAAAAATATATGTATTTTATGAAGGTTTATTGTAAGTTGCAGAGTTTCAAAGTAAATGATTTTAATAAAAATATATGTATTTTATGAAGGTTTATTGTAAGTTGCAGTGTTTCAAAGTAAATAATTTTAATAAAAATATATGTATTTTATGAAGGTTTATTGTAAGTTGCAGTGTTTCAAAGTAAATAATTTTAATAAAAATATATGTATTTTATGAAGGTTTATTGTAAGTTGCAGAGTTTCAAAGTAAATAATTTTAATAAAAATATATGTATTTTATGAAGGTTTATTGTAAGTTGCAGAGTTTCAAAGTAAATAATTTTAATAAAAATATATGTATTTTATGAAGGTTTATTGTAAGTTGCAGTGTTTCAAAGTAAATAATTTTAATAAAAATATATGTATTTTATGAAGGTTTATTGTAAGTTGCAGAGTTTCAAAGTAAATAATTTTAATAAAAATATATGTATTTTATGAAGGTTTATTGTAAGGTACAGTGTTTCAAAGTAAATAATTTTAATAAAAATATATGTATTTTATGAAGGTTTATTGTAAGTTGCAGAGTTTCAAAGTAAATAATTTTAATAAAAATATATGTATTTTATGAAGGTTTATTGTAAGTTGCAGAGTTTCAAAGTAAATAATTTTAATAAAAATATATGTATTTTATGAAGGTTTATTGTAAGTTGCAGTGTTTCAAAGTAAATAATTTTTATAAAAATATATGTATTTTATGAAGGTTTATTGTAAGTTGCAGTGTTTCAAAGTAAATAATTTTAATAAAAATATATGTATTTTATGAAGGTTTATTGTAAGTTGCAGTGTTTCAAAGTAAATAATTTTAATAAAAATATATGTATTTTATGAAGGTTTATTGTAAGTTGCAGAGTTTCAAAGTAAATAATTTTAATAAAAATATATGTATTTTATGAAGGTTTATTGTAAGTTGCAGTGTTTCAAAGTAAATAATTTTAATAAAAATATATGTATTTTATGAAGGTTTATTGTAAGTTGCAGTGTTTCAAAGTAAATAATTTTAATAAAAATATATGTATTTTATGAAGGTTTATTGTAAGTTGCAGTGTTTCAAAGTAAATAATTTTAATAAAAATATATGTATTTTATGAAGGTTTATTGTAAGTTGCAGAGTTTCAAAGTAAATAATTTTAATAAAAATATATGTATTTTATGAAGGTTTATTGTAAGTTGCAGTGTTTCAAAGTAAATAATTTTAATAAAAATATATGTATTTTATGAAGGTTTATTGTAAGTTGCAGTGTTTCAAAGTAAATAATTTTAATAAAAATATATGTATTTTATGAAGGTTTATTGTAAGTTGCAGAGTTTCAAAGTAAATAATTTTAATAAAAATATATGTATTTTATGAAGTTTTATTGTAAGTTGCAGAGTTTAAAAGTAAATAATTTTAATAAAAATATATGTATTTTATGAAGGTTTATTGTAAGTTGCAGTGTTTCAAAGTAAATAATTTTAATAAAAATATATGTATTTTATGAAGGTTTATTGTAAGTTGCAGAGTTTCAAAGTAAATAATTTTAATAAAAATATAAGTATTTTATGAAGGTTTATTGTAAGTTGCAGAGTTTCAAAGTAAATAATTTTAATAAAAATATATGTATTTTATGAAGGTTTATTGTAAGTTGCAGTGTTTCAAAGTAAATAATTTTAATAAAAATATATGTATTTTATGAAGGTTTATTGTAAGTTGCAGAGTTTCAAAGTAAATAATTTTAATAAAAATATATGTATTTTATGAAGGTTTATTGTAAGTTGCAGAGTTTCAAAGTAAATAATTTTAATAAAAATATATGTATTTTATGAAGGTTCATTGTAAGTTGCAGTATTTCAAAGTAAATAATTTTAATAAAAATATATGTATTTTATGAAGGTTTATTGTAAGTTGCAGAGTTTCAAAGTAAATAATTTTAATAAAAATATAAGTATTTTATGAAGGTTTATTGTAAGTTGCAGTGTTTCAAAGTAAATAATTTTAATAAAAATATATGTATTTTATGAAGGTTTATTGTAAGTTGCAGTGTTTCAAAGTAAATAATTTTAATAAAAATATATGTATTTTATGAAGGTTTATTGTAAGTTGCAGAGTTTCAAAGTAAATAATTTTAATAAAAATATATGTATTTTATGAAGGTTTATTGTAAGTTGCAGTGTTTCAAAGTAAATAATTTTAATAAAAATATATGTATTTTATGAAGGTTTATTGTAAGTTGCAGTGTTTCAAAGTAAATAATTTAAATAAAAATATATGTATTTTATGAAGGTTTATTGTAAGTTGCAGAGTTTCAAAGTAAATAATTTTAATAAAAATATATGTATTTTATGAAGGTTTATTGTAAGTTGCAGAGTTTCAAAGTAAATAATTTTAATAAAAATATATGTATTTTATGAAGGTTTATTGTAAGTTGCAGTGTTTCAAAGTAAATAATTTTAATAAAAATATATGTATTTTATGAAGGTTTATTGTAAGTTGCAGAGTTTCAAAGTAAATAATTTTAATAAAAATATAAGTATTTTATGAAGGTTTATTGTAAGTTGCAGAGTTTCAAAGTAAATAATTTTAATAAAAATATATGTTTTTTATGAAGGTTTATTGTAAGTTGCAGTGTTTCAAAGTAAATAATTTTAATAAAAATATATGTATTTTATGAAGGTTTATTGTAAGTTGCAGAGTTTCAAAGTAAATAATTTTAATAAAAATATATGTATTTTATGAAGGTTTATTGTAAGTTGCAGAGTTTCAAAGTAAATAATTTTAATAAAAATATATGTATTTTATGAAGGTTTATTGTAAGTTGCAGTGTTTCAAAGTAAATAATTTTAATAAAAATATATGTATTTTATGAAGGTTTATTGTAAGTTGCAGAGTTTCAAAGTAAATAATTTTAATAAAAATATATGTATTTTATGAAGGTTTATTGTAAGTTGCAGTGTTTCAAAGTAAATAATTTTAATAAAAATATATGTATTTTATGAAGGTTTATTGTAAGTTGCAGAGTTTCAAAGTAAATAATTTTAATAAAAATATATGTATTTTATGAAGGTTTATTGTAAGTTGCAGAGTTTCAAAGTAAATAATTTTAATAAAAATATATGTATTTTATGAAGGTTTATTGTAAGTTGCAGTGTTTCAAAGTAAATAATTTTAATAAAAATATATGTATTTTATGAAGGTTTATTGTAAGTTGCAGTGTTTCAAAGTAAATAATTTTAATAAAAATATATGTATTTTATGAAGGTTTATTGTAAGTTGCAGAGTTTCAAAGTAAATAATTTTAATAAAAATATATGTATTTTATGAAGGTTTATTGTAAGTTGCAGAGTTTCAAAGTAAATAATTTTAATAAAAATATATGTATTTTATGAAGGTTTATTGTAAGTTGCAGTGTTTCAAAGTAAATAATTTTAATAAAAATATATGTATTTTATGAAGGTTTATTGTAAGTTGCAGAGTTTCAAAGTAAATAATTTTAATAAAAATATATGTATTTTATGAAGGTTTATTGTAAGTTGCAGTGTTTCAAAGTAAATAATTTTAATAAAAATATATGTATTTTATGAAGGTTTATTGTAAGTTGCAGAGTTTCAAAGTAAATAATTTTAATAAAAATATATGTATTTTATGAAGGTTTATTGTAAGTTGCAGAGTTTCAAAGTAAATAATTTTAATAAAAATATATGTTTTTTATGAAGGTTTATTGTAAGTTGCAGTGTTTCAAAGTAAATAATTTTAATAAAAATATATGTATTTTATGAAGGTTTATTGTAAGTTGCAGAGTTTCAAAGTAATAAATTTTTATAAAAATATATGTATTTTATGAAGGTTTATTGTAAGTTGCAGAGTTTCAAAGTAAATAATTTTAATAAAAATATATGTATTTTATGAAGGTTTATTGTAAGTTGCAGAGTTTCAAAGTAAATAATTTTAATAAAAATATATGTATTTTATGAAGGTTTATTGTAAGTTGCAGAGTTTCAAAGTAAATAATTTTAATAAAAATATATGTATTTTATGAAGGTTTATTGTAAGTTGCAGTGTTTCAAAGTAAATAATTTTAATAAAAATATATGTATTTTATGAAGGTTTATTGTAAGTTGCAGAGTTTCAAAGTAAATAATTTTAATAAAAATATATGTATTTTATGAAGGTTTATTGTAAGTTGCAGTGTTTCAAAGTAAATAATTTTAATAAAAATATATGTATTTTATGAAGGTTTATTGTAAGTTGCAGAGTTTCAAAGTAAATAATTTTAATAAAAATATATGTATTGTATGGAGGTTTATTGTAAGTTGCAGAGTTTCAAAGTAAATAATTTTAATAAAAATATATGTATTTTATGAAGGTTTATTGTAAGTTGCAGAGTTTCAAAGTAAATAATTTTAATAAAAATATATGTATTTTATGAAGGTTTATTGTAAGTTGCAGAGTTTCAAAGTAAATAATTTTAATAAAAATATATGTATTTTATGAAGGTTTATTGTAAGTTGCAGTGTTTCAAAGTAAATAATTTTAATAAAAATATATGTATTTTATGAAGGTTTATTGTAAGTTGCAGAGTTTCAAAGTAAATAATTTTAATAAAAATATATGTATTTTATGAAGGTTTATTGTAAGTTGCAGAGTTTCAAAGTAAATAATTTTAATAAAAATATATGTATTTTATGAAGGTTTATTGTAAGTTGCAGAGTTTCAAAGTAAATAATTTTAATAAAAATATATGTATTTTATGAAGGTTTATTGTAAGTTGCAGTGTTTCAAAGTAAATAATTTTAATAAAAATATATGTATTTTATGAAGGTTTATTGTAAGTTGCAGTGTTTCAAAGTAAATAATTTTAATAAAAATATATGTATTTTATGAAGGTTTATTGTAAGTTGCAGAGTTTCAAAGTAAATAATTCTAATAAAAATATATGTATTTTATGAAGGTTTATTGTAAGTTGCAGTGTTTCAAAGTAAATAATTTTAATAAAAATATATGTATTTTATGAAGGTTTATTGTAAGTTGCAGAGTTTCAAAGTAAATAATTTTAATAAAAATATATGTATTTTATGAAGGTTTATTGTAAGTTGCAGAGTTTCAAAGTAAATAATTTTAATAAAAATATATGTATTTTATGAAGGTTCATTGTAAGTTGCAGTGTTTCAAAGTAAATAATTTTAATAAAAATATATGTATTTTATGAAGGTTTATTGTAAGTTGCAGAGTTTCAAAGTAAATAATTTTAATAAAAATATAAGTATTTTATGAAGGTTTATAGTAAGTTGCAGTGTTTCAAAGTAAATAATTTTAATAAAAATATATGTATTTTATGAAGGTTTATTGTAAGTTGCAGTGTTTCAAAGTAAATAATTTTAATAAAAATATATGTATTTTATGAAGGTTTATTGTAAGTTGCAGAGTTTCAAAGTAAATAATTTTAATAAAAATATATGTATTTTATGAAGGTTTATTGTAAGTTGCAGTGTTTCAAAGTAAATAATTTTAATAAAAATATATGTATTTTATGAAGGTTTATTGTAAGTTGCAGTGTTTCAAAGTAAATAATTTAAATAAAAATATATGTATTTTATGAAGGTTTATTGTAAGTTGCAGAGTTTCAAAGTAAATAATTTTAATAAAAATATATGTATTTTATGAAGGTTTATTGTAAGTTGCAGAGTTTCAAAGTAAATAATTTTAATAAAAATATATGTATTTTATGAAGGTTTATTGTAAGTTGCAGTGTTTCAAAGTAAATAATTTTAATAAAAATATATGTATTTTATGAAGGTTTATTGTAAGTTGCAGAGTTTCAAAGTAAATAATTTTAATAAAAATATAAGTATTTTATGAAGGTTTATTGTAAGTTGCAGAGTTTCAAAGTAAATAATTTTAATAAAAATATATGTATTTTATGAAGGTTTATTGTAAGTTGCAGTGTTTCAAAGTAAATAATTTTAATAAAAATATATGTATTTTATGAAGGTTTATTGTAAGTTGCAGAGTTTCAAAGTAAATAATTTTAATAAAAATATATGTATTTTATGAAGGTTTATTGTAAGTTGCAGAGTTTCAAAGTAAATAATTTTAATAAAAATATATGTATTTTATGAAGGTTTATTGTAAGTTGCAGTGTTTCAAAGTAAATAATTTTAATAAAAATATATGTATTTTATGAAGGTTTATTGTAAGTTGCAGAGTTTCAAAGTAAATAATTTTAATAAAAATATATGTATTTTATGAAGGTTTATTGTAAGTTGCAGTGTTTCAAAGTAAATAATTTTAATAAAAATATATGTATTTTATGAAGGTTTATTGTAAGTTGCAGAGTTTCAAAGTAAATAATTTTAATAAAAATATATGTATTTTATGAAGGTTTATTGTAAGTTGCAGAGTTTCAAAGTAAATAATTTTAATAAAAATATATGTATTTTATGAAGGTTTATTGTAAGTTGCAGTGTTTCAAAGTAAATAATTTTAATAAAAATATATGTATTTTATGAAGGTTTATTGTAAGTTGCAGTGTTTCAAAGTAAATAATTTTAATAAAAATATATGTATTTTATGAAGGTTTATTGTAAGTTGCAGAGTTTCAAAGTAAATAATTTTAATAAAAATATATGTATTTTATGAAGGTTTATTGTAAGTTGCAGAGTTTCAAAGTAAATAATTTTAATAAAAATATATGTATTTTATGAAGGTTTATTGTAAGTTGCAGTGTTTCAAAGTAAATAATTTTAATAAAAATATATGTATTTTATGAAGGTTTATTGTAAGTTGCAGAGTTTCAAAGTAAATAATTTTAATAAAAATATATGTATTTTATGAAGGTTTATTGTAAGTTGCAGTGTTTCAAAGTAAATAATTTTAATAAAAATATATGTATTTTATGAAGGTTTATTGTAAGTTGCAGAGTTTCAAAGTAAATAATTTTAATAAAAATATATGTATTTTATGAAGGTTTATTGTAAGTTGCAGAGTTTCAAAGTAAATAATTTTAATAAAAATATATGTTTTTCATGAAGGTTTATTGTAAGTTGCAGTGTTTCAAAGTAAATAATTTTAATAAAAATATATCTATTTTATGAAGGTTTATTGTAAGTTGCAGAGTTTCAAAGTAAATAATTTTAATAAAAATATATGTATTTTATGAAGGTTTATTGTAAGTTGCAGAGTTTCAAAGTAAATAATTTTAATAAAAATATATGTATTTTATGAAGGTTTATTGTAAGTTGCAGAGTTTCAAAGTAAATAATTTTTATAAAAATATATGTATTTTATGAAGGTTTATTGTAAGTTGCAGAGTTTCAAAGTAAATAATTTTAATAAAAATATATGTATTTTATGAAGGTTTATTGTAAGTTGCAGTGTTTCAAAGTAAATAATTTTAATAAAAATATATGTATTTTATGAAGGTTTATTGTAAGTTGCAGAGTTTCAAAGTAAATAATTTTAATAAAAATATATGTATTTTATGAAGGTTTATTGTAAGTTGCAGTGTTTCAAAGTAAATAATTTTAATAAAAATATATGTATTTTATGAAGGTTTATTGTAAGTTGCAGAGTTTCAAAGTAAATAATTTTAATAAAAATATATGTATTTTATGAAGGTTTATTGTAAGTTGCAGAGTTTCAAAGTAAATAATTTTAATAAAAATATATGTATTTTATGAAGGTTTATTGTAAGTTGCAGAGTTTCAAAGTAAATAATTTTAATAAAAATATATGTATTTTATGAAGGTTTATTGTAAGTTGCAGTGTTTCAAAGTAAATAATTTTAATAAAAATATATGTATTTTATGAAGGTTTATTGTAAGTTGCAGAGTTTCAAAGTAAATAATTTTAATAAAAATATATGTATTTTATGAAGGTTTATTGTAAGTTGCAGAGTTTCAAAGTAAATAATTTTAATAAAAATATATGTATTTTATGAAGGTTTATTGTAAGTTGCAGTGTTTCAAAGTAAATAATTTTAATAAAAATATATGTATTTTATGAAGGTTTATTGTAAGTTGCAGAGTTTCAAAGTAAATAATTTTAATAAAAATATATGTATTTTATGAAGGTTTATTGTAAGTTGCAGAGTTTCAAAGTAAATAATTCTAATAAAAATATATGTATTTTATGAAGGTTTATTGTAAGTTGCAGTGTTTCAAAGTAAATAATTTTAATAAAAATATATGTATTTTATGAAGGTTTATTGTAAGTTGCAGAGTTTCAAAGTAAATAATTTTAATAAAAATATATGTATTTTATGAAGGTTTATTGTAAGTTGCAGTGTTTCAAAGTAAATAATTTTAATAAAAATATATGTATTTTATGAAGGTTTATTGTAAGTTGCAGAGTTTCAAAGTAAATAATTTTAATAAAAATATATGTATTTTATGAAGGTTTATTGTAAGTTGCAGAGTTTCAAAGTAAATAATTTTAATAAAAATATATGTATTTTATGAAGGTTTATTGTAAGTTGCAGTGTTTCAAAGTAAATAATTTTAATAAAAATATATGTATTTTATGAAGGTTTATTGTAAGTTGCAGTGTTTCAAAGTAAATAATTTTAATAAAAATATATGTATTTTATGAAGGTTTATTGTAAGTTGCAGAGTTTCAAAGTAAATAATTTTAATAAAAATATATGTATTTTATGAAGGTTTATTGTAATTTGCAGTGTTTCAAAGTAAATAATTTTAATTATCTTGGGGAGTGTTTTAACACTTACTGAATCATTTCGTGTAATAAGAGGATACGTTGATCAAGGTTTGGTAAGTCTCCTCGCTTTATACCGGAAATAGTCTCCTCGAATTTTTCTATCTCTTTCTTACTTCCCTTGAATCTAGCTAAAAAAGAAAAAGAAAGGGGAATTAAAAACTAAAGGTAATTACAAAAAATAATAGTTTTTAGCATAATAAAAAAAGAGTAAAAATTAGCTGATATTTCTCAAATGATTGCAATATTGGCTCCAAAATTATCCGAATTATGTCCCTTGGACTGATGTTCGAATTATCTCCCTTGAATTATTCTAGCCAGTGTTAAGGAAATTCGCTTTCCTTAGTTAAGAAAACTCGTTCCACACATGTGTAGAAGTTAAAACAAACCTCTCTGTTTATTTTCTGACTGATCTTTCAAAGCCATCGGATGTGCCCAACGAGCTGCAATCTCTGCATAGCTTTTACAAATACTGACGCTGTGTCTGTCGGATGCCTTTTATGGCAGCGGTCGCTTAGACCCCCAAAACGGCCCAGCTCTAACGAAAGTAACATTTACTTAAAGCAAAGTCGTATTTTGGATCAATATGAAGGCAGACTTTGTCAACGCAAAATATCAGAAACCTTCCAATTCTATTTTCTACTGTTAATAGGGTTATTTTAAAATTTAATATAGAGGATAAGGAGTGTGCACAACATCTTGCTCAGGCTGTCAAGGGCCTGGTGACATAAACCTGTGCCTTGTTAGGAGAAATGTTGAGAATAATCCTCATTACAAAGCCTCTGACATAGCAAACAAATGTTGATATCAATCCCAGAACTGCTGTAAGGTAGATTCACCAACTAGGCTACTATGACAGAACTGCAAAGAAGAAACCACTCCTTGTCCAAGTAATATTAAGCAAAGGAAAGATTGGGATCATGAAATAGTTGAGAGATTTCTGTGAGGTTGTATTGTGGTAGATGAAGGTAGACTTAGTTAATGCAAAATATCAGAACACCTTTCAATCCGACTTTCTACTGTTGATCGTGTGATTGTAGAATTTAATAGGGACGGTAAGGAGTGTGCACAGCATCTCACTCAGACCGTCCAGTTCCCCCTCAAAGAACCTTGCGTCTTGTGAAGAGAAATATTGAGAATAATTGTTGTTGCAAATTATGGCTACGGAGAAAAGATTGGCCTCATGAAATGGTTGAGAAGCAGATGGCATTTTGTAATCCTGTAATATTCTCTGATGAGTCACGATTTGCTTTATTTTTAAAATATTTTTTATTTGGTAGAGTGTGGGTCTGAAGACTCTGTAACTAAGAGTTTGACATTAAAAGATTTTATACAACAGTGAAACGTGGTGGATATGAGGAGCTATCTTGAGTGATTGTCGTTCGCAGCTGGTGGAGTGCCAGAGGAACTTTATTTAGTTGCATCAAAATTGGATGAAAAACTGCCGTGGTCAAGTCAGTTGCCATAAATAACAAATATCGAACATCTTAGACCGAAATCTTTGAAAAACGAATAAAAAATCATCTTCTGATTTTTAAGATGACTGCATTAAAAAATCCCGCAAGATAATAATCAGTTAAGGATGTCTAAAATGGTCATTCAATACAATATTCTCAAGTGATGGAATTATAAAGCATGAGCTGTTATTTATGGAAGATGGGGCTGTTATTTATGGAAGATGGGGCTGTTATTTATGGAAGATGGGGCTGTTATTTATGGAAGATGGGGCTGTTATTTATGGAAGATGGGGCTGTTATTTATGGAAGATAGGGCTGTTATTTATGGAAGATTGGGCTGTTATTTATGGTAGATGAAGCTGTTATTTATGGAAGATGAAGCTGTTATTTATGGAAGATTGGGCTGTTATTTATGGTAGATGAAGCTGTTATTTATGGAAGATGAAGCTGTTATTTATGGAAGATGGGGCTGTTGTTTACAGAAAGATAGGGGCTGTTATTTATGAAAGATGGGGGCTGTTATTTAGTGTAGATGGAGTTGTTGTTTATTGAAAGATAGGGGCTGTTATTTATGGAAGATTGGGTCGTTATTTATGGTAGATGGGGCTGCTTGCTATAGAAGCCAGTTGTTAGATATGAACCCAATCTAACAATTCTCAGTCATACTTTACTGAAACCTTTGAAAAAGAATCGGAAACCATCTTCAAAAGCAGAAATTTTAAGATGACTACGTGGAAATCCTTGTAAACTGATCACATACAGGCCTCAAAAGGCCCTTGTATTAAAAAATGCAATGGGAAGTACTTTATTGTAATGTAGCAATTATAAACATTTACATTTCTTTCTTCTGATGGAGAGCAACCCCTGCGAGATGATTTGGTCACACGAGGATCAATCAGACTCCAGGGCATATTAATTTAACCAGAGTTTAAAGGACTACTTTCGACTCCTTGGTATTTGGACAGCAGGCCCTAACCCTAACCCTAAGCCCTGAGAGCTTCCCTGCACCAACAAAGAAAGACGTCCTCTTTTCTGCCAAGCTAGCTTCACTTGAAGATATATTACCCCAAGAAGACTTTTGGCAGCCAACGAATTTTATTACTTCCATTACTGTGACATTGTCTTAACTTTTGCCAACTTACACCCAACGGTGTAGGTCCCTTAAATGAATACACATCGTTGTTGTTTATAAACGGGCTTTTCTTTTGGTTTCACGACTCCCTTTTGTTGTTACACACAATATCATAAGTTTTTCTTACACTCTATGCGAGGATCAGCTCCTATGGTAATACTTAAATAATTACGATAAAAAACATGATTGTCTATATAATATAGCTACATATCTATTATTATAATAAATCGTAGTTAATCAACGTTTATACTTTAATAGCACAACATACGTGCTAAAATATCTCTTAGTTTTGGGATTGAGTTATGTTAAAAAAAATAATCAGTTTTTATGCAATTTATAATTAACTGAACAAGTCACCCATCTCTACTTAGCTATCTATGTATTTATCTCGACAGCTCTCACTCTATGTGAATTCAACCACTCTCTGTGAGTAAATACTCACAGAGAGTGACTCTTTTTTTCAGTATGGCCATCTAATTTACATGCATGTGTCTGTTCACAACACACACACATGTAAATTAGATGACAAAATATAAGTCTCTTTATATCTGTCTAAGAATTACTCTTATATAATAATAATAATAATAATAATAATAATAATAAATAAATGATAAATAAATAATAAATAATAATAAATAAATAATAAATAAATAATAACTATAAAATAATAAATAATAAATAATAATATAAATAACCCGTGTAAATTACACGAAATGATGTTTTCAATACTAATTATCTTGTTCCTAACCTATACATGTTTGAATAAAATATAAGATTTGACTTGTATATGTATTTAAAAAAATGAACATCGTATTAATATGTATCTTCCCGATCGTCCCCTCTCTACCTCCTCCCCCCCCCCTTCGATGTAGAAAAAAAAAATCTTAGAGGTTGGTTGGGATTAAACTATAAACCAGTCGGGCCGACGTCAAAATCCTACGTCGCTAACCATTGCGCCAAAGGGAAATACTTGAAAATATTACGAAAATCAGGTGACTTGAATGCTTTTCAAAATCTAGGTGCGGCACGCATGCGCAGAGCTTTTGATGTAAGCGTGACACACGAACACACACGCTATCGTATTAATATATAGATTATAATAATAATAATAATAATAATAATAATAATAATAATAATAATAATAATAATAATAATAATAATAATAAATAAATAATAAATATAAAATAATAAATAATAAATAATAAATAATAAATAATAAATAATAAATAATAAATAATAAATAATAATAATAATAAATAATAAATAAAAATAAATAATAATAATAATTACAATATTAGTAATAATAATTATAATAATAATAAATAATCAATAAAAATAAATAATAATAATAATGATAATATTAATAATAATAATAATAATAATTATAATTATAATAATAATAATAATAATAAATAATAAATGAAAGTAATAAATAATAATAATAATAATAATAATAATAATAATATAAATAATGATAATAATTATAATTATTATAATTATAATTATTATTATTATTATTATTATTATTATTATTTTTATTTATTATTTTTGTTTATTATTAATTATTAATTATAATAACTTCTCTTACGTAATGTGAAGGCAGGATATTAACCTGGACCCCCCCGAAAGAGGGAACTTCCTGCTCAGTTTGTGGAAAGGGAGTTGGGAGCAACTCATTTTTTTTGTGGTACTTGTAAGAATTGCGTACATATGAGTGCGCATGTTCTAGACACCATTCTTGAGTATCTAAGGTCTCTCTGTACAAGGGTTTGTCAGGACAACCTGACATGAGGATACCCTGACCAAATATTAAAAATAACATAGTATTCGAGGCCTAAATAAGATGCTCTCGGAATAGCTACTCATTGTTTCATACGAGGAATGGTGCACCTCCTCCTAATGATGTTACCTCTAGTAACAGCACTTAGCTGAATACTCCACTAGACCAGATGAATTCTGACCCTGGAATCCGGCAAGACAAAGAAAAGACCACAATAAAAATAAACTATAGCATAGTTAAATGGTCAAAATTGAGGAGAGAAAAATTAATGTTCTTCACTGCTTTACTAACTTAACGTTTGAAAGGTAAAGGAGAACTTTAGTTGAACACTCGGGTATCTATGTATCTCATTAAGTGTTAGTCCTAGGAAGGGGCCTCTTGATTTTCTCAAGTGAAATGAAAAAAAAAATAAGAGCCATTTCTTTATAATGATAGGCAAAAATGCTTATGCATGCGACAAAAATGAAAGTTCTTATCAAAGATGGCACTTACGTTCCAATACATCTTTCACCTGTTGAATATCTTCTTCGTGCAAAATCCGGACGTAATCTATCATCTGTCGGTAAATTAGTGTTGACTGCAGCAAAGATATGAAGTGGAAAAGTGTCTTCAGGATTCTTTGGCTTTGCGTCTTGAAAAGGGAGAGAAAAGGATTGCATCAATATTTTAATGTTAGTTATGACTTAAAAGATACTAGCAGGGTGACCTGACGGAGCTCGGGATTGAATGAGGATCACTACTATGTACTTTTTCACTGTGCTCATTACTTTCTTGTTTATACCGCCCCCTCATCCTGTTCCACCCCCTAATATAGTCGGAAGAAGCTGAAATGTTGGAAAACTATCTGAATTACTGTCTTATACAGATGGTTTAAATTTCATAAAAATATGATATATTAGAAGTTTTAATGGAGCTTATAACTCTCTTAGGTTATGAGAGCACTTAGAGAATCGGGACGACTTCCATTGTCTTTCCCAGAAAATTTTATATGACTTAAATTTCATAAAAATAGAATATATTTGAAGTTTTAAGGGGGTATGATCTGATAGCACCCTTAGGGTTGGATTTAGAGATCCGGGAACACTTCCATCGTCTTCACCGGTAAATCTTACACAAGAATACACTTTTAGATTTCATGTAGATTCTCTAACCTTTCTTTCTGTAGGGAACACACAAAGATCACACACATTCACACAAACATTGAGTTTTATATATAGAGATAGCATACAGAAATGATCCACAAAAAAGACAGAACAATAGAGTGGTTCAAAATAGGTGAAACTGCAGTAAAGTGTTAAGATAATCCACATTTATTATAAACTAGATGTCTAGACGGGTCATCTAGTAGATGTCACGTGACACTTTGGGTCACGGTTCATCTAGATAAACCGTGCTAAAGAATATCTCCCACTCCCTCTTTGGTTTGATGGATGACGTCATGATTTTCTGATCGCATCCACTTTGCACCATCATCCTCCCTTATGTTTTAATGGATGACTGTTGTATTTCTGCTGTGCTTAAAAGTATGACAACACTGATGTATAAAAAAATGTTATGCATCTTTAGTGTCGGTGGCAGTGAACGAGTCGGGGTTAGGAAGGAAAACGCACGCACAGGAATTTGATGGGTGGTTTCATCAGACCCAAATCACCAGTCAACTGACGATATCAATTTCGGGTTGATATTATATAACAATTTGTGACACCGACGCATCCACCTGCAAACACCCATTCTAGAATTTCATGTTCACTACTGATGTAGACATGCCCCTTAGTGTTTATTTAGCGATGGCGTATTTTCCGTCTGCAGATTGTTACGATCAACAATTTCTACCGTGTTTGTTTCTTCTAGTCATGTGGCTCGACTCAAACCAACAATTATTTTATTTTCGACAATCAATCATGTTGTTGTCTTCCAGTCAAATGCATGTCTGTATCAAATACGCTTATGCCTGCCAGATGACCTTTTCAGTAAACTTGTCCTACATATTCAAAATGACGTCATCCCCTCTGCATGGGGACAAAGTAACACGATAACAAGATCCACAGAGTTTTAGTAGTATACAAGACCCCCCTTCGGGTCACGAGTCGTCTAGATAAAAGATTTCTTCCCCCCTTTCCCTCTCTCTTATTTTATTTCTCTATTTCTGTTCAATTGGATGATGTCATGTTCTCATTTTGCACTTGATTTCTATATGAGATACACAGATATCCGAGTATTCAATTAAAGTTACCCTTACCTCTCAACCCTAACCCTAACCCTAACCCTTACCTCTAAAATGCTGAGTTACTAAAGCAGTGAAGAACATTAATTTTCCTCTTCTCAGTCCTAAAGCGCTTACCTAGGATATAGTTTATCTTTATTATGGTCTTTACTTTGTCTTGCTGGATTCCAGGACCCACATTCATCTGGTCTAGTGGAGTATTCAGCTAAGTGCTGTTACTTGAGGTAACATCACTAGGAAGAGGTGCACCGTTCCCCGTATGATCCAGTGTGTAGCCATGCCAAGGGCATCTTATTTCAGCTTCAAATACTATGTTATTTTGAATAATTGGTCAGGGTTTTCTTGTAGGGTGAAATATCCTCATGCTAGGTTGTCCTGACAAATCCCTGTACAGAGAGACTTTAGACATGCGAAGACAGTGTCTAGTAGGCATTCAAGTTCTCTCCAGCAGGCATTATGTGCGTGTGTGTACTCAAACTATTTTATCTGAGACCAAAAACGGTGTTCGGGTAACAGATAATGACTTTTTAATTTTTAAAATTATTTCCATTTAAATCCGAAAAATTATTTGTTTATGTCTGGCAATATATATTACAAATGGTATGCCATCATTTTTTACCATAGAGATAGCATACATCAGAAAATCTGTTTAACAATGGATGCTAATCGTCATCAAATGCATAGAATTCTCACATAAGAAACATAAAAATGGAACAACAGTTCAACCGTCATCATGGTGCAGTAAGTCGCTCTTTCAAACCACAACAACAAGTCTCCGTAAAAGGGAAGTGGACACAAGGTTACATCTTGCACAAAAGCGGAAATATTATTTATGACGTCTGTGTGCAGTCTTCTGTTTGGGTTCAACATGCAAATCAGTTACAACCCTAATATCTCACAGAAACCAACGTGTAAAGCACGACGCAGAGATACTATTGGACGCATTTGGTTCACAGAAGGAACAACCTAAGACTCAGCTGAAGGTATTACCACTAGTTAATAAAAATAATAAATAATAATATATGTGTATGCATGTATGTATATGTGTGCGTGTAATTATGCGTGTGTGTATGTGTGTGTTTGCGTGTGTGTATACTCACAATGTTGTCTCCCCATTTAACGTGGGGCAGTTGAATTGATTTCTGTCTTTTCATTTCTATAGGTGGATTTTTCTTCTCGCAAATCGCTGGAACTTTGGCCTGAAAAGTCCGGAGATACTTCTTGAACCTGGAAAATCATTAACAGAGACTGAATATATTATCCCCGTCTACGCATCCATACGAGAGCCTGTAGAATAGAAAGACAAATTCTACATTTTTGCATTTAAAACAACTTTATTGGCCATCTTCGGTGTGGCGCAAATAACAGCGAATGAAAGAGAAGGGGTTAGTAATTGAATAACTCTACGAGTATGGACGAACACAAAAGGTTAGAAAGTCCATAAGTATGGACGAAGAAAAAAGGTTAGAAAGTCCATGAGTAGGATAAATGTCCTGTTTGTAAGGAACAGGGAAGAGTTCATACATAAGAAAGTTAGTATGAGAAAGTCCGTACATATGCAGGTGTTAAAATCAGGCCGTGTCCATGTGTATATATAGGCATGTGTGTGTCATATTGCTAAGTCGACACATGTGCCGCCATAGCTATGTTGGATCCTTGGGTCTTTTTGTCGAACCCCAGGGTAGGGGTTTTGGTTTGCGTCCCAAGAGAAAAGTCTTGTGGTCGGTCCGAGCAATGTGGAGTTGGCAGTGCTGTCTTGTGGCTAAGAAAGAGGAAGTAAGCAGTGGGCAATCTCTTTTATAATCTCCTGTCAGGTGCTCATATCACCTGAGAGATGGCCTCTGATTGGGCAAGCCAGAAAGGAAGCTAAACGCTTGCTACAACCTGTGCCCAGCTTAGAAATTACTCATAGATTCAAAATAGTTATAGCGTTATATCGTTAGAGCTAAAAATAAATAAATTGACATATCAAAGTTATGTCATACTGTTATTTATTGTCAGTTTCGAAGCAAAGAAAACTAACACGTGTTTCTAGAAGAATAAAAATACTTGAAAAAATTCAGGCAGTAACACTAAAAGCAAAAAAGTAAACAAAAAACTTTGGGTTCATGCCTGAATTTTTTCAAGTATGTTTTTTATTCTCCTAGAAAAACGTGTTAGCATTTCTTTGCTTCGAAACTGGCAATACATCACAGTATGACATAACTTTGATCTGTAAATTTATGTATATATATAAGCGCTTACCAAATCTTTTCCATCGTCTTCTTGACAGGAATGTACGCAGCCCAAAAGAAATTCGGGCTTATAGAATCGGCTTCTGCAATGAGGTGAATCGTTTTGTCGTCACAAAGAAATTTTCGACCTGAATTTTAAAAGAAACAAAATTTGTCAATATTTATCATTGAGAGAATGTTTCTTTTGAAGATTAGTCCAGTTACATTTTAGCAATCATCATTATCATCATCATCATCATCATTGGCGACTACATCCTCAACGTTGCTGAGGACTTCACATATCTTGGCTCCATCTATACCAGCAATCTCTCCTTGGACACTGAACTCCACAAACCTATCGGCAAGGCGGCAACAGTCATATCTCGCTTGGCAAAGAGAGTCTGAAACAACAAGATGCTGACTACCAATACTAAGATGAAGGTGTACGCAGCACCTTGCTCTGTGGCAGTGAATCATAGGCCCTCTATTCCCACCAAGAGAACAGACTCAACACCCTCCACCTGTACAACCGCAGGAGAATCCTAGGAATCACCTGGCAGGAAACCCGTCTTAAACAAGAGCGTCCTTGATCAAGTGGATATCCAAAGCATGTTTGCTCTGCTCACCCAACAACGACTCCAGAATGGATATTCTATACGGCAAGCTCGCAATCAGCCCCAGACCAGCCGGAGGACCTGTCCTACGCTATAAGGATGTCTGTAAGCAAGACATGAGGGCAGATGACATCGACCCAGTAGACTGGGAGTCAGTGACTGAAGATCGCAGCCACTGGAGAAGTGCTGTGAAGGTATTGCTCCAAAAGGAGTGAGGAGAGACCAGCAGTAGAGGGAGGGAAGAGAACACAGACGGCAGAGGGCTAAAACATAGCTCTCGCAACCAGACACCACCTACATCTGTGACAACTGCAACAGAGCCTGTCGATCCAGGATAGGCTTGCACAGTCACAACAGACGCTGCAATTTGCCAACAGACTAATCTGAGGTGCAGAAATCCATTGTCTCCTGAGACAGATGGATGTCAACAATGTGTTGGACGGATTTTAGATATTGGCTTCCAAACTGACCTACCTCTGGCCAGGTCTTTATTTATCTCTCTTTCTCTCAAATCGTGTACATCCAACTAATCGATAAAAGTTGGCAACCATTTTAGGAGCTAATTCAAGAAGTATCATCATCATTGTTAGATGAAACAGATTTCATCGAGAAATAATAATTAAAAGAGAAAATAACTGTGTACCCAACAGTTGTCTCCCTTGCCTCAAGGAGATTTTGAAGAGAGTTATGTCCCTTGTATTCCATACCAGCTGACATTTTGGGATTGGACGTGTGTCGCACAGCGACTTCAATTAATACATCTTCATTATAAAGTAATTCCTCTACAGTTGTAAATATGTAATAAATATTATTTGTTGATCTATAAGAAGCGTTTTTATTCAATTCATTCTTTATATTC
Source organism: Sepiola atlantica (assembly GCA_963556195.1). Lineage (NCBI taxonomy): Eukaryota > Metazoa > Mollusca > Cephalopoda > Sepiida > Sepiolidae > Sepiola > Sepiola atlantica. Next base: position 19,291,299 of record OY744545.1, on the reverse strand, counting down.
GTCTCATATCACACAAATACAAGCACTTCACTTCAACTTTAGGCGACGAAAGAATAAGAGAAACAAAACAAACACCTTTCAACTGGACGATTTTGAAGAGAGTTATGTCCCTTATACAGGGTGGGCAAAAATAAGGGTCCTATTTTTAAAAATTCATAACTTTTTTATTTATTGATTTAAAAAAATTTTTTTTTTAGAATAAGTATAGGACCCCTTCCGAAGCAAGCATGAGCCGTATTAGCCCTAAGGAACGCACCCTCATTTAGAAAACATTATTTTTGCTTAAAAAACTCAAAACAGTGTAAAAAACAATACTTTAGTTTTTGTAAGTTTTAAGAAGTGTTTTTCGGCTAAAATTTGTTTTGTTTATTTCAAAAAATCTCGGAAAGGTCAGTCTACACACACATAAAGTTTGGTGAGTTTAACTTTTATTTTGTGGAAGTTATTCAAATTCAAGTTATTAAAATTTAAAGATAGGACCCTTATTTTGGCCCACCCTGTATATATAAGAATATTAAAAAAGACAAAACATAGAAGAAGGTAAACTCTTTACTTTACTCAGATATGTTACTCACACACTACAACCATCACCCACGGATATTATTATTGTTTCAATGATACATCTGATTATCGTGTTGGAGCTGTCATTGCACATAGCTTTCCCAATGGCAGCCAAAAAGCAATAGCTCATGCATCCAGGTCACTGACACTTGCTGAGCGAAATTATAGTCAGACAGAGAAAGAAGTATTGGCAATAATTTTTGAGACAAAACATTCAACTTCACTTTATCTTGATCATAGATCACAAACCTCTTGTTAGCATTTTCGGATCCCAAAAAGGTTCCAGTCTATGCAGCTAACCATTTTGAATTTTTTCTGATGAGCCGCATTACCTTTTGAAGAAACGATTTTAAAAGTACAACATATTTTTAGCCGATTTTGAGTCCATAGACCATAGTCTCCTATAATGGCATTGCTTTCATTTCAGTGAAATTTTTAGATTGCTGCAAGTAGAATATTATCAACGACATAGGCACGCCACCATTTCATCCTCAATCCAACGGACAGCTTGAGCGTTTTGTGGACACATTTAAGAGAGCACTTTTAAAACTGAAATGGGAGGAAACTACACCAGAAATCCTAGAGATGTTCCTTAGAAGTTATAGAGCTACACTAAATACAAATGCGCTGAACGGTAGTTCACCAGCTGAACTTCTATTGAATCAGAAAATCTGTTCACCAGCTGAACTTCTATTGAATCAGAAAATCTGTTTAACAATGGATGCTATTCGTCATCAAATGCATAGAATTCTCACATAAGAAACATAAAAATGGAACAACAGTTCAACCGTCATCATGGTGCAGTAAGTCGCTCTTTCAAACCACAACAACAAGTCTTCGCAAAAGGGAAGTGGACACAAGGTTACATCTTGCACAAAAGCGGAAATATTATTTATGACGTCTGTGTGCAGTCTTCTGTTTGGGTTGAACATGCAAATCAGTTACAACCCTAACCCTATCTCACAGAAACCAACGTGTAAAGCACGACGCAGAGATACTATTGGACGCATTTGGTTCACAGAAGAAACAACCTAAGACTCAACTGAAGGTATTACCAAGGAGGTGGGTTCACATCCAAAATCGTGCAAACCCAATGCAGGTCAGGCCACGACAAAAACAGAAATAACAGAAAGCTCAAAATGGAGGTGTTAGATAAAATTTGGCAACCATTTTGGGAGCTAACCCAAGAACAATCATCATTATTGCAAGATGAAACAGATTTCATCGAGAAATAATAATTAAAAGAGAAAATAACTGTACCCAAAAGAGATTTTAAGGAGAGTTATGCATCTTGCATGCCATACCATCCGACATTTTGGAATTTGACGTTTGTCGCACAGTGACTTCAATTAATACGTCTTCATTATAAAGTAATTCTTCTTCAGTTGTAAATATCATTTGTTGATCCATATAGAAGCGTTTTTATTCAATTCATTCTTTATATTAGCCCCATAGATCACAAATACCACTACATCGCTTTAATAATCATCATCATCATCATCATCATCATCAGCAGCAGCAGCAGCAGCAGCAGCAGCAGCAGCAGCAGCAGCAGTTTAACATCTGTTTTACATGCTGACAAGTGTTGGACGGCTTTTAGAAATTGACTTCCAAACTAACCTATCTCTGACCAAGTCTTTATATATCCTTCTTTCTTTGAGTCAAAGGGAAGTAAATCATCAGAAGATAAAAAAGTCATTATCATGTTTGGTTGTGACTTTTGATGAGAGTTGCGCGCACAAGAATAATCCGAAACATGAACAGAAGAGCTTACATTAATATAGCAGTTCTATCTGAAAGAAATTCTTTCCTTTCTTTTCTATTGTTGACCTGCATTATTGTGTCTAGGGAGGTGACCGTGGTGAAGTGGATAACGACATAGACTGACGACTTGGGTGTGCAAGAATGCCAACAACAGAATCAGGCCGGTCAACAACGAATTTACTTTTACTATTGAGTCTTGGACTCCCTTCTTTGAAAATAGGAAGGAGGCGGACGCTTGGATGAAATTTAATTTCATACGTTATTTCGTTCAATAAACAAGATTACGTTGGCGCCAAAATTGAAAGGAAAAGAGTCAGTTTTTTATATTTTGTGTTTCCCTTCAAGAGGGTGGGTCCTTGAAAAGCTGTTATTGAAACTAGGACTTTTATTCTTGTCTACTGTGGTAAGCTTCTGATTACAAAGCGGGATTTCTCAAATATTCATGCTTACAAGGCGGAGATTCTAGTCTTCTTGAAATCAAATCTACTCAACTTTTTTGTGGGGAGAGTAGAAAGTCGACCATGAGTTTACTTTCTCACTTCCCTTATTTTGTCCTTTAGTCCTCACATTCCATGAGCAATGTTTCTGACAAAGGGGGAATAATTGCTATTTTCTGGGTCGGAATCTATCCATCTAACACTTATCGTTGACTAGTTTTTTTACCTTGAAATGGTAATTTTTTTTTTTTTTAGCTCCTTACATGCCTTGTCTGGAGCGATTTCCATAAAAAAAGAAAAAAGAAAATTTCTTAATTCAATTCTTATAACGTTTTATTTAATTTGCAACAAACTTTGCAACAAACTTTGCAACAAGAACTATTTGATTTCTTCAAGAGGATTCTGCGGATTTGCTTGTTAGTTTGTTAAGCAAATCGGACTTGTGCATCGAGAAAATCGTTCGATTGTCTGGTTTGTATGAAGTCGTCCTCGTTGGTCGAAACTGTTCGTTAACCTGCAGGATTGCAGATTTTCATCCCCGACACCGAGAACATCAAGGCTCAGCAGTTGCATGCAAAGTCGGGAAAGGTTTGTCCCAGAACACACAAAGTAATGGTGCAGACGCAACATTTTTGTTCTCACTTCATGGATTTGCTGTTCTGCACCTGTCACGTCATTGCTTGCTACATGCAGAAACAAAGACGACCAGACAATGACGGATCCTGATGCCGATTCCTCTTTAATTTTCAATAGAGCCCTGCTAGCCGGATTGCGGTCCTAATACCCCCATGAGTGTCCCTGCTAGGAACTGGAATTCCTGCTAATTATTTGTTCCTGTCATCAAATAAATAGAGAGAAACATCGCTGTTTTCATAGTTTAAATAGTTTCATAGTTTGAATAGTTTGAATAGTTTGAATAGTTTCATAGTTTGAATAATTTGAATAGTTTGAATAATTTGAATAGTTTGAAAAGTTTCATAGTTTGAATAATTTGAATAGTTTAAGTAGTTTGAATAGTTTCATAGTTTGAATAGTTTAAATAGGTTCATAGTTTGAATAATTTGAATAGTTTGAATAGTTTCATAGTTTGAATAGGTTCATAGTTGGAATAGTTTGAATAATTTGAATAGTTTGAAAAGTTTCATAGTTTGAATAGAAATAAATCTTTTTGGGCAGATGGAAGAAAAAGGTGGTTATAGTTGGAATGATTTTTGTGGTCCCAAATTACCAGTCTGGATTATCTTAAATTTGTTCGTCAGTAGAAATTTTGAATCCAAATATTTATTTGTACAAATAAATATAAAATGCGGCACAAACTCAAAACAAAAGGATATGGGGAGTTCTGTTCTCCACTAGTCTTAATCTAACTTAACACGCAAGATTCACTTATTCCATCGTATTTGTAAAAATAAGCAGTCACGAAAACATCTCATCTATCCAATACATATATACTAGTCACCAAAACGACTCGAATACTCCATTTATTTATTTATTTATTCATTTTTTTTTTATCTCCCTCCTACAGCAGTAAGATGTGACAAAAAGTCCGAAAGTGGGATTGAAAAGCCAGTGCTCTTGAGGAAGAGCACTGCCTGGCCTACAAAAAATACCTGGGCAGCTCTGTCGGCATTCCCCGATAGGGGCGCCTCAGACGATTAGAAATAAACTAACCCCTTCTCAAAGGGTGAAAAAGCAAAGCCTGGGAAGGTGGCCCTCCTAGAACTGCACAGACCAAGACGGTACCGGTCTACGGGGTGTAGCATCCATCGGAACAGATACTACACTTTGATCTCAACCAAAAGGACAAGAAAAAAACCCATATGGGCGAGGAGGAACTTTTTTAGAATAATATTTTAGAAAATAAAAGATAACCTCGAATGAAAATAAACTTTATACAAAACGAAACTAAAAGAATATTAGTAAGTGGACTGCCAATTATAAGAAGATTATATATATAAATTATATGAAAATTAGCCAACCGAAAACTAAGTGTGCCTCGAAAGAAAGAAATAAGATGAAAATTGGCACATCCGGTAGCAAATCATACAGTCTGTCACCTAGGGGAAGGGTGGGTTGTTTTCGGGTTATTTAATCCCGAATCCAGTCATTTTGGTGAAAGTTTTTATGCTTCAAGTTCTTTATATGTTCAAGTATTTATTCATGTTGTTTGGTTAGGTGAAACGGCGGAAGAGGTAGAGGGGAGGAAAAGGGGAGGAGAGGAAGGGAAATTGTTGTCTTTTATTTTGGATTTTGCAGAACATGATTGAGTTTTGCAAAAAGAAAAAAGACAATAAAACATAAATGTTTGATGTATTTTGGGACAGGAAGCCAATATCTTCAGACAGCCTGATCTGGTAGCACCAGTGAAGGGGTGGGGATATTATTAAACAAAAAGGGGACAGAAAAAAGGGGGAAACAATGACACAAACATTCACTAGCTAACCTAAAAAAGGTCATACATAATTCAGAAACCTAGACTATAAGACATTTTGAATCCATCTGCTTGCTTTCCAGACGTGAGTTTTTGTAGACATCCTCTCAGAAACTTCTAGATTTTACTGTTTTTGTTTAGGGTGTACACACATTTGATTGGTCAATACTGTGCGTAGGCGGTTAATTCGAGCATGCGCACTTCATTCGACTTCTCATTCTCAAGATGAGAACAACTCAAGTAGAATAATTATATCAAGCAAAATAAACGAACGCCGGCAATGGATTCAATTTGAAAATATGTGAATACATTTTCTTTACACATAGTAAAGGGACATAAAATATGGTGTCATGCTAAACAAGTTCCTTTCAATGGCTGGTAGAACTGAAGTGCTAAATTGACACACAATCCTAAAAGATTACACGACTCATTGAACTCAATCTTATATGAGGACATTAACCCATCATTTCCAATCCTCTCAAGATGTTGTTCATCGCCAACTGACAATCTTATTAACGCTTATCCTCGAGTGGCCTTCGAGTCTTGATAAGCAGTGACGCTTTAGTATAAAAATGTGTCAATACCTTTCCCAACAGTATTAGTACGTCAGTTTTTCTTGTAGGTCGTTGCAGCATGTTGTGAAGAATAATAAAATATAATTAGCTTTAACCCTTCCAGAAAATACTTTGTCCAGGTTGGAATTATTTTCAAATCTTAAAAACAGAGATGTAACTCTGTATTCGTCCATACAAAGTTACTTTTATTTGATTGGAACAAAAATATTTTTGAATGAAAATGCCGCACCTCCCTAAAATATTATTTTTTTCAGTATTGCGGTGGTATTAATTATAAAACCACTGCAATATTGAAGCCAGAGTTAATTAAGGTAGCAAACCTTAATTAACTCTGCGGATCTGACGTTACTCTATCTAAATTTGCAGGTTTTATTTTTTTAATAAATCCTCATTTTGAATGCAATTATGTTGAATACTGTAATTGGGGGGTGGGGTGGGGTGTCATTTCCATGACCGAGTTGGGAGAGGATGATGTCAAACCCAGACGAGTGACTTTCGTTTCTGTCTGGTTCTCCTTTCTCTCGGACTTTGCAGAAGTTAGATGTGTTTACTTATGGCTCGGGTCCAGATTGCTGGGTGTGCATTTCCCTCGTTGCGCCTTGCGGTACTTAAGAAACCCATGTTTTCTCTGAGAACAATAATAAATGGTGTAACCGTGAGAAAAGGAGTTGTTGGTTATTTAAGAGCAGTTTATTTACAGGAGGTCGACTGGTGCATTTCAAATCCAAGATGGCGGACTTTGAGAAGCAGATTAATACTCCCATCATAACCACCGCCGTCATCATCATCAGTCCACCCCCCTCCCCTCGAAGCCTAACTCTTCCTCACTGAGGTAGGCTCATGACTATGCTGTCTGGAAATCTTGTTTATGGCAAGGTCACCTAAGGTCGCCAGGTCTGTCATCAAGTGGTATTAGGGCTGCAACTCGGCTAAGATCGAGGAGAAGTTGGCATCAGAAACTGTCATCCTCTGATCGTCTCTGCATGTAGCAAGAAAATATGTGTCAGGTGCAGAACTGCAAATGAGTGGCAATGTTGCTTCTGCCCAATTCATTTGTGTGTTCTGGGCAAAACCTTCCCCAACTTTGCATGCAACTGCTGAGCCTTGCTGCTCTCGATGTCGAGGGGAAAACTTTGCAATTTTGCAGGTTAAAAAATAGCTGGTGCAAATAAAAAAACCTTCAGACCCTAACCACAACGCATATTATTAGATTAGGGATTACAAATATTACTAATACTTCAGTCTGTTATTGCTGATGCTTACGTTCACTTGCATATATACTGAATAGTGTTAAATATTTTAGTTTTTTTCATTTTCTCTTTTCTATTGGGAAGTGAGAACTTTTGGAAATTCTATTCTCAAATACGGAATGTGAAAATACAGATGTCTGTCATTTTGGAACGTGTACAAGAGTTAAAAATTGGTCGCAACTGTTGTTTATCTATTCCTGCGTGCATTTTTTGTGCATGTAAAGTTGAAAATACATTTTCTAATGCATGTTTACGTATGCTCCTTTTGTTACGTATTCTTGTTGGAAATAAGAAAAAAACATTAATTACAGATAATTCTAATCAACTGTTTAGTTTATAAATCCTACCTTTTGCACACGTTTCAAAATAACGCTGATATCATTATTGGGTATTATAATTATATTATGGATTCGTGCAAACAAATGAAATTATGGGGGTTCCTTTACCGAAATTGGACTCTTTTCCGAAGAATTTCCTATGAATCCTTTTCACATGTGCCAACTCTTTTTCAGAACCGAATCTGAAGGTTTTCATTCGGTTGGCTGCTTCCAGGAATAGCAGTGGTGCGACAACCTCATGTTTGTCGAGAAAAATGCGAAAGTCTTGGCGGTAACGACGAGACCGGAAGATGTCTTCCAAACATCTGAAGAGAGCAAGAAAGATAATTTCAATTGAAGCAACTTAACGAAAATGAAAATACTAATTGCGAGATGGAATATATTTATACAATTGCGTAGATGAAGACAATTCTAAACATGATAATTAAAATTTCAACCACCGGAAATAAACACTCAGCAATATCTATCCATATGTACGCACATTTCAGAAAACCACTTTTATTATCAACATTACATTTAAGTAAAGCTTGAAAATGTATATGATTTTTATCCTCAGCATGACTTGATCAATTACAATTCCAGATAACATTAAATAGATATATCTGGAATTGCTAAAAAACAGTGTCAAGATTGAGAAAGATTATTGAGTTTTTATTTCCGGAGCTAAATTACAATATTTGAAATTTTAATTATTATGTTTTGAATCTTTGTAATTTGTAACATGTGAAAACTCTGATTGTTATTACATGTTAATCATCGAGCTTATTTTTATCTGCATTATTGAACACTTAATAATATCGATTTTGACTAAAAAACATATATTAATTAATGACACTTAATAATATCAATTTTGACTAAAAAACATATATTAATTAATGACACTTAATAATATCAATTTTGACTAAAAAACATATATTAATTAATGACACTTAATAATATCAATTTTGACTAAAAAACATATATTAATTAATGACACTTAATAATATCAATTTTGACTAAAAAACATATATTAATTAATGACACTTAATAATATCAATTTTGACTAAAAAACATATATTAATTAATGACACTTAATAATATCAATTTTGACTAAAAAACATATATTAATTAATGACACTTAATAATATCAATTTTGACTAAAAAACATATATTAATTAATGTCACCTGGGAAACTCCTGAACTTCTGAATTGTTTTAATTCTTCATCTTAAATTTTTCCTTATGAGGCTTGTCTAAAATGTATCCGACGTTAGGCCAGAAAACATATTTCAAATACATGACGGGGTTGGAACTCTAATCCCCTTCAAAGTAGGCCCCTTGTGCTTGCACACACTTTTCCTACCGATCCATCCACTGCCGGAAACACCTCTGGAAGTCTTCTTTTGGAATGGTGTTCATCTCCGCCGTTGCGTTAGATTCAGCAGGTATTTGGAGAAGATGCGATGTGTAACACAAATTAAGGAGTGGTTCAACCGATTATAATTACTGAGAAAAGTTTAAATAATAATATTTTTAGTAATGTCTAGTAATTAGCAACGATATGATTTATTTCCATCAAAATGTAAAAAGTACAGAAATATAAAAGAACTAAATTCACAAAAATTAACTTTATTCACCATGAATTAAACACATTTTTGATACTTAAAAAATCATGAGTCAATTTGTTGATATTGACTACTTGATTACAGAAAATATAATGACATAATACAATCAGAAAGCAAATTCAACATTTTACAAATTCGAAAACATTATAGACAAAATAATGTTCAGAGAAATAATTTTTATAATTTTATAAAATTGTGATGTTTGTTACATATACAATTTGTTTTTACAGAAGATGAAGAAAATCCTTATATCTTCATGATAAAATAAACTTAAATTAACAAGAACATAAAACCAATAAAATATATGTTAAAAGGGGGAAAATGTAAAACATATCTGATAACTGCTTTATATAAAATGAAATTCTACGTTTTTAGGCGATTACGTGTGAACAGCCTGAAAAACTTAGCAGAAATAAAAAACAAAACAATTGTTCTAAAATTTACAGTGAAGGATCAGTTTTGCATATAAATTTTCCATAAAATGATCCCCCATTTCCAGGTCATTCTAGCGTTTTAAAGCAGTTGACCAATTTTTTGTTTTCTATGAAAGATAAAATTTTAGGCATGACGGCGAGTAGTGGTTCTACTTCTTTTAGGCGATTACGTGTGGTTTTACGACCGGAGGGTTATTGGTAAAATTCTTTTAGTTAACTGGTCGAACAAAACTAGAATTGCCCGGAAATAGGGGATCATTTTACGTTAATTTTATATACGATACCAATCTCCACTCTAAATTGTTAAATGATTATTTGTTTGTTTCTTTTTTCTTCTTTCTGCAAATCTTACAAGGGATTCACACGTAATCGCCTAAACAAAGTATAATCTCATTTTTCAGATTAAAGTAACAGAACAGAGC
>OY744545.1:19021484-19278984 GCA_963556195.1 Sepiola atlantica | reverse complement strand
TTCACAACTGTCGACTTTTTTCTTTTCTCATTGTTTCAAATTTGCGTCTATAAGTTAACCGTTAATTTGTTCTCTTTTTCTTTCTTTTTCTTCTTCTTCTTTGCCAACTCCCGGTGTTTAAAATTGGCGTTCATAACTGTCGGTTTTCTTCTTCTTCTTCTTCTTCTTCTTCTTCTTCTTCTTCTTCTTCTTCTTCTTCTTCTTCTTTTTTAATATTTCTTTCTTTCTTTCTACTGTATTTTTATTGTTTTTCTTATTATAATTAGCAGATGTGTTATATATACGTTTATACATTATTTCTATTTATATACACTATGATTTGTTCTATCAGTTTATTTTGATTAATTTGATAAGATTTTTATATATATCCAATTAGAAGCCCCTTTCAGGTAAAATTGAAAGTTGAGCATTGTCGGAAAGATTAAAAATAAACATTCACCTAAAAGCCCCAGTGCAATGCTCCGACACTGTCGTTGAGTACTATCGAATGTTTAGATATTTATACTCGCCGCTTTCAGTGTAAATATCACTTAATATCACGTAACAATCTCTTGTAGCCTAATGGGACTAAGGAACGCTTGCAGATTCAAGATGTCTTCTTGGACCGGGTTCGCGCCTTATGACCGTTTGAGATTGTTATTTCCCTGCGCTGATGAGAGCCATGAGCTTGAAACGACGTCGTACGTAGGTAAAATTAAAAAAAATAATTTAATATTATTAGAAGCCCCTTTCAAGTCAAATTGAAAGTCGAGCACTGTCGGAAAGATTAAAAATAAACATTCACCTAAAAGCCTCAGTGCAATGCTCCGACTCTCTATATATAGAAGTTAGAAAGAAATAACTCAAACCAACAATCCAGTCATTTCATGTTATAATTTATTTCATGTTATAATTCCATTTCATGTTATAATTTATTTCTTCTCGACGGGACGAGAATCATCAGACGTGGTTGTGAGACTGATTATTCTCGTCCTGGCAAGAAGAAATAAATTATAACGTGAAATGACTGGATTGTTGGTTTGTAGTTATTTCTTTCTAAATTCTATTATTTCTCTGTTTTACATCGAGCTTTCTGACTCAAGATTTCCTACATACCAGGTTTCTTTCTCAATATTTAAACTCACGTACTAACGAGTGATAACTGTAGATCTTTAACTACTGCACTATATTATTCGAATTAACAATTATAAAATTTAAATTTAAAATATTGAAGTATCATTATAATTCAAATTTAAAGTGCCTACAGTCAAAGCGACAAATGTTAAAATTATGAGAATATTAAACAAATAAAAAATAAACCATTAAACAAATTTTAAAATGAAAAATTATAAAGAAAGAAAACTTTAAGTAGCAAAAAAATAATAAACAAATAAAAAAATATGATAAAGTAAAATAAAATAAAAGGAGGTGTTGGAAGTAGTATTGTTATTGCTCTTTGTGGACAACTGAAGTGACCGTGTCGGTTAACTGAGTGAATGTAAATTTGAATATGTGAATGTGAGTTAACAAACAAAAATATGAGAAAGAATTTGGTCAAACATTATTTATTTACTTTTTACAATTGGAAGAAGATTTACTAATTAATTGACATTCATAGTGGGAGCTAAAACGACAACGTCGTCACAGAATGTCTGTCTCTTGTTGGAAACCAAGCGGACGTAACTCTCCAAATCGAATGCAAGGGAGTAACTCTGACAAGTTTATCTCCCTTTAATATGTCCATTCTTAATGTCATTATTTTCTAGCTAGAAATACTTCTAGTTAACAGCAACCAATATTAGTTGTTTAAAATGTTCAGTGTATGTCAACGAGGTAGCGTACTATACAAAATATTTAATAAAACACATTCGAATTAAGCTATAACTGCACCGACAACCTAGAAAGAATTATAAAGAAACACAACAACAAAATACTAAAAGCAATAAAACAAGCAATTATATAAATAAATGATAAACGCACAAAAAAAAACTGTTATTGCCAAAGGCCGAATGAATCCCCCTTACAGAACAATTATCTGACTACCTCAGTAATATACCGCACAAAAATATACACTGTAGAGAACTCAGAAGTGGAAAAGTTCTATATAGGGAGCACGTCAATGAGGTTTAAAGATAAACTTTATTGACATAGATTATCATTCAAACATGAAAGATATGAGAAACACACTTCATTATCCCTACACTTCTGGAAATTAATTTGGGACAAAAAAAAAACACCAATAACTAAATGTTAAATAATTAATAAAACTAAGACCCGCAAATCCCTTAACTCACCTTGATTTTTATGTCTTAATGAGAAACTTGAGATTATAAGATTCAAAGAGAGAGACAAATTACTCAATGTTAGACAGAAAACTATGCTTAATTGCAAGAACTTCAAAGAACATACATATATATATGTATATATATATATATATATATATATATATATATATATAGATATAGGTTACCAAATGCACGTGCTTATTCATATATGTATGTGGGGCTAATAAATGTGTGGGATCTAAAGAATTGTCCTAAACATCGAAAGAGGCAAAATTTTGGAAAAACTTGCTCAGATGAAGAGTGATCATAAAGATAAATGAAATCATAAGAACCGTGTGAGGTTGTGCGAATATATGAATAAGTAACTGGATTGAGCGGATACATACCTTACCTCTTCTACTATTCCCCCTCTCAAACCAAAACTTAATGCAAGAATGTAATTTTCTTTATCAGGCTTAGTTCAGTTTTTAAAATGGCCTGAATAAGCTGGATTTTGAATGAAATCGCAGCTGAAACATGTATGCACATATGTAGCCAATAATGTTTGTATAAATAAAATCTTTACAATATATATATATATATATATATATATATATATATATATATATATATATATATATATCAATGATGATAGGCATAACAAGTGAAGTTAATATGAAGTCAAAAACACATTTCAGGATGTGATCGATTTCGAGATCTCTTTACTGATTTGAGGCTGATCGATGCTCTTTAAATCGATCCCAGTGAGGTGGGTCTACTTAGTTTGGTGATTAGTGAGCAAATAGAGGAAGGAAAAATGATCTCACGAGAGCATCGAGGAGATCATATATTCTCATGAGATTTGGGGTCTCCCTTGACCCCTTTCTCCAAGACTTTATTTTCCCCAAAAGAGAGATAATTTTGAAGGGAGGTAACTTTTTCATCTGTACAGGTCATTAGGACCTTCTTTAAAAAAGAAGATGCTGTTCACAAATAAATGCTTGTAGATTTGCAGCCCACCGTGAGCTCATTCTTTACGAATATGTTGGAAGAGGCAGCAGAAGTGGAAGATATCCTATTTACTTACCGACTCTTGATGTGACAAAATTTCTAATCAGCAGTTTATTTCAGCCAATCAGAGAAGCGAAAATATTTAGTGCCGAAAATAGGCGTGTGGTACAAAAATCAAAACATGGCGTCTCTCTCTTTCCTGTCCGACTCCCAGAAACATGTTAGTAATTATATACATTAATTTAACTACTCCGTAAGAAAGAACGAACATATATATGAAGCGTAATGCTATTGACTACAAAGAAGAAGGTGAAATTCAAGCCAATACAATTTGACACATTTATTTAAATGTTGACAAACACAAATGGACATGTAGCGCAACATAAAACAACATATATTTTATGTTGTTTTATGTATATTTTATGGTTATGTATATTTTACATAACGATTTTCCAAAAAGATTCCGTTTGTTAAAGTTGGAACTAATTTGCATGTGTGAAGACCAACTGAGTGTCAAAAAATGGATTCGAAGCAGACGGTTAGGGGTTCGGTTTTTGACAGCTGAGAGAAAGTGTTGTAAATTGTGTCAGTGTTAGGGTTAGGGTGTTAGGGTTAGGGTTAGGGTGTTGCATAAACAGGACTTCCTTCTACAGTTTGAACCTTTTTACTGCTACAAGAGATTTACGCACATCTTTGTTTCATACACTTTTACCACTGTATTGAATTGAATTAAATAAAAATACTTGAATGTTACGACTCCTTTCATGATTTGAACCGGAAACCTACATATTCGAAGAGGAAACTAGCATTACCTACTCCTTCCCACACACTCATTTACACATACATACATCAGAAGGCACTCAGACCCAATCTCACTTTTCACCACGCTGTCGGACGCAGAGGTCGGTGCTATAAAAGCCAAAACACAGAGTCTCTTTTTTACTCTTTCTCAACTCGCCTGAAACACGTGCACGTAATGCAAGCACAAAATCCAAGATATTCTCTAAACCCTAACCCTAACCCTAAACCCTAACCCGTGCACACTCTTTTCAGGCTGTTTTAGACCTATGTATGTACTTTAATGCATACAACTCAACTGTGGCCAACCCTTTCCGGTTTGCAGTAAATAAATAGAAAGACAACGTCTCATTCTAACATTTTTATCAATTTTGTTGGCCATCTTCGTTAAACATGTACTAGTAGACAAGGTGTTAGTAACAGAGAGTAACTCTGGGCGAGGAAAAAGGTTTGAGAGTCCATAATATGAAGGATAAATGTCCTACTTGTAGGGAACAGAGAAGAGTACATAACAGGAAGAATGTTCTTATAAAGTCTGTACGTACGTAGGTGTAGTTTAAAGGTGTGTGTGTGTGTCACATTATGATGTATTTAAAGAAGTTAAGAGAACACAAGTGTAGGAGTGAGATAAAGCATACTGACCAGAGCCAGGTTTTATTCAGACTGAGAACGAGGCTGATAGTGCATGCCGGCAATAGGCAAGGAAAGGGAGGGTAGGGTTGTATAGTCCAACATACATGAGTAGGGAGCTTAATGTAATAGTGTGTGTTGAACTGGTATTGGGGATTAGTTCACATGTGGCAGGTCAACCATTTTAGATATTGAGACCTTCTTGTCAACGCCTAGAGCCCGTGGCTCAGCAGGTTTTGGTTTGCTTCCCAAGAGAAAAGTTTGGTGGTCGAACTTAACAACGTGGGAGCCTGCTTGCCGCTAAAAAGAAAGAAGAGTGCCGAGTACTCCCTTAAATAACCCTCGGGACTAATGATCTGCTCGCATGAGAAATTGTTTCTGAGTGGGCAAATCAGAATCAAAATTAAATGTTTGTTCAAATCAGCACCCAGATATTCCAAACATCGTTAATGGCGGCTGTTGCTGCTGCTGCTGTTATTTCTATTGTAGTACTACAACTCGCCTTTGTTTTGTTCCTTTTTCCACAAACTATTTCAAACGTTAACTCTTCAAATCAGCAAGTAAAGGGCTCTACTTGAGATAACAATCCCAGTAATTAAATGAAATACGATTCTAATTTTCAGTTTTAATTTCAACTTTTAGTGAAAACAAATAATTAGTTTGGTTATTATTTATGATTTTCTTAGTTTTGGAACACAAATTTGTAAATAGCTACCATTTTAACTACAGTAAATACGACTCTTATTTTATGCTAAGCAGACTTGTTATTGTGTAGAAAAGTAATTGTGACAATCTAGTAGTAACTGTTAACAACTGAGAATTACTTCCCTTGTTAAAAGATAAAGCTAATCCAAAATGGTCGAAAAAACAAACAAATAAAAGAACAAGTTAATATCTTATTGTGTGTTTGTGTTATTACCTATTATCTGACCAAGTAAAACAGTAATATTTCAAGTTTTAGTTAAAAAAGTGAAATAAGTAGATTGTTTTTATTTAATGTTTCTCATTTTTTGGAAAAGAGTTTGTAAATAGCTACCATTTTGAATGTTTATACGAGTACTCCTTATTTTTCATCTTCAAAATGTCCGCAGTCCAACCAAGAAATCTATTTTTTCTCAGATCGAAAACTCCCAAAGACTCAGCTGAAAAATAGTTAAAAATATCTCTTTTCTAGGGTTGAGCACTTTGAGAGTTTACGGTTTTCATTCATCCAAGAAATTGGATTAGACGAATTATTATACTTACTCAGGAGGATATTTTGGTCGTGCGACGCCCATTTGTTTGGTAATTCCGTTATATTTGGTCAAACACTATGTAATGCTGAAAAAGAAACAAGGTATATTTCAAATAAAATTAGCAAAAGAATCGATTAAAATAAACAAATGAATTATAATCGATTATTAATAGAGATGGCGCCATGGTAGAAGCGTTCTCGTCGTGGCCCTGTTTAAGCTAATTCTACCACCACCAGCGTAAAACGTCTAATAAAGTGACCAACATCATGCCGGAGAATTTTCATTTTTAGATTAAAGTAAAATAAGATAAAAATATGTTGAATATTTTGAATTCAAATATTAATAAATTCAGAAAAACTGATTTTCAGAATAAATTTCAGAATAATAAGAATAAATTTCAATTTCTGAGTTTCAAATGAGTTCAAATAATTTATAATTATTTCAAAATGAATTAAAATATCATAATTCAATTTATTTAAAACTCATTTTCATTATATCTATTTAATTGTTTAAGATAAAATTTGATTATGTTCGAAAGGTAAAAGCCTAAAGTTAATCTAAAAAAAATATTTCTATGTGTCAAAAAACTTTTACAATGAAAAATGTTCTCACTATGGCTAAAAAAGCACAGAAATTCAGTAAAATTTGAAATTTCAAGAAATCTTTTTTTTTTGTTAATCTTTTGAAATATAAATATCACTTTTCTGGAACTATTTCAAAGATCTTTAGACACTGAATTTAAAAAAATTACGTACATTTTACTAAAAATTAAATAATTATTAAAAAAATGTCCGTGCGATCAAAACATGTCCAAGCGATCAGAATAGCAACAATTTAGTTTGCTGACAGAAAACTATGTATGGAATATCACAATCACTATAATATTTCATTTTATTAATTACATCTAGTAATTTTAATTTTATATAGAAGGTATGGATTTGTAATAGAACATTATTAGAAAACCATCTGTTAGATGGTTTTCTAATAATTTTCCCTAATTTATTTATAGTTTATCAGAATAGATATAAACAGTTAATCTATTTTTATTAAAAAGTTACTTTTACAGTTTTAATTGGTCTCAATAAGATTTTATTTCCCTATCTGATTTTTAAATGATATTAAAATTCTTTAAATATCGACGAATATGTTTTAGTTTTAACCTTTCTATTTTGTTTTAATTAAAAAAAATATAAACTTTAATTGTGAAAATTACATTTTATTTGTCCAAAGTGAAACCGGAAACTGAATAATTGTCTGTAAGTAAAACTTGGATGACGTCGCATAGTGGATAGTGTGTGGCGGTGAACATCCCGTGTGTTTATTTGTTTATTATACTTTTGTCCTACCATATATTTGAAATTATTTGTTAGTAAAATTTAGATCACTTTTTTAACTAATTTTTTCGGAATGTTCCTGTTTTTCTATTTTTCCAATTTTGTTTTGTTTTAAAGATTAAAAAAAATGAATTTCTTACGCTGCTGAGTACACATTCATGCGTCATTTTGAACTTATTACAAAAACATTTTTTTCAACTTAAATATTTAACGACATCGTGTAGCACGTGGTGTCCCAAAATCAACAAAAACATTTTCGCGCGTGCCGCTCTAAATTAAATGTCGTTTAAAAAAAAGAAAAAAAGGAAGAAAAAAATATTGTCTATTATCGTGTGAATCGAAAATTTGAATTTAAATAAATAATATGTTTATTTAAAAAAAGAAAGTCTCTGCATTTTACGGGTTTCAAAAACAGTTTCAAATTTATTATTTTTTTAGGGGGGGGGGGGGGAGGTACCCTCTTTATACAACTATATTCCCCCCCTCAAACATTTATTTCTAAATATTATCTTTTAATACATGAAGATTTGCTAAGAATTTTAAAGCAAGTTTAAATGACTTTCTATTCCACAGTTTACTTCCAAATTCTTTTCAAATGTTGAACACGAAATAATGAATTTATTATTTCAACTATTAACAAAATATTAAAATGGCTGATTTGTTTACGAAGAAACAGAAATGCATTATGATGGATTTAATCTCGCAATAAGATTTTAATTTATTACATGTTTTTATTAATATAATAATTGGAAAAGATGGTACTTTTGTAGTTTATGGACCGGGTTGAAATAATAACATTAACATGGGGTATTGGAATTTATTAACGTCCCTCTCACTGACTGGCTGCAGGGTCTCACGGATTGGCTGTCAGGCATTCCAATCCCTACTCCCTTAGGGGTCATGTGAGTCAGCCCATAAAAACGCTTGCACGCTGACCCACCTTTTGAACCTGGTAGGACCGCGGCTGGATCCTTCTGAGACAAAGCCCTCGACGGCAGTCGTAGAGAGCCCCTACTCCTTCCTGTTACCAACCATCTTGGACTGAAGTGACTACATCTCGACAGGAGCCAAAATGGAGGCGGGCGCACGTGCAACTTGTTACCCGAACTCCCACAAGATAAGTTTGCGAAGCACGTTTTCGCAAACCTAAATTAACTTCCTCCTTTCTGAACTTTGAACTCACCATTTGTTGTATATATTTGCCCTCATGTTTTCCCACAAGTAAAACTCTTTTAAACTTATATACAATTGTTGTTGTGTTCCTTCTCACAAAAGCTGTTGCCCTGTTTCTATTTTGCACTTATCTACATAATTGTTATTGCATTCTCACGTGTGAGAATTGAACTTTCTTCCAGGGATATTTAATCCCAACAGGGGAGGGGAGGGGAGGGGGCTTTGCTAACGATTCTGCACTTTCACCTAACAGTTTAATAAACAAAAGATATCGTAAAAATTTAATTTAATTTATCTAAAAAATAACCTGCTTCGTAAACGGCACAAGTACCAAAAAGATAATACAAGAAGTGTTCTTTTTTGGTTGAGGGGGGGGGGTGGGGTGTAGCTCCGTATTTACAACTATATCCCCCGCAAGAACGGTTCTAAAATCTGTTTTCAATCGATGTTTATTTCATAATTACCGAATTTTCCTACTTTGACAAAATGGCCGAATTTTCCGTTGCACCGAGGTAAACACAAGATCTGTTTTTAATGTGTGGAAAATCCAGATCTCTAAAAAGGGGAACTTTGGATTGTAACAAAAATGAAAATTGCCTCAGTCTAGAAGGGTTTCCCTCTTTCACTGACCGAGGACAGAAAAGATGAAGTGTAGTATCAGAACAGATACTTTACTTTGCAATATTTATTTGCACAAAAATGACAAAATTATACAAAAATTTATATTACATTTTGCTCCTAGCCAAAAGGACAAGAAAGTATGTAACCGTTCTAGTTAAATTTTTTGGGTTATTGATAGAGTTATATGATTTTTTA
The DNA here is from genome assembly GCA_963556195.1 of Sepiola atlantica. Taxonomy (NCBI): domain Eukaryota; kingdom Metazoa; phylum Mollusca; class Cephalopoda; order Sepiida; family Sepiolidae; genus Sepiola; species Sepiola atlantica. The sequence goes on along the minus strand of OY744545.1, from coordinate 19,269,744 downwards.
GGGGAGGGGACTGTTTGCACATCGACTTAGGGTTAGTGGTAGGATTAATAGATCCCCCCCCCCCAATTTTTTTTTATATCCCTCTGCAAAGAAAATATGGTTACATGCTCTGAAATGGTGATCATTTTACGTTAAATTTATATGCAAAACTTTAAATTCTGAAATAATTGTTTTTCTTTCCCAACACGTAATCGCCTAAAAAAAGGATAATCTCATTTTTGTCTTCCATTACGATATAAAAATTAATATGTATACTGTAGAAAGTATTATTTATTTAGCACAATAATTATATAAATATTTAAAAAACTTTTCCACAAAAAGCATATATAAAAAGCCCACAGTTTCAATTTCATAGGGAACATCTTTGCTTTCATCGCTAAGAAAACAATACGAAACTAATAGAAAAAAAGATACAAATATTTGGGGGTTAACATCTTCAACATACCCAAGAGTTAATATCTTCAATATAGCCAATTTTTCTTTATGTTCTTCATTAATAAAGAGAGTTTTCAATTTGCCATTTTTTTTTTCTTTCTTTCATCTAAAAGTGTGGCTTCAGTTTTCAGTTTGGCCTTTTTTCCTGAAAAGTTTAGCTTCAAAAGTTTATTATCACTTTAAATTTTTTTTAATACTAACATATTTAGAATCAGCTCATCGAATTCTATCTTTTTATTTTCCATCCTTAAATTATATTTATAATTTAAAACGTTATGTCGAGTTAAAGGGCATGAGGAGCGTTACTCAATTGGGATTTTTGTCAATTTAAGCTGCTCAACCCTTCCATATCTTAAACTCCTTTCAAGATATCTATATTTTTAGATTCATTGTGTTGTTTGCTACATTTTGGGTATGAACAATATAAATATTTGTTTTAAATAAAAAAAGTTATGGTGATTCAAAGTCAATGATGACCACACATATTTTTCTACTCGACCAAATTTTAATTTCTTTATGTTAAAAAAAGGCTTGGGAACTAGTCAATTCTAGTGCGAAAACCCGCATCAAGTTTTGCTGAAAACTGAATTAATGACAAATTGGTCACGATTGGGTAAATGTTGACATTAAGCATATTATATAGACGGCGGCACCGGGGGGGGGGGGGGGCTTAAGCCCCCCCCCCCTGCTCCCCCCCACACACTTTTTGACTTGCCCCCCCCCCCCACTTTACGGTCATCAATAATGAAGTTATATATGCATGTGTTTAACCGGGGCCCCCCCACTTTTTAGTAACTTTTTTTATAACTGTGCCGCCGGTCCTGTATTATTCACACACTGCCGCGTATGAATGATCACACACTACCGTGTGTGAATGATATATATATATATATATATATATAGTAATCCAGGTAAAATAGACATCCACATGATAAAAATTCACAGAATTTCAACAAGGCTTATAAAAAGTGCTCAATAGTAAATAGAGCTATTTATATAATTATTTTTTTTATTTATACAGACACTGACATGTTGATGTTATCGATCAATAGTTATTAGAAACTAAGATCTCATCAGGTGGAAAAATCAAGATCATACTTTTTAACCTGATGAGATCTTAGTTTCTAATAACTATTCATCGATAACATCGACATGATAGTGTAGCTGTTTTTTGTACATGTCTGTATAAATATAAATAATTACATATATATATATATTATGTGTATTTAGGCAGCTTTTTTTCATTTAAGCAAACATTAATAAAAATGACAGCTGAATATCTTTACCTAAATGCCAGAGGGAGAGTTATTTCCCTTACATTGTATGTCACCCCTTATATTTGAGGGGCCTATGCATATTTATTTGTAAATAAAATATAGTTATCTACGGACACGTGTTAAGTTAAATAACTCTCGCTCTTGCATTTAGGTAAATGCATCACCATAAGATATCCGATATTAAGCTGTCGTTATCGGCCCAAAACAATAACAAAAAGCACACACTTTTAAAAGCAATATAATGTCCCGTATTTTATGCGAGACTTCCATGGCTTAACGGTAAGGCTCCCGACTGCAGCTTCTGTAGTCGACGTTTCCAATCTTGCCAAAGTCATCAACGCTGATGAGTTGTATAATGTCGAACCACGTGTCTGATGATAACTATTATATGTATATATTATTAATAAAATATAGTTATCATCAAACACGTATTTCGGCATAATACCCCCCCTCTCTCTCTCTCTCTCTCTCTCTCTCTCTCTATATATATATATATATATATATATATATATATATATATATATATATAGTGTATTTAGCCAGCACTCTTTCATTCCATGTGTTTAATCATTTTTTGTCCAAATTAAATCAGTAAGGTAATCAATTTTCTTTTACTTTTCTTTTTTGTTAGTAATTCTTTTCAACTTCATTTATTTAATGTTTTTTTTTTGGGGGGGGGTGTAATCTAACTGCCTTTTACATGTTTTTTTTTCGTAAACTGCTTCTGCCATTTCCGGTTTGTTCCGTAAATCGTAATCGGAAACATTCGGGTCCAGCTATAGAAGCATCTTTTACATATCGTGGGTCGTGTGTGCGGACACCAATAAACAGAAAAGAAACGTTTTATTTTCTTCCTTTTTTATAACTTGAATATTGATCTGTATAAAAAGTAAACATTAGAATAAAAAGTGTAATCTGGGGTTCGGGGGCGGGAGCAGGGGTTTGTTGGTTTTCTCAAATTTCCTAGGCAACGTCGGAACACAGGTCCACTCTTCCTCTGGAGTGCAAATTCCCACTTTCCGACCTTGTGTCACATTCTACTTTGTGGGGAGTAGATAAATAGGGTGAGTAATAAATAGGGTTAACTCACCGTTGTCGTCTTGTTCTTTAAAGAGTCTTCAATGAATGACGGTTAACAGACGTCACCAATCTGTAATATCGAAACAACAACGACTTTTTCTTAAGGAATGAATCGATGACTTCATAAAGGGTAGCTTTTGCCAACTTTTGAACAAATGAAGTTTATTGATGACGTCATTTATTTTAAAGTAAATCTTATATTTCTATCTATAGAAAGTTAAGTATGTGTTTAGTAGGCCCATTTTTAAGGTTCTAGACTTTTTGCGAAGATTTTGGGGAGAATCATTTTTAGGTAATACACGAGAATGAGAGAAACTAACAAAATAATAAGTACAAAAGCACAGATTCACAGATAAGAGATATTTTAAATATGTTTAAATGTGGAAGTTTACATAGACAGAAATACAGAATGTTGTTCATAGTTTAAGAGTCCATGCAAAACACGTTGACACACCTGTTAAGCGACGTTGAGCCTGGTCAGTACTAAAATGGGTGACCATTTGGGAATACCAGGTGCTGTATGTGCTCTTGTAGCAGTGATAAACAAATGCCCCTCTTAAGTGATCTGATTACACACTGACCAATCAGCTTGCAGGACGCATTGATTCCATCTGTCCGCTGAAAAACAACTACTTCAGCCCCTTAGGGAATTACGGTCGGTCAGCAGTGAGAGAGACACCAGCCAGCAACAAGGAAACACGTCTCCTGGCCCTTGACCACTGGACGCTCCAGCACCTACTATCTTCGCCTGAAGATATCTGCTGACAGACTTTCGGCAGCCCAAAGAACTTTACATTTTATTTTCCTCACTTGGACACTGTCCAACTTCTTCTGCCTATACCAAACGATGTAGGTAACTTTATTTAATAAACCCATTATTTGTTATTATAAAACGGTTTTGTTTTTCCTTTTGTGTGACGGTTTCGTGACTTAAGCAATATATATGGACTACGTCTCACATCTATACCCCCCCGCTTATCTCAGCATTATTTCCAGTCGTCCTGGACTTCTCCTTGCCACTGGAATCAAGCAGTCCCGACCCAGGAGAGATGTGGTTGGGATTGTGCAACCCTTGCTTCATAATTACACGCGCAACCACCAGGGGGTATCTATTGTCTCTCAAAACTGAATGGAGGCCATGCAAAACAAGGGGATTCATTAGCTGAGATAATTAGGAAATCCGAGTGGATTATTTAAGGGCTGTGAATTATTCACAGGTTAGAAAAGTCGTAATCAAAACTTCCCCACTCAATTATAAAATTAAAATTTGATTGAAAGTTATTAATAAGAGTTAATGTTCATTTGTTTCCATTGTAGCAAATTCAGTGAGAAATGTTACTAGTATTAAAATGAATGTCTATATATTTGTTTTCAATCAGCGTGAATCAGCAGACGACAGTGTAAAAGAGTTAAGGTATTGTGTGTGCGTTAGTGTCAGAGTGCGCATGTATGTGTGTGACTTAAGAAATAGCCTTCCCAAGCCCGACAGAGGGGCGAGGGGAGCCCGGCGAGGGCGAGGGGAGCCCGGCGAGGGCGATGGAGAGCCCGGCGAGGGGAGACCAATGAGGGGAGCCCAGCGAGGGGAGACCAATGAGGGGAGCCCGGCGAGGAGAGCTGGTGTAAACTAGATGTTAGCTCTGTCGTGGATTTTGGATCAATCTTTTTCCAAGGAAAAATCTGTTCTTTTTTTGCGCTCGAGGTGGACCAAAACGGCAAATTTGACAAATTCAGAGAAATGTATTTGATTGGCTCAAAATATTTTTATTTGTTTTTATTAATTCAGGCGAGTGTATGTGCAGAACTATGTGCGCAGAAACGATTTTAAACATTTTAATTTTCTGCACCCAAGGGTAAACTTCGTCGCTACATGTGTATATGTTTATATATTTGTATGCACATAATTTACTCTTAAAGTACTTAACCAATCATTGTACATTTTAAAACACAGCTGATAGGCGTAAAGGGTCGTAATGTAGGATATATTTAGTTTAATTTTGTTTTGAGGTGGAAGGCCTTCGTGAAAATTTAGATACCTCGAATATTTGTGAAATTTTAACAATAGATAGGACACATCAATTAATAAATATTCCCAAAGTTTCAGTTTATTTGGAGCATTTTAAAGTTTTTTTAGGGGGCATAACCTCCCATTTGAAAATTCAAATATATCAGATTTGCTTTGAATTTGATCTATAGCCAATAGTCATTAGAGACCCCCAAAGCTAACCATAGAATTTACACCCCACTATATGTAACACGATGTAACTTTAATATAGGTTTATATTATCATCATAACTTTTTTACTATTCAAAAGAAGAAACAAACAAACAAACTGCTGATGATTTAAAAAGATTTTTTCAGCGTACGAAAATAATGAAAATGAGAAACTAAAAACGTGTGTACTTTATTTACATATTCCTATGTAGTGACTAGTTTTTATGCGCTAACACCCGTGTGTTTAATAAATCTAGCAAACATCAAGTAATGGTCAGATTTTCACGAAATTTTCTATACTTATTCATTATTGGACTAATTTATCTTTAAAATGCCTTTTTCGTAAAATCTTTCGTAAAATATATTAGGGAAAATATTTTTTCTACGTGTCCCCCGTTATTTCATTTTATGAAATCTGAACAAAATATATTCTGATCGATCGAAATTTTAATAAAACGAAAGAGTCTTAAAAAACACATAAGATTTACCTTTTCTTTTTATTAGTTCCCACTTTTGGGTAAAGTATCCGTGAATTCATTAATAAAAAGTGGAAATAAATACGATATTATTATGTTTTAAGTTTTCTATACTTTATTTTCTCGTTAATATAATCTATGATCCATTGAATTGCAAAGAAAAAATGTTCTAAGCAATAATTAATTTTTCAGAGATTTTAATTCATTTAAATGACTTCATCATTTCGACATTTTAAAGTTAAACATCTATTTTGAATAGTTTGGCTTCTTAATTTTTCAAAATATTTGATAATATAATATAAACCTAACTTTTATTAATCGTAGAAGACCGACATCGGCTGCAACCGAATAATTTATACTTTCTTATAGTATGTTTATTTGGTCGAGGTAAGTACGCGTTTCGTTGAATTCATCTGACATTATCAAACCTTAATCGATTTTATTTGCATGTCAACTCTTAAAGATAAAGTCGTCGCTTTTGCAAACGCACGTGTGTTATTCTGTTTATGAGTTTTTTGCTTACATTCTTTAAGCTGAACCCCCCCCTAACTTTGTACGACAAAAGTAAGTATTATATACTTTTTATCATTTTTCTTTCTTAAAATTTAGATGCTTATGTAAGGGAGATGATAGGAGGATGAAAGGGGTTATCCTTTTATCTTCTCGTAAAGAAACGGAACAACGAAAAGTATTTCTGTAACTATAACAAAAAGGGGTTTTATTAACTCAAGGTTACCTATACCGTTTGGTATAGGTAGAAGAGAGTGGGACGGTGTCCGTCTGAGGAAGAAGAAGAATATAAGAGTTCTTAGGGCTGCCCGTGTATTTCTTCAGGTGAAGATGGTAGTAGTCGCCGAGTCGGGCGACGGCGGCTGGAGAGAGAGTGTTTCCTCGTTCCTCGCTGGTGAGCTCTCTGCGATGTGTCCAAGCTGGTGCCAGGAGGTCGTCTGTTCTTTTTTCTCGAACCCTAAGGGGACATAAGTAATCCCTTAAGGAACTAACGATATTACTGCATCCTGTGATTTGATTGGACAAGCCAGCTCACAGGGACAGTGATTACGCATTCAAAAGTAGTTCCTATTGGTGACTGCTACAAGTATGTTGGCTTTTCACTTTGTCATTTCTTGTCTTAACCAACAAGGCTAGAATCACCCCTGAGGGGAATCGTTAATAAATAAATAAATATATATACTAGTGGTATGCACTAATCCAGAGTCCCTTGCGAGTGTTGTTCCGAGTGTTGCTCCGGTGTCTACTAAAAAGAGTTTCTTGGGCGTTTTCGACCGTCGTTGAGATTTTTCTGCTACAAACACTGGCATCTAAACGTACAACAGGGAAAATAACTTTTCCTGCTACAGTCACCACCACACGTAGTGGTCGACGAGTACATTGGCCCAAAAAACTGTCTAAAACTGTCTATATATAGAATGAGCCTTGTACTCTAATTTTCAAAACATACTTTTCACATGAAGGATCCACACTTCTCCAAAATTACTTTTTTTCAAAGAGAAGACAAACTCAGAGCACGTTTTCCGTGTGTGGAAAACTGGTGGGTCACTTCCCTGTGTGTGGGTGGCTCCGAGTGGCTGTGGCGGTTATAAAGCGACGGGCAACTTCTTTGTCAACAGGATGGGACGATGAGGTGCGTGATCCTGCCCTGCGAAGCATGCTGGCGGAAGCTGTGGCCAGAGTGACCAATGATGACCCTGTACGGGGGAGCTGGTGCGTCGATGGGAGTGAGTTTACAGTTTGGGTGGACGCCAGCTCACTTGCCCTTGGCGTTGCTCTGGCAGTCGACGGAAGTATAATAGAAGATGCCTGCTGGCTCCGGCCAGAGAATGACGCTAAGCACATAAACCTAGCTGAACTCGATGCTACACTGAAAGGAGTCAATCTAGCGCTTCAGTGGCAGGCTAGAGTCCTCAACGTTATCACGGATTCCACGTGTGTGCATCGGTGGATGACCGATGCCTTGAACGGAAAAGCACGGCTGACAACGAAGGCATGGGCCGAAATGTTAATTCGGAGGCGGCTTGCTACCCTAACCGAAACCATCAAGGAATACAACTTGGTCATAGATGTGACACTGGTGCAGTCCTGTTTGAATCGAGCGGATCGTCTGACCAGAGTGCCACGCCGTTGGCTAGACCTGCCGAAAGAAGTGAACGAGCCAGCACCTGTAAATTGCGCTGCGGTGGGACGTAGACTCAGCCCGGAGCGTATCGCTGATGCCCTTTACTTCGCCAGGTTGGTTGATCCCTCTGTGTCGCGGAGGGCTGTGAAATCTGTTGTGAGAATCTGCAACACCTGCCAATCGATCGACCCAGCACCTGTCCAGTGGAAGAAGTATAATGGGGATAGGATTGCGATGGACATAACTCACTACAACGGGGGGCATTTCTTGACACTTATTGATTGCAGACCGTCCAGATTTGCATTGTGGCGGTCCCTTCGCCGGCAGGACACGGCTGCCATTGTCCATGAGTTGGAAAGTGTGTTCCTTGAGCGTGACCCTCCTTCTGAGATATTGACCGACAATGGTCCCACTTTTGTTAGTGCGCCGTTCAAACAGTTTGTAGATGGCTGGGGTGTCCGTCTGCGTTTTCGGTGTGCCCATGTGCCCAGTGGGAACGGAATTATTGAGCGCAACCATAGGACTGTCAAGACCATCGCAGCGCGGAAGGGGTGTACAGTGCCTGAAGCAGTCTATTGGTATAACGTCACCCCTAAGGACGATGTTTCACCCTCCACCGCGCCAACCAACGCGCTACATACGTATCATGTCAGGGCGAGAGGTTTGGAGAGCAGCTCACTGCCCGAACCAGAGCCACCACAGGAGAACATAAAAGAAGGAGATGTTGTTTGGGTTAAAAAACCCCGAGGCCAGTGCACGACTCGCTACGGAACCGGTCGTGTCACTGAAGTGATCAGCCCGCAGGCGGTGCGAGTTGATGGAGTACCCCGTCACATTAAAGACTTAAGATCGGTATTCCAAACGCAGCTGCCACTTGACAGGGATAGTGAATTTGAATCCGTGACCAGCGAACCATCATTCTGGTTCATGACGGCTTCATCGCACAGCGACACTGAGAGTGGTAACCTTGAATGTACTGACCCTCCTACTGCTGATGAAAGCCCGGACAGTGATGCTGCGATGCGCAGCCTTAGGTTCGCCGACCTTCATGCCACGGAAGACAGCACAGATTATGATGAAGCCCCGAATCCCCCTCTCCGAAGAAGCACTCGAAGAAAAAGGACACCGCCTCCCTGCTCTTTCTGTGATAATGAGATCAGGATGGAGTGTGTAAGAAATTGCGAAAACATGGGATTACCTGGCAAACGGTCTCGGTGCGCGCTTTGCAGGGCTGGACTGCCCAAAAAATGGCAAGATGGCGTCGGTGGCTTAATATTACCAGGTGATCACGTGAAATCTCGTGTTCTCTCGGGCACACGAGAGTCCGGTTTGAAATAAAACGGAAGACGACGACGACGCTTTTAAAGAAGAAGAGGACGTGGAAGAAGAAGACGTGGAAAAAGAAGACGTGGAAGAAGAAGACGTTGGAGAAGAAGGCGGTATGCACTAATCCAGAGTCCCTTGCGAGTGTTGTTCCGAGTGTTGTTCCGGTGTCTACTAAAAAGAGTTTCTTGGGCGTTTTCGACCGTCGTTGAGATTTTTCTGCTACAAACACTGGCATCTAAACGTACAACAGGGAAAATAACTTTTCCTGCTACAGTCACCACCACACGTAGTGGTCGACGAGTACATTGGCCCAAAAAACTGTCTAAAACTGTCTATATATAGAATGAGCCTTGTACTCTATTTTTCAAAACATACTTTTCACATGAAGGATCCACACTTCTCCAAAATTACTTTTTTTCAAAGAGAAGACAAACTCTTAAATAAAAAAAATTAAAAAAATAAAAAATATATATTTTTTCATTAATATACAAACATTTCATGAAAATACTTCTTGCAGAAAAGACTTTTCCCTGCAAAGCAAAACAAAAAAACAAAAAAACTTTTTAAACATTTGTTAATTAACAAATTTTGTATTTTTGTTATTTCCCACGGCTACACTTCCTTTTATTTCCTGTCGGCTTTCAGCCTAAGCAGGGGATTATGTAGCAGTCACCAATAGGGACTACTTTTGAATGCGTAATCACTGTCCCTGTGAGCTGGCTTGTCCAATCAAATCACAGGATGCAGTAATATCGTTAGTTCCCTAAGGGACTATTTATGTTCCCTTAGGGTTCGAGGAAAAAGATCAGACGACCTCCTGGCACCAGCTTGGACACATCGCAGAGAGCACCAGCAAGGAACGAGGAAACGCTCTCTCTCCCGCTGTCGTCGCCACTTGACGACTACTACCATCTTCACCTGAAGAAATACACGGGCAGCCCTAAGAACTCTTATATTCTTCCTCTTCCTCAGACGGACACCGTCCCACTCTCTTCTACCTATACCAAAAGCTATAGGTAACCTTGAGTTAATAAAACCCATTTTTGTTATAGTTACAGAAATACTTTTCGTTGTTCCGTTTCTTTACGAGAAGATAAAAGGATAACCCCTTTCATTCTCTCATCATCACCTTACACACTTACCTCCCGATTCAAAAGCTCTGTGCCTAATTATACGTATTTACAATAAATATAATTCACTTTTTTCTGGTGGGAGTGGAGAGAGACTGGTAATTTCTTCTCTTAACCAACTTGGCTAGTAACACGCGGTCATTTTTTTTATTTTTTAGACCAAAAATATTTTTAATTTAAATATTTTAATATAAACTAAACACACACACAAAGACACATTAGAGTTAAGTTTTAGACTAATTTAAATGAGAACTGTGGATGGGCGTAATTAAATTAAGTTTTATATATGCCCAGTTCATCAAAAAAGTTTTTGAAAGAAAAATTAGCCCCACTTATAATGAACTTTTCAATAAAGACAAAATTGTTGGATGACAGAGGAGATTTATTCAACTAGATTTTCGTTCCAAATCACTGGTGGGGAGAGGGGACAGAGAGAGAGATCGATAAACATTGTTTAATCATATTTTTTCAAAGCACTTTTTAAAATAATCATATTTCTTCAGTGCATTAAAAAAACACATGTTCACATATCAACTGCCGACTTCTCTCACCCATGCTCTCTTTCAGCCATGTGACGTCACATGTTTCTATTAATTCTCACAGCTGAGTCAAAGTGCCGAGTCAAATGCACAAAGTTGACCCTGACTGAACTTTCATTTCCTGTTGTTTTCAACTAACAAATTTATATACTAGCGGGTTTACTCGCCCGATATATAACGAAAACATTGCAGTTTCGTGGACAACCATTCTTTCCATGGGAAAGTGAACAGATTCGGTGAATGAAGAACCGTAAAGTGCACAGGTTTTGATGAGCCGTAGATGTATCCAACCCTGAAGATGCCTTTAGCAAGTACTTTAACATAACCTGATAAACTACGTATGTATCATCATCATCATCATCATCATCATCATCATCATCATCATCATCATCATCATCATCATCATCATCATCATCATCGGGTAAACCTTCATTTTACATGCTGGCATGCGTTGGACAGCTTTTAAAAATTGACTTCCAAACTAACCTATTTCTGCCTAGGTTTTTATTTACCCTCTTTCTCTCAATTCTATTTTTATCACTCTCCCCCATGTTTACTTTGGCCTCCCCATATGAACTGAACCTGCTACTTTAACTGTTCTACATCTACTTTTTAAATAACCCAAGAACACTCATCCATTCTTTCAACGTGGCTATACCATCGAAGTCTACTGTTCTGCACATATCTTCCTATATTGTCCAGACTAAATTTTCCCCCTGAGATTATCAGAACCCAGCATACCTCAGCCTGTCATTACACACCCATCGTATCACTATCATATCATTTCTCTCTATACAACGCATGACCTCGACCCATAGGCAGAGTTTTGTTCTCAAGCATGTGGTGAAGTGCTCTAAAACATCCACATCGGGATATATATATATATATATATATATATATATATATATATATATATATATATATATATATATATATATATATATATATAAAGGGTAAAATGCACGATATGTCATGAAAATGAAATGCCGTGATAGACAAAATGTGTGAAAAAAGACAAACGGAAAACAGATTTAAATACAGGAGAAAAACAAGAAACGTGAGATTTGACCGGTTTCGTTCAATTCCACAACGATCTAGTAATACACAGTAACACATGAATTTACATGTATAGATGTTAATTAATTTTTAAATACTATGCAGGCGTGTCGTACTGCTATTGGTGTACTTCGTCCCTAACGCCTCTCTGTTGGCGTCTTTACTTGTCTTTCCCTTCCACATGGCCAAACAAATCCCAATACTAGCCCGTAGGTGCGAAAAAAAGAAAGAGAAAAAAAAAATATCGCCTACTTGCCAAAAATATGTCTCATACTTGTTAATATTTCGCGTATGGACCAATCACATCTCGCTGTGCGTTTGTTCCTTTTCCTATGTTTGTGCCGCTATCGAAATAAAATTTGTCAAATCTTCACTTTTTCTGATACGAACGAAACCGGTGAAATCTCCTGTTTCTTGTTTTTCTCCTGTATTTAAATCTGTTTTCCGTTTGTCTTTTTCACCCCCCACACCCCCCTCCCACACACACCATATATAATGTATTTTTAAGTAATTATTTTTTATTGGTGATTGCAGTGTTCGTTGTTTTTTTTTGCTTACTATTATTTCGATTGTCTCACCTCTACTTAAGATGCAGAAAATTGCATTATTAGTGGCCCTTAACTTTATAGGACGTATTTTTCGTTAATATATATATATATATATATATATATATATATATATATATATATATATATATATATATATATATATATATATTAATTTTATACGTACATAAAAGTAATCCATGGACACGTGTTTCTGGCTCACAACCGTCATCAGCATATATATATATATATATATATATATATATATATATATATATATAAATGAATTAATTAAGTTCAAATATTAACAAAATGAACAAAAGCAATACTTTTCAAAAGTGCTCAATATATATTAGAGGTTTTTATTTTAAAATAAACATAGTTTGAGTATCCGACAATTGTTTCCGAATCTCTTCGGCTCATCCTCAGGGATATACTGATGAGCAAAGATTAGATCCGCCAATACACAATCATAAAAAACAAAAACAAAACACAAAAAACAGACAAATTACATTTCAAAATTTTCAGACGAGAAACCCTTTTGTATAAAATGACATTTTGACACCTACTTATCGACGCATAAGAAAGTCGGTCAGTTCAAATTATAGGCAGGACTGGCTAGACTCGGCCCATCTCTCCTTCCTTAACTCCATGCACACACAACCAGACATACCCACATTCACACATACACACACCCATGCTTATACGCACACACTTATACACTCACAAACACACATACGCACCTATATATAGATGTATAAATAAAAACACACACACACACACACACACACACACACACACATATATATATATATATATATATATATATATATATATATATATATATATATATATATATATATTACGTAATGCATTAAGGGATTTTAATTTTTTTAATGTTATCTTCTTATTAAACATTTTCCCAATAAGCTGCCAAATAGAGTGTTATATACATTTAGACAATCGCTATTTATTAATTAATTAAAATTCTTAACAAATATCAATCATATTTACCAACGAACAAAGTTGATCCAACAACAATATTATTCCCCTAATTAATTGAGAATTATAAACCAGGTTTTTAATATCGACTAGTTATTATTTTTATCTAGTTATTTATGATAATCTACTTAATACTTTATTATTTGTAATAATTTTGCGTTATTTTATAAAGGAATTGAATTTTTTTATTTTATTTTATTTTAGATTAATTATATTCCTTCTATGTCCATCTATATTGATTTAACCTAACGGACGTTTAATTGGTATTAATTTAAGTTCACTAATTTTATCATTATGCTTTTTTTTGGTGTGTGTGTGTGGAGATTTTCCATGTGTTTGCCATGCGCACACTATCGGATGCTACTGACGAAAAGAATCGTATATTTTGTTGTCTCCAAAAGATCAATTTTAATTAATAAATAAATTGAAAAACACCTTTTTATGCTATTTATGTTGCAGGATAATCGTGTGACGATATTATATTAGAACATTTATATTTTTTAATTGAAAAAGGGGTCACACATCTTTAGGAAAACGTTTTTTGAATTGTATCATAGAATTTTGAAAAAACAAAACAAGAAACGTTATTTTTTATATATTTATTAAATGAATAATTAATAATATTTTTTATTTAACTTATCTTTCTTCTTTTACTATTTATTGGTTTCTTTTATTTCATAATTGTTTAAGTAAAAATTGAATTTTAAGAAAAATATCCTAAAGTAATAATTGTCATCGGCGTAAACAGAGAAACAGAAACAACTCTCAAAATCACTTCAACAACAAAAGCTCAAACTGGGGCCATAAAAACCAGCTCACAGGAGCAGTCTCCAAAAAAAAAGGCGCCCCCCCCAAAAAAAAATGTTGATCACGTGGGTTGCTTACAACTACGTCGGGAAAACCACTGGCCAAACATATAAAAAGCATCACGCAGCGCCAAACTTTCTCTTTCATCCTTTTCTCTCTGTCTCTCGGACGCTTAACAGAAAGAACAAGTTCGGCTACTCCTCGCCTTTGGGAGAGGGGGCAGCGCGTCGGCTGACTACTAAAGACACGCACGTGCAGCCCCCCCCCCCACACACACACCCACACACACACACACACACACACACACACCCACACACACACAAAGAGGCCTTTGTTCTTCAACGTACGCAACCTCACACTTCTGACAAAGACACACAACACACATACAAATGCCTAAACGACGTATCAACTCTACGCTCACACGCACACTGTCACAAACACATGTTGTCTACCACACGCAACTACACACTCACGCACATATACACACACTGTTGGCAAAGGCGCACACACGAATGCCTACCAGACATGGCCATCCCTACTACAGGCCAGGCAATCGTGCAACTGGGGTCTTTTACTGGGGGCCATGTGAATTTTCTTAAATATTCGATATAGAAGTTGCAAACTATATCATCAACTGGTGCGGATCCTTTTTTTCTTTTTAACCACAATATACAAGTAATGATCTTTTGACATAAGTACAAAATCTCTAAAAAAAATCCAACATTGAAATAAAAATTCTTCATTGAAATATGCATTTTCCTTTGTTTATTCAAAATTACATGTCTCTTCATTTATAGGAATTTGTCAATTGTAAAATTTATCAATTAGCTCATTGTAGTTATTATTTGGTATGTAAAACACATAAAAACATTAAACTAATCTCACAGAGGAATTTTACCTTTGTTTGCAACTTCTATATCGAATATTTAAGAAAATTCACATGGCCCCCAGTAAAAGACCCCAGTTGCACGATTGCCTGGCCTGTAGTAGGGATGGCCATGCTACCAGATAAATCTCAACTCACGTGCACGCACACACATTCGTACAACTACACACGCACATCCGCACTCATAAATCATAGGCATAAACATTTATCGTTTCTCTAACTGGACACTTGAAATGAACACTTAATGCTCTGTAATTTGTAAATCTATAAATATTTTGTGTTACTTTTAAACTACGTTTTATTCTTCCTTCAACCTATATACATGCCTTATTTTTCATTCAACTTCCATCTTTCATTCATTCACGTTTTTACTCTTTTAAACAACTCTTTACACAATCAAAATGTAAGCGTGGATCTGAGCATATTCTCTGAGACACAATATCTTACTAAGCTAAGGTTCACGCGCCTACAATGTATTGAATCATCTCTAGTTTTTTTGTATCGATCAGATCATTTAATTAAATCGAACTAAGATTGTGTAATTATTTCGTATATATCAAAATTGTTAAGAGGGAAATAAACTTTTAAATAAGATAAAGTAACAATTAGTAATAATAGTTTCCCCAACATTATTTTAAACACGTTGTTTTTGTTATTATTTATTTATTTACAGACAAAACATTAATTAAACTATTAAATTAATAAAAATAAAACAGTTACTTAGCAAACTACCACCAGCGAGTAAATAAAACAATAACGAAAAACAAAAAGATTTCAACATTAAAAATATTTTTTTACGCTTTTGGCCCACGATACTTGGTTTAAGAATGTAGGCGTGGCTTATGATTAAGACGCTATGACCTAAATTGAAAAGGTAAACACAGCTTAAAATATTAAAACAATATCAAATGTACGTTGTGTGACATAAATCTGATTTTTGTTTTTTTGTTTTTACAAATCAATTTTGGAACGGTTCTTTAATAAAAGTTTAAAATAAAAAGATATTTTAGCATTTTTAATTTATGTTTTATAAAGAAATGACAATTGTCCGCTCTTTTTCCTCCGTCGTTTATTAGGCATTCATATATATATATATATATATATATATATATATATATATATATATATATATATATATATATATATATATATAATGTCTCGTGTTAACAGAACAAAAAACTATGAAAGTGGTCAATCCTAAGTCCTACAAGAGCTAATAGTTATTATTTTATTTAAATACTATGTATTACTGCGTTCATTGCAGATACCCAGGTTTCGTCTGTCCAATCATCAGGGAATTAAGAAAAATTCCGGGTTACAATAACCGATTTTTTATATATAAAAGGCGACTGTAGCAGTTATATAATATTTTCTTTTGCAATTGCATGTTCTCACTTGTGGAGTGATTCGCACGTAGTTCGGTAAGAACACACCAGAATATTCTCAGCCGCGCAGCAATATATACGTTGGGAGATAAAATTTCCCGCAAATTATAAACAGTACTGCTTGAGGTGTCAAAGCGATCTCTCCTCCAATGCTTTGCTAGACGAGATGAAACTCACGTTCTCAATTCCCGTTCAATTGTGGAGGTAGATCGGCGGACCCCACCTTTGATGTATTCCTATTTTCATAACTCTTTCTGTAAAACGCGGTTGAAACTCTATCAGGGAAGCATTTTCACTCTGGCTTCAATGGGACCCTTAAAGATAAATTTCACTGAATTAAATGAAAATAATCGACTTGTTGACCCAGTCAAAAATAATGCGGCTCACAGCTCACTGGGCGTTCTCTCCCTTCTCTTCTTTATCCTTCTCTTCTTCTCCTTCTCTTCTTTCTCCTTCTCTTCTTTCTCCTTCTCTTCTTTCTCCTTCTCTTCTTTCTCTTCTTTCACTTTTTCTTCTCTCCCTTCTCTTCTTTCTCTTGCTCTTCACAACATCAAGGTCAGAAAATGAATACCCGACGTAGTCTAAACTAGTCACGTCACTTTTGATTCTCCCCCGGGAGGAAAGTTCCTACTCTTTTTATCTCAACGAGAATTTGCCCAATCCAAAATAATGCTCATTTGCATAAGTGAACTCTCGTCATCGCACAAAAGTAACAAGATTCTATCTTGTAAGCTGAACGTTTTGTGATGGACGACACATGGGGCAACCTTCAATCTATTTCCTCGTGGACCCGCTTGATGGCTGCTACACTTTCTGGGCCATTTTTTGTTGTTGATGAAAATATTGTAATCAAATTGATTTAAATTGTAGAGAAGTTGTCAATTTAATAGAAACTTATTTACCCTTTTCTTCATATCAAACAGTAGGATGGATACCGAAGCAGCAACTCTGCTACAAAATGTCGATCTGACATCTTCTCTTCCCAACACTACAATTTTGCCAAAAGGAAACTAAGAGGAAACTAGTCGAGGCTGAGGTTCTTGATTAAACTCTTATTTTGAAATCGATCCAAACAAAATTAACATCTTATTTTAATTGAACGCAAAAGTCATACAAAACATATACCCTTCTTTAATCCTACCTTATGTCCGCGTGGCAATAGGAGAAATGAATAATAAATAAATAATAAAAAAGTAGGCGTAATGGGTCCGTTAGAAGTCAATTTATAGTCTACAGGAAGGTTAAAGGTCGCTTGTGTGCACCTGAAACGTAAAATATATTTTCATGTATATTCCCCCCCCCCCCTACAATTGATCTCCAAAAAATTAAGGAAATGGCTAAGGTAAAAAAAGAAAAGAAAAAAGAAGCAAAAATTGGTTACGTGTGTTCGAAAAACCAGCAAATGTTGTATCTCCTAGAACCTTCCTTGGACTCTTTGAATTCTCAATCTTTACCAACCCTTCGATTTCATTGTCTAAACAAGTTGTCGAATAAAATTAATTGATTTTCATTCCTTCATTTTGATATTGCCTTTCCCCCCTACACATGTCATTAAAAACTATCGGGCCCTGAAGTGGGTGATCATTTTTCTTTTAAAGTGAACTAGCATAGTGTGCAGGGATAGAATGATACCGGATATTTCTTATTGTGTAGTTGTAAAATGTTGTAAAATGTTGTAAAATGTTGTAAAATGTGTATAACCGAATAAATTTTGGAAGAAGAAAATAATTTTTTTATCGTTATATAACTCTAATCTCAGGAAAATGTCGAGATATTTTTATCCTGAAAACTTTTTTTTTCAATCATTACCTGTCAGCAGATAAATTTGATGTTGAATGTCTTGATATTTCAATAAATTACTTCGTGTTCAACTTTGTAAGTGTTAGAATTCTTTTTTGTGTGTAAAAAAAGTAGAAAGGGAGAAAACTCCTACGAGAAATATTGTGAGTTACTCCCCCTGTCTAATTCATTCTCGTAATTATTTATAGCTAATTTGTAAATGTAATTTAATTGTATTTGCAAATAAATAATTTAATAACTCAGTATCCTACTTACACCAGGGACATTCATTTTGATATACTTAAGCAGATTTATTGAGTTCAAGTACAAAAACTTCATGACATTATGAGTGGAGATATTGGAGATTAAGTGATTCACGGTTAATTCCCTTATACATTTGAAAAAACTTTGTTTCACCCCGGAAAAGGTATAGTGTCACTGAGATGTAATACTGTGCTTCATTTATTGTAGGCATCCTGGCGCTTATACAGAACGTGACGAAAATGTACGCGAGAAAACTCCATTTTACTTGTTCATGAAAAAAAAAAGAAGACAATTTCAATTTTTAAAAGGCGCTCTTGGATAAAGCGTAACTTACTTACACGCCGCTATTCCGAATTCGTGGCCATAAACAACGTTTTAAGTCTAATTTAGACGCTTTATAGCAATTAATTAAAAAAATGTTAGGTCTTTAACACAAGAAAAAAAATGCGACTGTAATTTCAGGGCGTGATTCACCTCTTTTTATGTGCGATCCCAGAGAAATCGACGCTTCTTATGGTCACGTCGTTGCAAATGTAGGGGGGGGGGAGATAACTAAGTTTGACTAAGAAAATAAACATGAAATGAAAAGACAATTTAGGACGCTGAAATAATCAATCGAACAACGAAACAATGTTATGTAAAAACTGCAACATTATTATTATTATTTTTAGGGGGGGGGGTGTTCTACCTTTTCAGGCAATTGCGTTTGCTTTTACAATCAGGAACCATTACCTATTATGTAGTATGTAGTCTATGTGTCGTTAATGAACAAATTTTATTGTTACAGTTTACGTTTTGTGTACGTTAATTAACGTTATTTTTACCTAACATTGTTTTAATTAACTTGTTTCATTTTTCGATTGATTAATTGATTATCACTGTTAATTCCTAATTTGAAATTGCGTCCTTCGAAAATTATGTTTTAATGATTAAAAATATGTAGTGGTTCCAGGTTATAAAAGCACACGTAATTGCCTGGAAAAAATAGGAAAAAAATAATGTTACAGTTTTTACATAACATTGTTTCATTGTTCGATTGATTATTTCAGCGTCCTAAATTGTCTTTTCATTTCATGTTTATTTTCTTAGTCAAACTTAGTTTGCATTTGCAACGACGTGAGCATAAGCGCCCGGTTACGTTCTATTTAAGAGTGCCGAGAAAAAAAACAAGAACTTTTTTTTTTATCAGAGATGTAAAGAAAAAAAATGTTTAATTTTTTACCAAATTTAAATCACTTAAACACATTTTTCATTGGCTATTGCAATTTAATATTTTATCGATTTCATTAATCGTTTTTATTTTTAAATCTTAAATCAAAACGATATGTCAAATTTATAACATCCTCGGATCAGTAAACATTTTATAGTAAACCATATCTTCACACCAGTTGAAATGAAAGATGTCGACTGGATTTTTACTTCACTTTTACCAAAGGTAATGGAAAACGAGACCCACTTCACAGTTTCACTCGGGTTGATAGGTAATTCTAGCATGGTGGAGCATCCGAAATACTCAGGGTTTTGACCAAAAGGGGAAAAAAAAACTTACAGATGGATGCCAGTATAGTGGCTGTGACTGTCAGTCATTAAGTAGCTGATATAAAAGATCTTATTTTTAACCCAAACCCTACCCCTAACCCTAACGCTAACCCGACGTCTGCAATTAAGACAGCTAATAATGCTGTTGTTTTGTTGGAGTATTGATATTAAGCAGAACATGTGCAATTCATCCGAGACATCGTAAACAATCCGATAATGTTTGGTGGTTTCGATGCAAACAATAGCGCCTGAGATATTGAAATATATGAATATTTCAACTTCAGGAGACAGTATAATATAGGTAAGGGTTAGGGTTAGTGTTAGGGTTAGAGACGATGCTCCGGTGTTCAGAGCTGTGAAAAGTGTGACTAACCAATGCAACATAACCACAGTAGAGCTGAAAGATCGCAATACATTGTTCCCGATAATTCGCTCCTGGATTTTGCTGGAACACGGATAATATCTGATAAATAAGCTGCATACAAAAGTTTGGAATATTTTGAAAATTGCAGATATGAAAATGAAAATAGCAAATACAAACATGAAAATGGCAGATATAAACATAAAAATGGTAGATATGAACATGAAAATGGTAGATATGAACATGCAACTGGCAGATATAAACATGAAAATGGCAGATATAAACATGAAAATGGTAGATATGAACATGAAAATGGTAGATATGAACATGAAAATGGCAGATATAAATATGAAAATGGTAGATATGAACAAGAAAATGGTAGATATGAACATAAAAATCGCAGATATAAACATGAAAATTGCAGATATAAACATGAAAATAGCAGATATGAACATGAAAATGGCAGTGTAATTCATCATTGAAACTTTGTTGATCTGGATGACTTACTTGGTTGAATTTCTTCACTTTGGCATTCAAAGAACTGGGCAGAAATCACATCTTGCCTATACATGTCAACCGGCCACACAATTATTTGATTAAACTAGACAGTCAGATTCCCTCGGTCAGTATTAATTCCAAGTTGACCGTTTGCTGCGGGACGAATGTCCCTATGCTGAGAGAGACACTGAGCAAAAGGCAAAGAAGACCCGGGCGAAGAGCCGTTTTGCCCGCCACACAACATGCTGGTAGTGACAAGGTGGTAACATTAATGGTAACATTATCCCAAGACTATGACGATGAAGCTGTTGGATAATGGCCCTGTGGGGCCGGACACATCTTGAAGTTGATGTATGTGGGGAGATCGTTTGGTTTGGCTTGCGCGATTTAGTGCGGCTGGACCCATACAGTCGAGTGCAGAAAAGGGCTGTTCTCACAGTCGGAGCTCACAGACGTTGACGGAGCCACAACGTTGACGAGACCTCAGATCAAGGGTCAAGGTGCACCTGCACATGGGGGTTCTGTGACGTCACGGGGTTTTGTGTGAGAAGCAGAGTTTTGCCAGTCTGGTTAGTGGAAGCAAATCGAACAGACGTGTTTCTCTATGTAGTCCGAAATGAAAAATGGGAATTTATTTCCCTAAGAGAATACAGGCATGAGATTCCTTCTCCCCCCCTCCTCGAATGGCTAAGGACTTAAGCTAGGAATTAACTACGATAGAGTAGTAATTGGGTCTTTCCCTTAACGTTGGTGAAATATCTCCTGAAATAAACAAGTCAAAGTAAAGGATTGTTGCCTCGTGAATTTTGTGTTATAAAGGTTTTGTTGCAGACACAACGGACGGCGATGTTTACGGCAGTACAGAAACGAAGAAAGAATTCAACCACTAGACGGCATCGAGACGGCGCCCCTCCGCGACGAAGAAGTAAAGGTACGAGAAATTAAAAGGTATGCAACATATGCCTTTTTGGTGTAGAAATGACCAGTTGTTTAAGTGAGAATTGCCACGACCAATTCCGGGACGGGTATACAAAGCGAGAACTACCACGGCCCATTCCGGAACGGCTATGCAACAAAGCTAAGTCGCTGCAACAAGAGAAAAAAACGAGAGGGTGCAGCGTAGACAGTGCAGACACCACACCAACGCTATACTCTTGCCACACGTTGGCAGATTGCGACCTGTATCACTTTTCTCCCCTCGATATTGCAACTGCCACCAGACACCGTCACCACAAACTGCTGCAGCCTTTCTGCCTTTGCTGCAAAGCGCAAATAGAGTGAACACTACAGTCCCATATCGGTTGTGAAAGTATCGATAAATTTTGCCGATTTTCCTTACCTACATTGATGGCATCGGTGAAAGGCTATACATCTTGGAGATCTGCTGCAGATCGTGGGTATGGACCGACTTGAGAGTTTCGAAATCTAAGGTCGCTAAAAGAGCATTTGACATCACCTGAGTTTGGCGCTCTACAGTTACATTTCCATATCTCCAAATGAGCCGATTCCACAGATATGGTCCTTTGCAAAGAAGAGAGAACTCTTGGTGACGTCTCCTGGCTCACTTGCGTCGCCGCGGGTTTTTCTGGGAAACGACTGGCTCAGCCAACATTGCTGCCGATAATGTTGCCCTTTCAGAGTCCACGTTAACCCGACTCCCATTTTGGTGGAAGGCTGACTACTGTTACTCTTGCTGTTGAAAACACATGCACACACACACACACCCACACACACGTTACTACTATGGATCCGGTGCCTTTCAGGAAAACTTTCGTCCGTGTCTTAGAATCGACTGACACATGCTCGACCGCTATTGGCACAAAACCTTTCTCCACTTCGGTCTTCGAAGGTCTCATTTGAATATTTGCTATTATCACCAAGATCTGCACTCGCAGTAAAATCCACCCGGGCTCACACTCTAGGCTTCTATGCTCACCACGCCACCCCCTACTCGTCGCTGCATTGTTTCAACATGCATGTTATCACTCCTCGTTGTGACAATCCGGCATCGGTCTGTCGCTCCAGTGCCATCTAGTTTCAGAGCTGGTAGATTTGGCAGGTGAGTCGTTACACATGCCTTAGCAGATTCTGACTTCTGTGATTACTGTCCTGCTATCTATATCAACCGACACTCTTTCATGGGCGTCACGTTTGTCACCTTAGCCAACTGTTTCATCCTACAGCACCAGTTCTGCTTACCAAAAGTGTCGCACTTGGCATTTGCATTGACTTTTTCATGGACGACCTGAAAATATGGGTCGACTCCGGTGTTTTGTGAGAGTCAACCCGTTGCAGGGAAGCAGTGAAGTCGCACACAGAGGGAGCGAGAGGAAAGAAAAAGCAATGGATGTGGCAGGCAGGATGGCTGCAGTGAATGAAAAAGCAGGAGGAGGACAGTCCCTTCATCGCAGTCACCGTTGCTTTGGTCGTTACCACGTTTTCATTTCTGCTATATACGCGACCTGTCTTCAACGTCAGCGATGCAGGCACAAAAGCTGTCCTGAGGGAACGAATCCCGACATGGGACACAACGACGACGTTCACAACAGCCTATTCAAGAAAACATTGAGTTTGGGCTTGAGCCTGGGCAGCACCGGACTGAGTTCCTCCTGTGCGGTTTCACATTCTCTTGAACTCTCTCTCCAAAGTTATTCTTCAACTTTCCTTCTCGGTACTTGTCGACTATCGGACTACTTCCGGTATTTAGTCTTGGATGGAGCTTACCACCCGATTTGGGGTGCGTTCCCAAGCTACCCGACTCTCAGATCGTAGGCTGTCGCTCGCTGTCAATACCAAATGGGCCTGGCACCCACTACAGGCAACCCGATCAAGGGAACTCTGAACTACATGAGACAAAACGAATGGCTACCTTCAACCTATGCGCCAGACGCCCGTAGTTGTGACAGGATTCGGCGTTGAGCTTCTCACGATTCATTTGCCGTTACTAAGGGAATCCCAGTTGGTTTCTTTTTCTGTCGCTTAGTGATATACTTACGTTCAGCAGGTCGCCTCGTCCAAGCTGAGAGCGGCGAATAAGTTTTGAAATTATCTTAAAATATTATTTATAAAATACAAATGTTTATACAATTCTCATGACAACATAATCAATATTGATAATGCATAATTTTCCTATTATTATACTAAAGCTGAGTTAATCAATGTTTATTTCCCTAAAAGTTTTTTTCACATATATTTTGATCATGCAAAATACACATTAAAATATTTTTCAGTTCTCGGATTGAGTTATTTTTGGAAAAAACTTCCATTTTGATAATTTTAATTAGGCGTAATTTGCAATTAACTCACCAGGTGACCTTTACTAAGTTTCCGTCTGTCATTTTCACCCCCTCTCAATGTAATTTGTTTGATTCACCCACTCTTATTTCTCGGCCTTTTGGCCAGGAAGAATATGTAATATCTGTTCTGATGGATACTGCACCCCATAAACTGGTATTGTCTTGGCCTTCGGGGTTTGATTTACGCCGGTCTATGGGTCTGCCCTGTGCAGTTCTAGGAGGTCCACCCTCCCAGGCTTTGTTTCCCCTCTTTGGAGAGGAGTAAGTTTATAGCTTACTGCCTGAGGCGCCCCTACCGGGGAATGCCGACGGGGCTGCCCAGGCATTTTTTGTAGGCCAGAGTGCTCACCTTCTCGGGCGCTGGCTTTTCAAATCCCACTTTCCCGACCTTGTGTCACATCTTACCGCTGTAAGAGTGTGTGTGTGTGTGTGAGAGAGAGAGAGAGAGAGAGAGAGAGAGAGAGAGAGAGAGGGAGAGAGAGAGAGAGAAAGAGAGAGAGAGAGAGACTATTTTTTTTATTATGTCTTCTTATTTTTTAAATTTAACTGGTCTTACAAACTCATTTTTTCCTGGTTCAAACAATCTAATCCGAACTCAATAGTTGACCCAACGGCTCATAAACTTACTAGTAAGTATAGAGATTAAAACAACATTACCATAACAAAATTAGTTATAGTTTTAAAACTACTTGATTTAATGAATAATTTAATGACGAATTAAATTTAATTTTCAAAATCCTATTTAAAGAAAGAATAATTTGGTAAAATATTAATACGAAAAACTAAAGTAATTAAAACAAAAACTGCAAAACAAAATGAAAATGAAAATAATCCCGGGCAACGCCGGGTCGGCTAGTATGGAATCAAAATAAATCAGCAAAAACCTCAATCGTTGTGCCCAACCTTCCTCCGATTTGATGTCGGCGCTGACTCATTCATTTTTATTTTTATCAAAATTAATCAACATTTTCTTAATGTCATCTTCAGTTATCGCCAAAATGAGTTCGTCAATCAACAGATTTTAATCTATTTATAAAATGTGCTTTATCATTAGGGGAAGAAGAAATGGAAAATATTTCGACTGTTTCTGTTTTTCTATTATTTTTTAAAATTTAATAACCAGCAAGAAGACCCGGCGTTGCTCGGCATTTGACGAGGGGCATAATGCCCCCTTTTTTTTACTATTACTTTCTTTTTATACCCCACCCCGTTCACCCCCTAATGTAGTCGTAAGAAAGTGAAATTTTAAGTCTTATACATATGATTTAAATTTGATTAAAATCGAATATACGTATTTGAAGGTTTAAGCGGTTTTTAGAGGAACCACATAGAGATTTGACAAATTGAGGGGGGGGGGGCATGTAGAAATTCGGAATCACTTCCATTGTCTTCCCCGGATAATGTTATACACATGATTTAAATTTCATCAAAATAAGATATATTTGAAGGTTTAATAGTGATCGGACGATTCCAATATTTTCCCCGAATCCGATACAATTATCGATTCTTTTCTAAATTCCCGATTCCGATAAATATACCAAAGTTACGTTAAAAAAATCAACTAATGATTTGTTTACATCAGTTACAATAATGGTCCAAACTACACAAGGAACTCATCTTCAAACAACACCGTAATAAACACTGACAACATCAACGTTGTCCAAAATTCGACTCACCGTTTAAAAAAAAGTCATTTCGTCTCTACACATGCAAATTAGTTTCAACTATAAAAATCTACCATTATGAACACTAGTTCTTTTTACTCTAGAAAACAGTTGTCTTACACGCGAAACATCTCATACGCTTTGAAACTGATAAGTGTTCGTTTTCGTCTCTATTGCTCGGATTCCTTCATATTGAATCGTGTGCACGCAGTACATGTCAGTACCAGCGCAACCAATTCCCACTCATTTAGTCTTGGAGCGATATTGAACGTGTGGTGTGGTAGATGATGTAGAAAAGAAAGTTTCCGCTAGAAATTAAATGAAGTAAAAACAGTAAATTTCCAGTAGAAGTTTGGGGTAGGAATTTGAGTTGACGTGCAAGAGAAAATGACGTCACAAACGAGAAGTCAACATAGCCAAATAACCGAGTTTGATCTCTCTCTCTCTCTCTTGGTGTTATCTGTCCACTAGGACAGACGTGTTTTCAGCGTCTTTCACCAAGGTGAAGCACAATCGTTTTATACTAGTATATTTGTTGAAAGAATAATAAAGGAAAGAAGTTATTAGAGTAGAAAATATTCAGGCATCTCGGGGTCTCTACAGTGAAGGGGTGGGATTTTGCTGCTAGTTGGACGGGTCGGGATATTTTCGTTGAGAGGGTGCAAGTGCAGTAAGTTCATCGGAACACATTCCGTGGAAGTACTTGTAAAACAAGCACAGTGATGCAATACTGCGGCGACGGGACAGGAGCTGGAGCTTCTCCGTAGCCTCCGTAAATAGAAGGCCTTTGTGATGAAACGTGGCGTCATACACTTTGGTGAAAACAAAACATGCTTAAAATTCAGGCTGTCGATAAGTTCCTCCACAAATAAAAATAATAATAATAAGATTTACATGCAAAATCAACGGAAGTTTATTTACTGAAATAAACTATTAACAAATAGAATATATTTCTTTTTGTAATGAGTTCATGAGTCCTTCCTTTAGTTTCAGGGTAAGTAAAAAGAAGAATGTCTTTTCTTTTGTTGAATGTTCATTTGTTATAAAATGTTAAAAGAGGCAATAGGTAATGTTCGCCTGTGAAATTGTATGAAGCGCGCGAAAGGGTGAAATGGAAGAGTGATAGTACGATGCGTGTAACCTCCGGATGAAAAGTCAGTTGAAAGAAAAAATTTGATGTTTGTGTGTGCTTAAATACTATTTGGATAGGCTCCAGCGAGCTTAAGGAGAAAAGTTTAGAAAAATATGTCTTTGGAGAAATCTCATTGGACAGAAATATCACGTGGTGTGCTCCCAACTACGTCCGCTCGTTTTGAGTTGATTTAATATATAAGGCCACATCGGAATTTGCGTGGGCGTTATTTTTTATTTGTCACGTGCCAATACAATTATATTCACTCTGCGCGCCTAAATTGTATTTATCCCAAACAACAATTTTTATTCGAATCTTAACCGTGTCAACTGGCACAGATTTGATTTCCATCTTGAATTTTAGTCTAAATAAGTTTTTTGTAGTTTTACCTTCAAATCACTATCAAACGTTGAAAACGACATGAGCACAATCATCAGTATCTTTTTTAAATAACAAACAAATACAAGATCAAAGATGAAATAATTTCAGACAGAAATGACCACCATCACATGTCGAAATGTAACGTGGAACCGTTCCCTTCGAAACGGCTTGTTTATCAGCACCGACCACTGTGATGTCAGCAGATAAAGGCGACAAACAGTGCGGAAATACTAAAAGGGTTAAAAAATTATATATATATATATATATATATATATATATATATATATATATATACATAATTTTTTTTATAGATGAAACTAGAGTCAATAAAATAATTCGGTTCACTGAACATGTTCTCTAACTTCGTTTTTTTTCGTCTTTCTTCACCTCGGCTCTTCACAACATCAAGTTCAGAATAAACTCTCGAACCCAAAATGCGACTTATTTTCTTTGATCGATTTAAATCCAACTTATTGAAACCAACTTGATTTGCATACCGACGTATCTGGACTCGCTGTCCCGGATGTTAAAATAATGACATTACAAGTCGTCTTTGTTAAGACCGGTGTTTGTCATCACCGAGGCAGTGTTTGAATCTTTTTGTCTTCTCTGGTGAATGGCGTAAAGCACACGCCCCCTCTTACGGGGCTGTTCAGCACAGTTCGAGACTCGTTTTTTTTGCATCCTGTCCAAGAGGGAGAGGCTGGTGGTTGGTGCATCAGTCCAAATGTGGCAACAATACTCCATGCTGCCATTCATTCATTGATGATATTTGTTTTTTATTAGATCTTCTGTTTATTAAAAGCAAGGCAAATAAATTCTGCTGACGGCAATCAAACGTAAAACTACAAAAGAAGACGCAATGCACAAAGAGGAGAGCAAAAAAGCAACAAAAATGTCGATTAATCTGTTGCGAACACAAGACGTGCGACGCCGAGCGAAATTGTGTCTGACATAAAAAAAAAGCTCAAAACATGTCGGCTGTTTTTGTTGACATAAACAAAATACGAACACTTAAAAACGGAGAGAAAAAAAAAGAATGGGAAACAATTCTTGTTGAAAGGTATTTCGGTGTTCACAAACGAAGAATATATCAAAGGAAGAATCAGTCTGTGATTTATCGCCGAGACATTCGTACCATTCAATGTTTGCCCGCCATTTTTGGCCCACTTCCAAGAAATGGATGACGACCGGCAGGCGCCATTTTGTTCGGCATCCAATTATACACTAATTAAGAAAGGGGAAATTTTATAGCCCCCCCCCAAAAAAAAACCCAACAAACAAACAAACACATGAGGTAAATCACAGAATAGTTAACAGTCGAGAATTCGTAAACAAAAAGGTGTCAACAAATGATTTATAGCAAACGCAGAAGAAATAAATTTTCTACCGACCCGTATACTTTTAACGTGTTGAAACTAGAAGATTTTTTATTCCAGAATTTTATTTCGATGTTCGTGCGTCTTATCGACACACGTAAAACAACATGGCGGCTGAGGTCTTCGCTAAACTAAAACGATTACGTGGGCATATGGGCTAGCTCACGTGACCCTTAAAGGAGCAGTGATTGTGTTTTACCGTTTGGCCAATCCACGCAAGTCTGAAAATGTAATTTTATTAGGCACGAGATGCAGATTAGAATCCCGAATGGTGATCAAAATAAAAAGACAAAAGAATAAAGAATTATGTTGGAAAGAAATGGCAAAACAGAAACACTCCTTTGTGCGTGACGTCAGTAGGTCGAAAGCACAATCTCCAAGCGAATGTTATTGTCCGAAAAAATGTTGGAAATCAGGTCGTAAACATTGACGACAGAATGATGTAGGACGTCAAACGATGCAAACGTATCTTATTTGACTAGTTGACCTTTGGAGGAGAAAGGGGACTGACGTACAGACAGACCAGTCAGGGGTGAATAGACGTGCAACTCTCTGAGGTCTGTTTATTCCTGGTTGTTTTTGTTAACTCCGTAAGATGTTTTAGAAGCAGTATCAGAACGACAGTAAGAAAGTGTTGCGGGTTGAAAGATGTTTTTATTTAAGCACGATGGCTGTTGTTTATTTAATAATGTTTACTTGAAACGCTATGTACTAAAAGCTTTCTTCTTTCAGATATTTGCAAACAAAGAAAAACTTTCGTTAAAATACATTTCTCATCTAATCAAATCAACCGATCATGCAATGTCGCCATTTTGTTTTTCTCAGCAACCTTGGAAAGATACGGCTAAAAGATTTTCGATCATAATTTATGTGATGAGACCGTAATCTCATCATTCTTTATACTTATATCTCTTGCTAAGGTTCCTGAAACAATGGTTGGACCATTCTACTGATCGAGAAAGTATCTGACTCCTGATGCAATCTTCTATCTATATAAGAGTCAGAGACGTCTTAAGATGGAGTACTGCTGCCACATCTAGGGAGGTGCCGCCGCCCAGAGCACTCATTCTTACCTCGACAGACTTTGAAATCGACTTCGTAATCAAGTGGAGGATGAACTTTTATGTTCACTAAAACCACTTTCTCACATAAAAGACGTTGCTAGTCTTTCTCTAATCCATCATTATTTCCGACTGAGCTTCAATCTCGGCTTCCTTCTTCTAAAACATTCACAGTAAGAACTCGTCTTATTACCACCACTATAAAGAACTTTTCTTTCTTTTTCAGTGTGTCTAACATCAAACGGAATCTCCAGAACAGAGTTTCTTTCCAAGAACTTCCCATCTATGAAACACGTTGCTACAGGACTGCTTCCCCGAGGGCTACAACAGGGTCATCTTCAAATATAATGTCAATAAACACTTGTTGTAAACCGTCTCATAAGTCATTAACCCTTATCCTCGAGTGGATTTAAGCCTTGATAAGTGGTGACTTTCTGTTGTGGATTGATCCGGATTTACCCATAGTGACAAGATGGATTTGTCAGGTCACTATAAAGTCGACACCTTTGCCTAACCAAAGGAGAACTGCTTAGCACACCGCTTATAGCACGTCTGCCTAGAGCCGATATTGGCGACTGACTTATTGTATGTAATTAAATATTTTTAATACATTTCTTATTCCTTCTAGTCCTGTCTTGTGTTCTTATTTGCTTATTGTTATTCTTACGATATAACAAATTGGCGACGAAAGATTACGATTTAAAATCCAGTTTGTTAACTGTGACAATGAAGAGGAACACTCACCGTCAGGAACAAGAATGAGGTGCTTTGCATGTCGCGTATGCAGTTTAAAAAAAAGAAAAGGTTTTTATGGTGGTCTCTGATTTGCATATGTGCATATCAGCTGATATAAAGGAAGAGGACAGCTGGGAGGGAATGAGAAGTGATTTGGATTGGAGAGAGAAAGTGGGTTGCACGAAATTCGGTTGGAAATTTAATTACAGTCAAAACTTTTTTTTTTATTCGTTTATTTTTCTGGAACAGTTAGTTAACAAGCTATTTCGGCAGTGAATGGAGATCCCTTAATTCGTGCTGCATCAGATGTTTCTTCTTGAGTTAGTTAACAAGCTATTTCGGCAGTGAATAGAGATCCGTTAATTCGTGCTGCATCAGATGTTTCTTCTTGAGTTAGTTAACAAGCTATTTCGGCAGTGAATAGAGATCCCTTAATTCGTGCTGCATCAGATGTTTCTTCTTGAGTTAGTTAACAAGCTATTTCGGCAGTGAATAGAGATCCCTTAATTCGTGCTGAATCAGATGTTTCTTCTTGAGTTAGTTAACAAGCTATTTCGGCAGTGAATAGAGATCCCTTAATTCGTGCTGCATCAGATGTTTCTTCTTGAGTTAGTTAACAAGCTATTTCGGCAGTGAATAGAGATCCCTTAATTCGTGATGCATCAGATGTTTCTTCTTGAGTTAGTTAACAAGCTATTTCGGCAGTGAATAGAGATCCCTTAATTCGTGCTGCATCAGATGTTTCTTCTTGAGTTAGTTAACAAGCTATTTCGGCAGTGAATAGAGATCCGTTAATTCGTGCTGCATCAGATGTTTCTTCTTGAGTTAGTTAACAAGCTATTTCGGCAGTGAATAGAGATCCCTTAATTCGTGCTGCATCAGATGTTTCTTCTTGAGTTAGTTAACAAGCTATTTCGGCAGTGAATAGAGATCTGTTAATTCGTGCTGCATCAGATGTTTCTTCTTGAGTTAGTTAACAAGCTATTTCGGCAGTGAATAGAGATCCGTTAATTCGTGCTGCATCAGATGTTTCTTCTTGAGTTAGTTAACAAGCTATTTCGGCAGTGAATAGAGATCCCTTAATTCGTGCTGCATCAGATGTTTCTTCTTGAGTTAGTTAACAAGCTATTTCGGCAGTGAATAGAGATCCCTTAATTCGTGCTGCATCAGATGTTTCTTCTTGAGTTAGTTAACAAGCTATTTCGGCAGTGAATAGAGATCCCTTAATTCGTGCTGCATCAGATGTTTCTTCTTGAGTTAGTTAACAAGCTATTTCGGCAGTGAATAGAGATCCCTTAATTCGTGCTGCATCAGATGTTTCTTCTTGAGTTAGTTAACAAGCTATTTCGGCAGTGAATAGAGATCCCTTAATTCGTGCTGCATCAGATGTTTTTTCTTGAGTTAGTTAACAAGCTATTTCGGCAGTGAATAGAGATCCCTTAATTCGTGCTGCATCAGATGTTTCTTCTTGAGTTAGTTAACAAGCTATTTCGGCAGTGAATAGAGATCCCTTAATTCGTGCTGCATCAGATGTTTCTTCTTGAGTTAGTTAACAAGCTATTTCGGCAGTGAATAGAGATCCCTTAATTCGTGCTGCATCAGATGTTTCTTCTTGAGTTAGTTAACAAGCTATTTCGGCAGTGAATAGAGATCCGTTAATTCGTGCTGCATCAGATGTTTCTTCTTGAGTTAGTTAACAAGCTATTTCGGCAGTGAATAGAGATCCCTTAATTCGTGCTGCATCAGATGTTTCTTCTTGAGTTAGTTAACAAGCTATTTCGGCAGTGAATAGAGATCCCTTAATTCGTGCTGCATCAGATGTTTCTTCTTGAGTTAGTTAACAAGCTATTTCGGCAGTGAATAGAGATCCCTTAATTCGTGCTGCATCAGATGTTTCTTCTTGAGTTAGTTAACAAGCTATTTCGGCAGTGAATAGAGATCCCTTAATTCGTGCTGCATCAGATGTTTCTTCTTGAGTTAGTTAACAAGCTATTTCGGCAGTGAATAGAGATCCCTTAATTCGTGCTGCATCAGATGTTTCTTCTTGAGTTAATTAACAAGCTATTTCGGCAGTGAATAGAGATCCGTTAATTCGTGCTGCATCAGATGTTTCTTCTTGAGTTAGTTAACAAGCTATTTCGGCAGTGAATAGAGATCCGTTAATTCGTGCTGCATCAGATGTTTCTTCTTGAGTTAGTTAACAAGCTATTTCGGCAGTGAATAGAGATCCGTTAATTCGTGCTGCATCAGATGTTTCTTCTTGAGTTAGTTAACAAGCTATTTCGGCAGTGAATAGAGATCCGTTAATTCGTGCTGCATCAGATGTTTCTTCTTGAGTTAGTTGCTGGTAAACTGCGAATGTTCCCGTAGTTAGCCAAAGTGGCCTGACATTTTCAAGCTGTTTCACTCCAGATAAGTCACACACTCAACCACCTGTGGACATGGGGTGATCTGATTATACATGTTAAAAATGGCAATCATTGTAGTGTGTGATGTCCATACCTAGCCGGTTCCATACGTCCTGCCCACTGAGCCCTCCCTTTTTCCATTGCACTGGAGCTGGGTATATTGTCTGGCATTCCTCACAATTCCAAATAACTGCCTTTACTGCCGCTTTAGACACAGACGGCTCGATTCTACGCACAAAATATAATGTTTGCCTGATTCCAGGATGTCCACTATGTCGATGAATTTCGTTCAGCTGTGTTGGGTTCAGTTTTCCTGTGGCAAAAGCACACACTGGCTGTGTTGGTTCAATCTCTCTGGCCGTACCAGACAGTCATATTTAAAGGACAAAGATATTGTCTAACTAGGTTAAGATTTGGCTTAAATGTGGTGCCTCTTGTAATGCGGGCTGTGCTCGAGTCTGTGTTGGTCAAGGATGAGAAGATAAGGAGAGCAACGTCGGCGTATATTGATGACATATATATTAATGAGGATGTGGCGTCGGCAGAAACTGTAAGGAAGCATCTGGACTTGTACGGACTTACTAGTAAGGACCCAGAAAAACTGATAAATGGTGCACGAATGCTGAGATTAGAAATTTGGGCAGAGCATGGCCAACTGCGATAGCTGTGAGGAATCAGTACTGTGGATGCGTCGAGAACTATGACACGAAGATGTATCTTCTCCATGTGTGGCAAACTCGTGGGGCACTTTCCAGTGTGTGGATGGCTTCGAGTGGCAACAGGCTTTATTAAACGTTACGCTACAACTGTTACACAGAACTAGGATAAAAAGGTTAGCGATACTGTGCTGGAGTGCATGATTGTACAGCAATCAGATCCCGTCCGAGGAAAATGGTGCATGGCCACAAAGGAACTGGATGTGTGGGTGGACGCAAGCTCGCTTGCTGTGGGCATAGCTCTTGATGCCAGTGGAGCCATCATCGAGGATGCAAGCTGGTTGCGACCAAAAAAGGATATCCAACATATAAACGTGGCAGAGCTGGATGTCATACTAAAAGGACTAAACCCTGCACTCAAATGGAAGGCCAATGTGTTACACATAAAAACAGACTGTGTGTGTGTACCACTGGCTGACCAATGCGCTCACGGGAAAGTCTTGATTGAGCACAAAGGCTGCAAGTGAGATGCTCATAAGGCCTCCGCCCAATAATCTCACTTGTGAAAGAATACAACATTTCAGTTGATCTAGCACTAGTAAGATCTGGCCAGAATCGAGCAGAATCCCTGACGAGAGTTCAACAGCGGTGACTCAATGATGTGAAGAGAGAGATTGAACCAACACAGCCAGTGTATGCTTTTGCTTCAGGAAACCTAAACCCAACACAACTGAACGAAATTCATCGACATAGTGGACATCCTGGAATCAGGCGAACATTATATTTCATGCGTAGAATCGAACCGTCTGTGTCTAAAGTTGCAGTAAAGGCAGTTATTCGGAATTGTGAGTAATGCCAGACAATAGACCCAGCTCCAGTTCAATGGAAAAAGGAAGGGCTCAGTGTGCATGAGGTATGGAATAGGCTAGGCATGGATATCACACACTACAACGGTTGCCATTTTTGACACTGATCGATTGTGGACCCACACGGTTTTCAATCAGGCGGCCACTACAACGGCAAAACACTGCACATCTGATCCGGCAATTAGAATTAGTGTTTTTTGAACGTGCTCCCCAGCCGAGATTCTGGCTAATAATGACACTGCCTTCTGCAGTCAACAGTTCAGGCAGTTCATGAACGAGTGGGGTGTAAACTTCCGACCACGCTGTGCATACAGGCCATCAGGAAATGATATTATAGAAAGGTGTCATAGGACAGTGAAGTGGATTGCTGCATGAAAGAGTTGTCCTGTTATGGAGGCTGTGTATTGGTACAATGTTACCCCAAGGATGATGTGTCCGCATCATCAGCACCTGCTAATTTGTTGTACTCATACCAGATAAGAGTGAAAGGGGTCAATATTGTGCCCCATCCGAATCACCATGGGATCTCTGCACTTTATAAAGAGGGGAATACAGTTTGGGTTAAAAATCCATAAGGACATTGCACGTCGAAATTCAGACCAGGTCGTGTCACTGGAGTGATAAATCCACAGTCGGTGGTTGTCAATGGCACGCCTCGACATGTAGAAGATGTGTGCCCACGTCTCAGTTTAGCACCGGTAGTGGACGACAATGATGACACATCATCAGAGAGTACTGAATGGAGAGAACTAGATTCCGATACAAGTAATAGTGGTTCTGCATCTGAAAATGAGGGAGAGAAAAGACGTTCCTTGGTTGAGCCGCTTTATTCCATTGCCAATTCAGGTCCTGGTACATCTGATGTAAGAGAGAAAGAAATAACTGTCCTACTACGGAGAAGCACTAGGATAAAGCGACCAGCCACTATCTGTCACTTGTGTGATCATACGATCAGGGAGGAGTGTGACAATAAAGAGGAACACTCACCGTCAGGAAAAAGAATGAGGTGCTTCGCATGTCGTGTCTGCAGATTAAAAAAGGGCTTCTCTTCTTAGGTTCAAGTTTTTATTGTGGTCTCTGATTTGCATATGTTGATATCAGCTGATATAAATGAAGAGGACAGCTGGGAAGGACGGGGGAAGCGATTTGGATGGAGAGAGAAAGGCAGAAAGAAAGTGGGTTGCACGAAATTCGGTTGGAAATTGAATTACAGTTAAAACTTGTTTTTTATTCGTTTATTTTTCTGACACAGTTAACATTAACACATAACAAATTGACGATCTTCAATCAGGACTCACGGGAAAAATTATTTGTTTAACTATAACAAATTAGTGATATTCGTAAAAATATTTTTCCCCGAACATTGGATTTGAACCCTCGACGGTAACATTACAAAGACACAAGGAACCACTTCTCAAGTAAGAACAAATTTTTGTTTTTCCAAAGGAAATTGCCAACCAAATTGTTTTTACAATTTGACAGTGACTTTTTGAAAGGATTTGAGTAGAAAATATATTTTGTTTTCATTGTATTTGGACTGTATGTAATATTTTTTCCTTTTATAAAAGGCTACAGCGTATTTTAAACAACTGTTGTTTGAGAAAAAACAAAATATTTTTTTAGAAATGGATGAATTGCAGCAAACTATGGTCCAATTTTTAAAAATACAAGTGGAACAACGATGAAGAAATGACAAAAGGTTTGAAAAAATGTTGGAATTTATTGTCCAGCGAACACAAGAACCAAAACAAGCGGGATTTTTTCTCACCAGATACGGTTACAAATTCGGTTGGAGAATTCATGTATGACCCAGAAAATTGTTCTATTTTTTCTGCCTACTTTCGGAGGTTTGTCGACATTTTCAAGGAAGAATGTTCAGAATGGTCACAAGAAAATAGGTTCGTCTACTTTTTAAAAAATTGAACTCAGCGTGCCATGATAGATACTGCAACTATATTCTACCAAGAGTACCGGGCGAAATTTTATTTGATGAAACTGCAAATTCTGACAATTGTTTTTGGCGAAAAGTCGTCCCTTTTCAACCTACGTTGGAAATGTTTAAACCTAACAAAAAGAGACGACAATGATTTTTTTTAGCTATGCTGGAATCATAAATAGAGAATGCCAGCAGTTTAAACTGGAAGAACTGAATGCAGACAGATTGCGATGTCTAATTTTTGCGCAGGACTTAACCGCAAGCAAAGATTCCGAGATAAGGGCGAGAATCTTGACGAAGTGGGAGCAGGACCCTAATTTAACGTTGCAAGCGATTGTTAACGAATGTAATAGAATCGTAAGCATGCGGCACGATTCGGCGAAGATTGAAGACAAAGATGGGTGCTACATTCTGTAGACTGTCTTGGCCTTTGGGCCTTGATTATGCCGGTCTGAGGTATTTTCCTGTACAGTTCTAGGAGGTCTACCCTCCCAGGTATTACCTTCTCTTTGAGAAGGGATTAGTTTATTGCTAATCGTCTGAGGCGCCCCTACTGGGGAATGCCGACAGGGCTGCTCATGCATTTTTTGTAGGCCAGAGTGTGCTTATTCTAGTGTGCTGGCTAACCACACCTGAGTTTGTGTCTAGCCTCCTGGAGAGGAAGTAAATAAAAATACTTTGACCTTGTGTCTAACCTCCTGAAGGTAAACAAATTGGGCTTTTTAGCTAAGATCAAAGTGTAGTGTCTGTTCTCAGCATTCCAGCGACATCAGACGTTTTACTATCGATGAAGATATTACGTATACATAAGAAAATATGACAATACAAATTACAAATGTATATTACAGAATATTAATTAATTATAAACTGTTTATAAAATAAATATTCAAATATAAAATACCCAAAGCTGATTGTGGGTGTTTACCGATTACTATATATACGGTATTTCAAAATGTTATGTTGTATCATAGAATTAAATAAGCAAAACCCGTTTTGATGTTAATATAGTTAAGGTAGGTGAAAAAAAAACTTTCCCATTTATTCATTTCGTTATATAAATACACACGAATATAATTTTTATTTCATATATATAAACTTATAATATTATTAGGTCATATATATATATGATAATTATATATATATATATATATATATATTAGATTTCTTAATGTGAGATGATATATATAATTATTTCCACAATCAGACAACGCCGCAGCCCACAACCTATGAAAGAAACAAACCGGAAGTCCTAGACTCGAGTTTCGCCCTCCTTTGGGCTCATCAGTAGAACACATCCGAACTCTGCCACTGAGCTACCTCGCCACATACAAGAATGTCCATTAATTTACACAGATTAAGCAAACCGCGGCGATGACCGACTGTGGAATTTACCTACTCTTTTCAACAAGGGGTGTAGTCATCCAACTACTATGAACCCAGGCCGATGTCTCACAAGTAGGATTTAATACTCGCTAGGACGATGTCATCCAACAAGCTAACCAAGCGAGCAAATAAATATTAGATTTCTTAATGTGAGATGATATATATAATTATTTCCACAAGGACTTCCGGTTTGTTTCTTTCATAGGTTGTGGGCTGCGGCGTTGTCTGATTGTGGAAATAATTATATATATATATATATATATATATATATTGTGTATAAATTTTCAGTATTTACTTCAACAGTGCCCAGTACACGAGTAGAGCTTAGTAGTAGTAGTATGAAAATAGATCTATGGTAAGTAAGCTACACAGAGGCGTCTATGTTTCATTCCCACAGGAAATCATCAGGCTATATGCTTATATATATATATATAAATATATATATGTGTATGTGTGTGTTTGTTCGCTCCTGTCTACATGACAAAAGATGACAGACGTTTTCAGTAGTTGATGCCGAATAACAGCTTTGCCTGCCATTGTTGCCGATGAATTCGACCAGATTCTTTGTCCATTTTGTAGACAGAAGGGAAGAAAATCTTTGATCAACATTTCTCCCAGGATAAAAAAAACATCAATGGAGCAAAAAATCACAGTTTTTGTTCACAGATTCGCCCCCCCCCCCCCAACTATTCAGATCTTTCCATCTGAAAAGAACATTTCTCATATTTTTCTAGAGTTCATTCGACAGTCTCTCTCTCACACACACATACACACTCTCTAGCTCCCGCTCTCACTCTCTCTCACACACACACACACACACACACACACACACACACACACACACAGACACACACAGACACACACAGACACACACACACCCTCTCTCTTTCCGCTCCTCTTTCACTATTCTGTTTGTTCTCACATTTTCTCCCCCTCCTTTTTGTCTCTTTAACCCACCTCTCTCTATTTCTTTCTTACTATTTCGTTCTTTCTCTCTTTTTCCCTTTCCCTCTCTATTCACTTCTAAATATTCCGTTGTCTCCCCCTCTCCTTCTCTTCCTCTGTTATTCTCTCATTGTTCCGTTCTCTCCCCCTTCCTCTACCTCTCTATTCATGTCTTACTATTCCGTACTCCCTCTCTTTCTTTCGTTCTCTCCCTCTTTTTTCTCGCCCCCTTTCTTTCTATTCCTTTCCCACTATTCCGTTTTTCTCTCTTTCATTCTGCCCCCCTCTCCTTTTTTCTCACTATTTCGTTCTCTATTTCTCTCTCTCCCTCTCTCTATTCCTTTATTACTATTCAGTTCTCTCTCTCCCCCTCTATCTTCATTTCTCACTGTTCCGTTCTCTCTCTCCCAGTCTCTATCTCTGTTTTCCCTCACTATTCCGTCTCTCTGTCCCACTCTCTCTGTTCTGTTCTCACTACCCCATTATCTCCCCCTCCTCCCCCTCCTCTCTTTTCCCTCTAGGTGGGATTTCTTTCTCACATCCGGTGAAGATTCTTGTTCATATCACATCGTTGAATCACGAAGACAGTTGTATAAAAAGAAAATATCTTTTATTTTATACATAAAGTAGAAGAATAGGCGTCACAGGGCGGGTAAAATCATTTCTCTGCACAAAACAGTTTTGCACTACTTTTATGCCCTCTTAAAAAGATTAAAATACAACATATTATGCTACTAAACCTTATGTCTAGAATCCTTATTCCAATTTTGATCAAAATCCGTTACATGATTGTGATTCTAGAAAATGTCTAAAATTACAGACTTTAAGCTTAAGGGATCCTCAGAAGAAATTGAAATTCATGGAATCTTGTCTCATTGCCATCTAATGAGTATGGATCACTTTAATATTTGAAGGTTTTGCCAATATTATGCCCTTTAAAAACTCAAGAGAAACTGAAATTTAGGGAATATTTATTAAGTGACGTATAATACCTATTGTTAAAATTTCAAAAAAATTAGAGGTATCCGAATTTTCGCAATGGACTTTCCACTCCTCTCTTCTCCCCTTTTGTATAAAACTAAATATAGCCTACATTTGGACCTCTTACACCTAGTAGCTGTGTTAAAAAATCATAATGATCGGTTAATTAGTTTAGGAGTGAATCCAGTACATCCAAATATATGAAGATATACACATAGTTAACTTTATAAAGATAGAGATATATAAAGTAAAGTAAGTTCTCTCTACTTTAGTACGCAATACTTTTCAGAATAAAAGTTCCATATAAAATCTATTCCATTAGTTTGATAGGGCAGTGTGCAAATATCTCCACTGGACCATCCGTAAAAAATTAAATATCCAGTGTAGCAGCAAGTCCCAGGAACATATACCAGAAAGAGCTGTTGGAAATAAGTCATACACCATCCATTCTGACTATACCGACTCAGTATGACTCAGCTACATACTTAGAAAACGGAGCTGTTAAACCTGATATAGTGATATGGGACAAGAAAGAGAGAGTAGCAACCCTTGTTGAAGTCAGTGTCCCTAATAATACTGGCTTAAACAGGGTTGAGAGAGAGAGAGAGAGAGAGAAGATAACTTAATACGAAGGTCTTATGTACGACATTAAAAGAAACTAGAATCTTAGGAAGATCTCCAGCATTCCAGTATTCATAGGAGCAACCGGGCTCGTAAAAAAGAATTTCAAAAACTACCTGGTAAACCAAGTGCAAGAGAGATCCAAACAATTGCGCTTAAAGGGACGGTTAGAATCCTAAAAAGATCTCTCGGTTGGAGTCTCTGAAATAGCGGGTGAATATCTAACATGCGGTAGGATGCCCGATCGCCATCAAAAACAAAAAGATAAAAAAATTGAAAAAAAGAATTAGAAATTTTTTTTTTAACTACTACTAATGAGTCACCACTTATCAAGGCCAACAGCCACTCGAGGATGAGGATTAATTAGATGGTTGGATTGTTAGTTGAATTATGAAGAATATTATGAAAGGATTGAAACAATGGATGGAATAAACAAAATTCGATCACTTACGACAAGTATTTATTGACATTTGGATTTGAAGACAAACATACTGTAGTCTGTAGGGAAGTAGTCTCGTGTTAATGTGTTCCACTGATGGGAACTTTGGTGATAAACTCTGTTCATGTAAATTCCACCTGACGAAGAAGAAAGGAGAGTTCTTTGCAGTTGTTGTAGAAATACGAATTGTTGTTGCGATTGTCTTACAATGAGGAACCAGAGATTGGAACTCTGTTGAGCACCTTTACATGGAAATAATGATAGAGTAGAGAAAGACTAGCAAAGTCTCTTCTGTGAGAAAGAGACTGTAAAGAACACCCACTAGATTGCAAAGTCGATTTTATACTCTGTCATGGCAAGAAAGGGTGCTCGCAGTACCAACCCCTTCCAGATGTGACAGCAGTATGCCATCTTAGGACGTATCTGACTCCTATATAGGTAAAGGATTGCATCGGCAGTCAGTTACTTTTTGGAGAAGTAAAATGATTCAACCATTCTTTTTCAGCAACCTTGGCAACAGATTGGATATAAGTCTTCCACTTTAGATCTGGAGTGAAAGTCAGTTCTAGGAGTTTATCAAAACAAGAGGCTTCTTTAAGGAGGGAGCTATTTATTTCGAATAGGTCAAAACTTTGATCTGAGCGTTGGTGGTGAAAGGAGAGGAGTTTGGTTTTTGAGGTTTTAAAAGTAACAATCCACCTTTATCCCCATTGAACTATATAGGAAGAGACGAAATCAGCTTGGTCATCAATGCTCTTCGAAGTGATGCCATAGACAGTTATGTTGTTTATATAGATATCAACAAATGATCTCAGAATATGATTTGGAAGATCATTGATGAAAATCAGAAAGATGGTTGGGTTCAGGATAGCATTAATACTATGTGCTTCAGACTTTTACCCATCAACAATTACTTTGTAGACCTATCAGAGATGTTTCCATCGCTAAACGTGCTGATTCAGTGGATGCATCAATATAAATATGTAATGTGTGTCATGCTTTGAAATAGTTTCCGTCGTTGCATGCACAGATTGACCCTCAGCTGCAACTGCAATATCCTCAGTGAAATCACCGCTCGAATCAATGCTGCATGTCTGAACTGGTGTCCTCTAGCATCCACGGATCAGTGATTAACTCAAGTACAAGATCCACCAGACTGTGGTACGACCTGCTGTTTCATACGATCCCGAGTGTTGGCCATCAACAAAAGAGACACAAAGGAGGCTAACGGTCATAAAGACAAAGATATTGTGTTGGACTTCCAGTTTGACCAAGCTTGATCGTACCCTACTGTTACGATGCTGGTATGCCAATCTCAGACAAAATGAGAAAAAATTATTTGCACTACTACTACAGCCACGTACTGCGTGCAAATGACAACACCATCAGACAAACAGGATTGACTGTAGAGACCACTTGGGAAAGGCCTAATCTTGGCCTTTTGGCTAAGATCAAAGTGTAGTATCTGTTCCGATGGATACTGCACGCCTGTCCTGTGCAGTTCTAAGAGGTCCACCCTCCCAGGCTTTGCCTCCCCTCTTTGGGGAGGAGTAAGTTTATTGCTTACTGTCTGAGGCGCCCTTACCGGGGAATGCCGACGGGGCTGCCCAGGCAATTTTTAAATGGCCAGAGTGCTCACCTCTCGAGCGCTGGCTTTTCAAACCCCACTTTCTCGACTCGATCTTGGGTCACATCTTACTTGTGGGAGTAAGATAAACCTGGCCTTGTGCCTAACTCCTGGGGAGGAGTAAATAAAACCACTTGGGAAAGGCCGAGAGGACAGCTGAAACAAAGGTGATTGGATACCCAAATATTAAGATGGCCGAACTTCATACTGACCAAGCCCTTCACCGTTACACAGTGAAGGGAGACATCCAGTGCTGACCCCTGAAAGAATGTAGTTTCGATAAAAAATATCCACTAAATAAATCAAACAAAAAGAAAATACAGGTTTTGTTTATTCATTTTTTATCATTTTTGTAAAAAAAAAAAATTAATTAATTTCTCCACCGATGTCCTTTTTACTATTTTTACCATTTTTCTTTTTCCATCTTTAGGGTTATTTTTATTTCACATATTTATTTTGTTTATTCATTTTTTATTATTTTTGTAAAAAAATCTTTTTATTAATTTCTCCACCGATGTCTTTTTCCTTTTTTACTATTTTTACCATTTTTCTTTTTCCATTCTTTTTTCTTATTTCACATATTTATTTTAAAATGTTACTTTTAACTTGCATTATTTGGATTATTCGAACTACTGTTCTCATCTTGGATGTTATTCTCACAACATTTCGACCGATAGAATCCCCAACCTTCTTCAATTGTATATTGTCGAACTCGGGAATCTTTTTGTTAAACTTGGGAATCTATACGGAATTTCGAACGAAACTCTTACTTAATCCTCGAAACATAACATGTTACTTTTTTCAAGAGATTTCTATATGTAATGTTTTATAACATTACATATGAAGGCGCGTTTTGGTATCATCATCATAAATAATGAACAATAAAATATTTTTAAAAAGTCAAAACCAACTACCATTCGTTTATAAACGAATGGTAGTTGGTTTTGAATTCTTGGAACAATGTTCAAATTATTTTCATCTCAACAAACATTATATATATATATATATATATATATATATATATATATATATATCAACGTTAAGAAACAAATATGTATTGATATAGAATGGGACCCGACGGCAACTTTGCGTCGGCATGATCCGGCAGTTTATGTAAGCCACCGGAAGAAGCCGACACGTAGGCTGACACACGCTCAGACAAGATTAGCCAATCAGTTGTCAGATGTCAGCAGACGACCAATTTTCAAGAAATCTTAAGTAAATCAAGAAAAAAATTTGTCAAATCAGAAAATGAATTTTAACGATTTAGTGAATTCACTCTCCCGAATGAGTCATCTCCTTCTGCCAAAAACGAGTCAGATAGCTAAGAAAGAAAATGCAGAAATTGTGTGTATATGCACAAGTTAACCTTAAGGAGCAAGCTGACGGACAACGATGCATGGAAATGCACAAATACTAACTGCAGAGCATGGACAGCTGTAAGGAAGGACACGTTCTTTACTCAAGCAAAAATCGAACTGGCTAAGGTATTGAAATTAATATACCTGTGGTCCCAAAAAATGGCAACAGTAAAAAATCATTTTATGTAAAAATAAAACTTCATCAACAGTTGATTAGCTATGTTTTGTTCATTTTATCTAAAAAAAAACCAAGTCATTTTATGTAAAAATAAAACTTTATCAACAGTTCATTAGCTATGTTTTTTTCATTTTATCTAAAAAAACCCAAATCATTTTATGTAAAAATAAAACTTTATCAACAGTTCATTAGC
Source organism: Sepiola atlantica (assembly GCA_963556195.1). Taxonomy (NCBI): domain Eukaryota; kingdom Metazoa; phylum Mollusca; class Cephalopoda; order Sepiida; family Sepiolidae; genus Sepiola; species Sepiola atlantica. The sequence goes on along the minus strand of OY744545.1, from coordinate 19,225,772 downwards.
TATGTTTTTTTCATTTTATCTAAAAAAACCCAAATCATTTTATGTAAAAATAAAACTTTATCAACAGTTCATTAGCTATGTTTTGTTCATTTTATCTAAAAAAAACCCAAATCATTTTATGTAAAAATAAAACTTTATCAACAGTTGATTAGCTATGTTTTGTTCATTTTATCTAAAAAAAACAAATTATTTTATGTAAAAAGAAAACTTTATCAACAGTTTATTAGCTATGTTTTGTTCATTTCATCTAAAAAAAACCCAAATCATTTTATGTAAAAATAAAACTTTATCAACAGTTGATTAGCTATGTTTTGTTCATTTTATCTAAAAAAAACCCAAATCATTTGATGTAAAAATAAAACATTATCAACAGTTGATTAGCTATGTTTTGTTCATTTTATCTAAAAAAAAAATATCATTTTATGTAAAAATAAAACTTTATCAACAGTTGATTAGCTATGTTTTGTTCATTTTATCTAAAATAAAAAATCATTTTATGTAAAAATAAAACTTTATCAACAGTTGATTAGCTATGTTTTTTTCATTTTATCTAAAAAAAAAAAATCATTTTATGTAAAAATAAACTTTATCAACAGTTGATTAGCTATGTTTTGTTCATTTTATCTAAAAAAAAGAATCATTTTATGTAAAAATATAACTTTATCAACAGTTGATTAGGTATGTTTTGTTCATTTTATCTAAAAAAAACCCAAATCATTTGATGTAAAAATAAAACTTTATCAACAGTTGATTAGCTATTTTTTGTTCATTTTATCTAAAAAAAACCCAAATCATTTTATGTAAAAAAAAAACTTTATCAACAGTTGATTAGCTATGTTTTGTTCATTTTATCTAAAAAAAAACCCCAAATCATTTGATGTAAAAATAAAACATTATCAACAGTTGATTAGCTATGTTTTGTTCATTTTATCTAAAAAAAAAAAATCATTTTATGTAAAAATAAAACTTTATCAACAGTTGATTAGCTATGTTTTGTTCATTTTATCTAAAAAAAAAAAATCATTTTATGTAAAAATAAAACTTTATCAACAGTTGATTAGCTATGTTTTGTTCATTTTATCTAAAAAAAAATCATTTTATGTAAAAATAAAACTTTATCAACAGTTGATTAGCTATGTTTTGTTCATTTTGTCTAAAAAAAAATCATTTTATGTAAAAATAAAACTTTATCAACAGTTGATTAGCTATGTTGTGTTCATTTTATGTAAAAAAAAACCCAAATCATTTGATGTAAAAATAAAACTTTATCAACAGTTGATTAGCTATGTTTTGTTCATTTTATCTAAAAAAAAACCAAATCATTTTATGTAAAAATAAAACTTCATCAACAGTTTATTATCTATGTTTTGTTCATTTTATGTAAAAAAAACCCAAATCATTTTATGTAAAAATAAAACTTTATCAACAGTTGATTAGCTATGTTTTGTTCATTTTATCTAAAAAAAACCAAATCATTTTATGTAAAAATAAAACTTCATCAACAGTTGATTAGCTATGTTTTTTTCATTTTATCTAAAAAAACCCAAATCATTTTATGTAAAAATAAAACTTTATCAACAGTTGATTAGCTATGTTTTGTTCATTTTATCTAAAAAAAACTAAATCATTTTATGTAAAAATAAAACTTCATCAACAGTTTATTAGCTATGTTTTGTTCATTTTATGTAAAAAAACCCAAATCATTTTATGTAAAAATAAAACTTTATCAACAGTTGATTAGCTATTTTTTGTTCATTTTATCTAAAAAAAAAACAAGTAATTTTATGTAAAAATAAAACTTCATCAACAGTTGATTAGCTATGTTTTTTTCATTTTATCTAAAAAAACCCAAATCATTTTATGTAAAAATAAAACTTTATAAACAGTGGATTAGCTATGTTTTTTTCATTTTATCTAAAAAAAAACCAAATCATTTTATGTAAAAATAAAACTTTAACAACAGTTTATTAGCTATGTTTTGTTCATTTTATCTAAAAAAAAAAACAAGTCATTTTATGTAAAAATAAAACTTTATCAACAGTTGATTAGCTATCTTTTTTTCATTTCATCTAAAAAAACCCAAATCATTTTATGTAAAAATAAAACTTTATCAACAGTTGATTAGCTAGGTTTTGTTCATTTTATCTAAAAAAAAACCCAAATCATTTTATGTAAAAATTGTCATGGTATTATTTGATATATTCCAATGTTGAGGAAATTTACTGCGTGACTTACAAAGTCTAATTTAATGAATTAGGAAAAAAACAACAAAAAGGTTATTTCATATGGTATTTTCGATATTCAAAGTAGAGGAATTGTATTTTGTATAAGCATAAAAATAAAAATGAATTTCTCATTAAAAACCGGTTATATAATGAAATGAATAAACGAAAGAGTGGAAAGTCGATGAATCATATAAAATAATTTTATATTACTGAATAATTTGAAATGCTTACTTTGTGCTTTTCGCCTTTATTATCAACTAGCAGGGTTACCCGGCGTTTCCCGAGGTCATAAAAAACAAAATAGAAGTTAAATAGAATGTGTAACATCTTTATATTAACACTTCTATCTCTCTTTCCCCCTCTCTTTATTTGTCTTGGTTTCCCTGTCCCCCTTATTTTTCCGTCCCTCTCGCCAACCTTCCTTTTCTCCTCCGCCCATTCCTCTCTCCTCTTTTAATGTGTTCAAAAGATAATGATAATGTAATTTATTTACCGGAAATCTCTCTTTTAAATGTAAGACTTTAATCTTACATTTATTGTTCCTGGACAACGCCGAGTAGAACAAAACACAATGAAATTCTTGATGCCGAATAATTCCGTTCCCCCACCCGCTTTCACAATAATATGAAGAGAAATGATGTTGATAATGAAAATAGTCCAAAGAGATTTAAATGTAATATTTTAATTTATAGTTATTGCTCCAGGACAACTCCAAGTAGAACCAAAGATTCTGTTAACCCCTCTCGCTTATCAAATATAATACAGTAATGTTGATAATGACAGTTGTTAGCTCCCGAACAACGCTGAGTAGAACAAAAGTTTCTCTACCTCCTGCCCCTCTACTGTTAGTAAGGAGGCCTTCATAGTACGGTTAAAATCAAAATATGAAATGATGTTGATAATAACAATTTATTTGCCCCCGGACAACGTCGAGTATAACGAAAGTTTCTGTAACCCCCCCCCCCCCTGTTCATTTTAACATATTAAGAAGATATGTAATGTCAATAGTCTGAAGAGATTTACTATATATCTCTTACCAAAAGTATCACTGTAATCTAACAATTATTGATCACGGACAACGCCGAGTAGAACAAATGGCCCTCAACAATTCCGAATTTTTTCCCCCTCTCTCTTTTAACATATTAAAAGAGTACATGATGTTGATGAAGTTAGTAGTCCAAAGAGATTTACTATATATCCCTTACCAAAAGTAATAATTTAATCTTACAATCTTTGTCTAAATGGTCGATTCCTAATTTCTTGCGCCCCCTCCATTTCAACACATTAAGAAGATACACAATGTTGCTAAAGTCAATAGTCCGAAGAGAGTTAATATACCAGATAACAAAAGTAATACTGAAATCTTACAATTATTGATTCCGGACAACGCTGAGAAGAACAAATGGTCATGGTCAATTCCTAATTGCCCCCCCCCCCTCCATTTCAACACATTAAGAAGATACATCTGTTGATGAATGAGTCCAAAGAGATTTACTCCAAAATAGTATTACTTTTGGTAAGGGTTACAGTATTGTAATCTTACAATTTTGGATCCCGGACAACACTGAGTAGAACAAATGGTCCCGGTAAATTACTAATTTCTTGTGTCCCCCCCCCCACACTTCGCAATACTATAAAGATAAATGATTTTAAGCACTTTGGATTATGATTCCTGGGGGTATACAACATTATAAAAAAAGTCAGAGAAGTCCCGGGCAACACTGCGTTTAAACACACCTACTCTATCTATGATATTCAGCACTTTTGTGGGACTACCTGCTCTACACAGGATATTGAGCACTCTGTATTATGCCTCCCGAGAGAAGTTCTTTATCCCGGGAAACACTGCACTTAAACACACCTGCTCTATCAAGGATATTGTACATTTGGATTATGGCTCCCGGGGTGTACAACATTACAAAAAAGACGTAGAAGTTCTTTATCTCAAACATCACTGCATTTAAACACACCTGCTCTATCTAGGATATTGAGCACTGTTATGAGCACTTTTGGGTTACTACCTGCTCTATCCACGATATTCATATGAATGAATAAAAATGAATGAGAAAAATTGAATGAGAAAAAATGAATGAAAATAAATGAACAAAGAATAATGGAAAATATGAATGAAAAAGTGAATGAAAAAAAATCGATGAAAAATTGAAAGCAAAATAAATGAAAAAATAAATAAAAAATTAATGAATAATGAATTAAAAAAAATGGATGAAAATATGAATAAAAAGTAAATAAAAAAACGTATGAAAAGTGAATGGAAAAAAATTAAATGAAAAAATGAATGCAAAATGAATGAAAATAATGAATGAAAATTGAATAAAAAAATGAATGAAAAAATGAATGAAAATTGAATTAAAAAATGATTGAAAAATAATTAATGAAAAATAATAAAAATAAATAAATGAAAAATAATGAATAAAAATGAATGAAAAAATGAATGAATTAATGAATGAAAAAAATGAATATAAAATGAATGAATAAAATAAATAAAAGAAAATGAATTAAAAAAATAATGAAAATTGAAGAAAAGAAAATGAAAAATGAAAAAATGAATGAAAAAAAAAATTAAATGAAAAAATGTCTCCTTCCCAAATCTCCGACTCTGACTCATCACTACAGACTAATAATAATAATAATAATAATAGGGTCGAGGAGGGAAAGCGCAAAACCAGACCTCCACTGGAAGAGCGCGGACAGCTCTGGGACCTTGGGAAGGCTTGTTGCCACTCGGGCCCTGGAGGGGGACCGATGGCCCTTATCAGCGGGAAATCGTTGGTAGGTGGCTGTTGCGATTACCGCAAGGTCATCAGCGGTGATGAACGAAAAGAGGTGGAGCATACTGGAGGCCTGAGGAGACTTGTTGTCACTCGGACTCCAGGGAATACCACAGGTTGTCGGCAGTGGGCGACCACTGACGATGACCAGTGTGATAACTCCTAGTGAGTAAATAATAATAATAATGATTTAATATCAAGAATATAATATCAACTATTGCATATATAAATAGGAGAATCAAATTACAAATGAATCGTACATAATATTCATTTATTAGAGACTGTTCATAAAATAAATATGCAAATGAAGCCTTGACTGTGTTTTTTAAGTATTTTCGATCGGTGTATATAGCATATTTGAAAATATTTTCATGTATCATCAAATTTGTATTCAGATACATTTATACCAGTTGGGGATATGTCCTCAATGATCATTCCGACAGAGGGTTTCTTCTGGCCCTGCTCTGTCGAGCTGAGATATTTGTTTTTGAGTAGTCCTAGGAAGTTCACCCTCCCAGGCTTTACTTTCTCTATTTGAGAAGGGGTTGTTTATGACCTATATCGAAGAATGCTGATGGGCCTGCTCAGGCATTTTTTGCGAGAGCAGATGTGCACTACCTTTTGTGCACTGGCCTACTATCCCCACCTTCTGGCCTTGTGCCACATCTTCTCGTGATGGGCGGGGGGAGAGTTAGATACCTGTTTTATTGAATTCAAAAAATGATTTTATGTACTCCATACTAGTTGAGGATACGCCCTCGACGATCAATCCAACAGAAGGTGGGCCACTGTTGTATTATTGAATTAAGTAAAGTTGTATGAAAATATATTCATGGCAAGTAAGCTACACTAATTCATTTCCGTGGTAAATCATCAGGCCAATTAGCCTTATGATTTACACCGGGAATGAAACATAAACGTTTCTGTGTAGCTTACTTGTCATAAGCTCTACTCACGTAGCAATACTGAAAATATATGTAATATAATATTACATGTGTCTATACATGAAATAGTATAAATATACATATATTTATATATTTATATATTTATATATTTCGTTGTACAGGATAACCTCCTAAACTGATGAACAGATCATTATGAATTTTGGAATTTCAAAGCAACACGGTGAGTAACATGGACACATTATCTTTTTGTAAACTTTAGCATTTAGGAGGTGCATATATATACAGTAAAGTATTCGTATATGTTTATATATATATATATTTCGTTGTACAGTATAAACTCCTAAACTAATGAACCGATCATTATGAATTTTGGTATATATATTCTCGGCAACACGGTGAGTAACATGAGAATACTATTATTTTGTTGTAAATTTTAACATTTAGAGGGTGCATGTATATAAAGTTAGGTATGTGTATATGTTTATATATATATATTTATGGAAATCGCGCCAGACAATGCATGAGCCCACTTGATGTAAGGAACTAAAAAAATGCTACTTCAAGGTCAAAAACTAGTCAACAAAGTGGTAGATTGATAGATTCCGACCTAGAAAACAGCAATTATCCCCCCTTTGTCAGAAAAATCGTTCATGGAATGTGAGGACTAAAGGACAAAATATTTTCTCTGTATTTTACTCCTAAGTAATTAACCGATCATTATGAATTTTGAAAAACAGCTTCTAGCCGTACAGGTGAGTAATTTGGGCTATATTTAGTTTATTTAAATTTTAAGTCAAGGGGTAAAAGAGGAGGTGGAAGCAGTTCGTGAAAATTCCGGTATAAGACATCAATTAATATTCCCAAAATTTCAGTTTCTTTGGAGTATTTGAAAGGGATTTTAGGGGCCATAATATGGACATAACCTCTCATTTGAAGTAACTAACACGTGCCACGGCCTACTTGAAATATATGCAACATTTTAAACTCAACTCCTTAAAAACTATTTTCATTCGCGGTCCACAGAAGTATTTTAAAATGACCCTAATTCTCAAAATTACATCCTAATTAGTGCTTTTTATCTACGGTTTAACTGAGCATCATTCTATTGGATTTACTACATTTTGAACATTTTTAACACAGTCTCCACGAAATCCCTTTTCCATGTTTAAATCTTTCGTCACTGGACAATTTGTCAACGGAAATTCCCCAACTGGACAGACTCCATATTTTGATAACCACTCTTACTCTCTATTACTTTATATCATTTCTTAAATTTTTCAAATTTAGAATTTTAGCTGCCAACTTATCCATCTATGTAATTCCTCTGATGATAAGATTTTAATCTTTGAAAAGCCTGGCTTAAGGAAAGAAAAATAAACATGTTTTTATCAAGTACACTTTGCATTGAACAATCGAAGTTGAAATAGATTTGTCATCCGCACATCTTTATCTCTCTTCCTTCATTTATCTTTATAATTGCTCTATCTCGTATATTCAGCTTAAATCATTTCACTATAGATTCTATCCTCTAAAAGTATACTTTTAGTCTCATATTTTATTTATTTTATATATATATATATATATATATATATATATATATATATATATATACAGTACTGAGTTGAAGTTTTTTTTAGTGACAGATTCAATCCGAATGGAGAGATTCAGTCTAATATAAAACTAAATAGGGCTATAAATATATATTAAACGTCATATTTACGACTAGAAAGCTAAGGCGTACAGAGCAAATATTTAGGAATAAAGGATAACTTTAACAACATATCGCAGAAGCCCTTCAACATTTATGATGTTAGGTCAGTGACATGCAGAAGAGAGGATGGGTCCCGAGTACCCAAATTGGGGGGCATCTAATCATATTCAAACTATTTCTCTTTCTAATAATATTTCTATGTACTAGGACTTATATTTGAGTCTTTGGGGCATATAATCAAGGATTTGGACCTCTGCACACCAGTGTGCTGGGTTCAAGCCTATTCACTATATTCTGAGGCCTTGACCACATCACAAAAGATAAGTGCACTAGAAAACCAGGATGATAGAATGGAAACAATGTGAAAAGGAAAAGAAGAAAAAGAAGAAGAAGAAGAAGAAGAAGAGACGAAAAGAAAAGACAAAGAGGAAATGGATGGGAGTTTGGGGGTCCAAATAAAGAATAGATTTGTTTTAACTATTAATTAGCACTTTTATACAAAAAAGAAGATGGAAGCCAAGGGCAAACGAAAGGGAGGTTATAATTACAGATCGGGGTTTGACTAATCAGACCGATATACACGCATACATACATTAGAGCACACATGCGTACACCACCCATATCGGCACATACACATACACACATATACCTACATATAAACACATATACACACATAATGAAAGTAAGAAGCAGAAAAAAGTTAATAACTAGCCACACGGAGGGAAAGGGAGAGGAATAAGTCAAAGGGTTCATAATTATAATTAACAAAAAGGGCAAAGTACTATTGTGAGGAATAATTTTATTTCACTTGAAATGCTTGCTCGTTTAGCCACATTGAAGAGCTGTGATACAACGAAAAAGTCTGTAGATGACTAAATATGTTTATATATATATATATATATATATATATATAAATAGTTGAGACGAATAAATTAAAAAAATTATTTATATTAGTTCCAAGAATGCAAAATCAACAAATTTATTTATTTTTTAATTTTTGATTTTGTAATTCTTGGAACTGATAAAAATAATGTTGTAAATGTATTTGTCTCAACTTACTCTACAATAGCTCTGTTTGATCTAAAGCTTCAACCATTGAGCTGGTTTCATTACCTGCAGTATTTTGAGTATAGAATGGCGAAAATTTGGCTTAACCCCTACTCAAGTCAATATTTTATATATATATATATGTAACTTTATTTAACAAACGGACCAAACTTTTACAAAAAAATTGTACTTGTGTGTTATTTCTTTAAACCAATCATCCCGAGGAAGTCCTGAAATAAAGACGAAACGTTGATGAATGCATAAATAATATCTTTGGTTTTCCTTTTTTCATTTTCCTTATATATATATATATATATATATATATATATATATAAATTTCAGATATACATAGATATAGACATATATGCATATATATTTATATACACATTCAAATTAGATCAAATAATCACAGAGATAAATCACCAACTTACAAACACCGGTAACTCAAGATATATATATATATATATATATATATATATATATATATATAGTATAAAATATAGGCATACGCCTAAAAGCACAGAGGATGCAGAATACAATAATAAAATAAAAATCAAGACAGATAATTTTTTCTCATTTTAAATATTATGTATTTGTATTTAAGTTTTGCAATCATTTCGCTAAAACCATAGCCTTGTCAAGCAGAGAGATATTATAAGCAGTAGTAGTAGTAGTAGTAGTACCTTGTGTTCCGTCAGGATGGCAAAGGACGAAGATGTTATTTTATTCTTTTTTAATATACTGGTCTCTTGTTTTTGAATATGGGAAACGCTATGCAGCTACTTTTCTAAGACATTTTCTAGGCCTTTCTTTTTTTATCGTTGTTCTTTCTTGTTTTTTAATTTTAACTTTTATTTTTATTTGTTTCCTCTTCTCTTCTTAAGTGACCTCAACTATTGCAACGCCACATTGTGTATTGTCGGCAGTTGAAACCCGTATTCCAGACATTTAATTTCCCTGATGATCTGCCAAGCAAGTAACTGCTTGGTAGTGAAACACGTGTAGGAAAAACATTTAATTTGAATAAATAATATTTGTAAGAAAAAAGATCTTTAATGGTGATCATTGGTGTCCTGAAAGGAATGCTTTGGTAAGCCTTCATAAAATCACATATAAATGCTCTGTACTCTGTAATCGAGTATCATTGAGCTTGTTTTTATTGGCACAACCCCGGTCTTCACTGAATGATTTATTTTATAAGTGAAATCTCTCTCTCTCTCTCTCTCTCTCTCTCTCTCTCTCTCTATATATATATATATATATATATATATATATATATATATATATATATATATATATATAAAGTCAGGTTCATATGATATTCCAATAACCATGTTTTTATTCTATTATTTTTATTTTTATTTTTTCTCATTTCCAAAAAACATAACATTTCTGTGAGATATATTTTTTACGGTCCGTTTCATTTGTCTTGTGCCAAACAACATTTTTATGTTAATATCGTCTCTGCAACATTACAAAATCATCAGAAAAATTTACAAAGAGTAAAAAGTTCTTGGATTAAAGTGTCTTGAAAAAACCTACACTATACAGTGGTTCATTTTTCGGTGAAACCAAACAAAAAACAAAGAAAAGAGCACACTCACACGTGGGGGAACCCACTAATACGCCATTTTGAATTTTTCGTTCAGAGCTAGTACATCCTAAAAGTGGTGTGGACATTTATACATTTTAATTCAGTAATATTTCTTAAAATATATATATATATCTGGTGGGCCCTGCGAAAGTGTTACTGAGTGGTTGGTTCAGGTGATAACATCTATGTACACCAATGTACGTAGTCGGGTACGAGTCGGTAACAGCTACAGCAACGAATTTGAGGTTAGAGTAGGCGTCTATCAGGGATCTGTCTTAAGTCCCCTTCTATTCATAATTGTACTCGAGGCTCTATCACTGGAATTCCATACTGGCTGCCCGTGGGAGCTGCTATATGCCGATGACCTAGCAATCATTGATACTTCACTTCAGTCACTCAAGGAACGTCTGGATAGATGGAAGAGTAGCATGGAGGAGAAAGGTCTCAGAGTCAACATGGGTAAAACTAAGGTCATGATCGCAGGTCCAAACCTCAGCTTACTACAGAAAACAGGAAAATACCCGTGTGCTGTATGTCTGAAAGGAACTGGCAGCAACTCAATCATCTGCACTCACTGTTCAGGTTGGGTCCACAAAAGGTGCAGTGGCATAAAGGGCTCTCTCAAAGCAGATCCTCACTTTAAGTGCTTTCGTTGCACCGGCACGGCAAGACCAATAGATGGCAGACCACTGACGGAGATGGATACTGGTGACAAGCTGGAAGTAGTGACAGACTTTTGTTATCTTGGAGATGTGCTGTCATCAGGTGGAGGCTGTGAACTCGTGGCAGCTACACGTTGCAAGTGTGCCTGGAAAAAGTTTAGAGAGCTGCTACCAATCCTGACAAACAAACACCTGCCAACAACTACGAGAGGGCGTGTATACTCCTCATGTGTCAGAAGTGTGTTGTTGTATGGCTCAGAAACTTGGGCTGTCTCTGCTGGCATACTAAAGAAGCTGCACCGTAATGTCAGGGCAATGGTCAGATGGACCTGTTTGGTGAGGCCTGAACAGTACGTTTCTTTTGAATCCCTGCTCTCACAGGTCGACTTGAAAAGCCTTGCGGACATCATGCGAAAGAACAGACTGCGTTGCTTGGGTCACATTGAGCGTAGCGATGGCTGGATTGCTAAAGTCCGACAGTTGAATGTGTCAGCAGAGAACATCACCACTGGCAGACCCAAGTTGACTTGGGAGGACGTAGTCAAACGTGATAGGAAGGCCATGGGTATGGATTCCATCAAGCCTTGCCAAAGACAGGAGTGGAGAGGAAGACTTAGATTTCGAGACTAGACAATCAGGCCCCACCAGAGGATTAATTGTGGCCTGATTCAACAAATAAACCGGTTGATGATGATGATGATGATATATATATATATATATATATATATATATATATATATAATATCTTACTCTCTCTCTCTCTCTCTCTCTCTCTCTCTCTCTATATATATATATATATATATATATATATATATATATATATGGAAGAAACTGTTGGCTTTCCAGGCTCCATTTAAAGTTTTCTTTTGTAATTCTTAATAATTTTGACAGAGTTTGCCTTGATTTCTGAAGGGTTTTTTTAAGGAGACATTTTGATGTGCAGCCGAGTTATTTTCTGATTTTGTCGAGTTTTAAATTTTGGCTTGTATTACCTCTATATCGCCATAGTACAATTATGATGCTTATCTGAAGGCGTTTATCCCTGAATTTTTACCTGGATGTTATGAAGTTTTCATTTAGCATCTTCATACGATAACTTTGATTTTGTTCAAGTATGCTGTGAATTTTCTCCAGAAACATGTGTAAGATTTTTTGGCCCCAAAATTGACATTAAATGACAGTATGATATAACTCTGATCTGTAATTTTATTGCATTGTTTAAAAAAAAATTAAATAACTCTTTAAAGGTTTGAATATTGAGCTTTATTTTGATTTGGAAATTGTTTCTCATAAGAATCAATCTGAAATATATAAAATAACACAGCCTCGATTACAGACGACATTATTAAGGATGTCACATTTAGACTCAAGCTCAACCGGGTTAAGTAATATCTTCGTCTTTTTAACGTTCACCTTTCGGTATACTATCGTGAGGTTCAGAACCTACTGACTACTTCCGAGCTGCATTCCACACTTGCTGCTGCTGCTTGTTGAATTGAGCAGTAGAATTCACTTCATTGATGCAGAGTGCTGCACAGATGAGATCAGCTTCCTCCAATCTTATGTCTAGACTGTGTGATATGAATACCACTGAGCACTTTGAAAGCACTGATGCCAAGTAACAAGTGGAAATCCAGAAGTCTTTCTCGCATAACCAGCACATCGATCGTGGACGTGTTACTGGTTTCTGTGTGAAGCATAACGATATCGCTTCTGCAGCAAGTCTGAATATCTCGGGTTACTAACAAATCCTGCTTTGACCAAGAACAACACAGTTTTGTGCTTAAAACGCGAGCCCCCAAAGTTGAGAAGAACCAAGTATTTAAATTTTTTTTATGGAAGTCGCTCCAGGCAAGGTATGAAGCCACTTGATGTAAGGAGCTAAAAAGAATGATAGTTGATTATCGCAAAGACAGGAGATGCCTATTTACCATAATCTTAAAAATACCAAGATAGGAGGAAAACAGTCAGCAAGAAAATAGTTACACAAACCTGTAGTCTTTGGAAAGAAACTATTGGAATAGGAGGATGTATTATAATGAGGTATCTGAACAGCGAATTGATGAAGAGTATAGTACATGACCGTCAACGTAGGAAAATAGATCATTGCCGATGTCTCATCCCCAACTTCAATTCCGGGAAAATCTCTGCCCAGGTAACCAGTCTTGTTACATCAATAACAACATGCACAAGTGGTTTCCCCTTTTGTATGCAGTCTCTTGCAAAGTGGTTGAGGTCATCGCACTTATAGCATGTGACAAGTGGTGGACCCACGACTGGGGACGGTTAAGCAATCTAGGCAGAGTGCACTGCAGCATCGACTAGTTCCCCTACTAAAGTCCTTCATAAGAGTCTGAACTCTGGTCAACAAACCCTTGAAAAACAGATCATCCACCCTGAGGGAGGATCCTCTCTTGACTATTTTCCGATTTAAAAATACAAAATAAATTAATAGTTCACATATTTTGACTCAAGACAAAAAACAAAAACTAAAGAAAAAAACGAGGGAAAAAGAAAATATTTTTTGTTCAGAGAAGAATACAATTCTATTTGTTCCAATTTGTCTCCATCATTTGGTGGTTGAAATGTATTTTGAATGGCAGACATTTTCTTGTTTGCTTTCCAATTATGACATGACGGTCTTGAATGAAAGCTTTCTTTTCACTGAGGGCAACTGATCTTTAATTGGCCAATTGTGAATCAGGTGGCTGTTCACACGACACAGTCAAAATCACTGGCAAAGTTTTGCTTGGTGGAAATTAATCATATGACCAATTTGGTTTTCGCTCAGGGAAAACGTTTTACTTATTCAGTGCAAAGTATAACTCAATTGTTCTTTCAGTGTCATTCCATAAAAAAGAAGGTCACATAGGTTGAATAATAAATACATACTAGCTATTCCTACCTGACATTGCCCGGGAGTCTTTTTACTTTCATTTTTGTTTAAATTATTTTAAAATTATGCGTTTTTTTAAAAACAAATTACAGTATTTATTATTTTAAAATAGGATTTTGAAAGTTAAATTAAATTATTACAGTATCGTTTGGTAATCAAATTATTAATTAGACCAAATGTTAAATATTAGGGTGGGTAGGTTGACTAGTGGATATAGTAGCAAGTACATATTAGCAATAATACAGGAAGTGATGTAGACCGAGGTCAAAGAAGATCAAGGGGTTCAACCCGACTGTAGAAGTCATACTGTGAGAACAGGAAGTCGATGATAGGAGACGGACGTGACGTCATACATTCGAAAGCGATGGAATTCTCGTCTGAGTTTGGGAGGGGGGTCTCAGTGGAAGCGTTCAAGATACAAGACATTATAAATATGGTTTAATGAAATGATAGTCTTAAAGCAACAGGCTTTGTAGATTAACTCATTCTGTCTCGCTGTTTCTCTATTTCTGTCCCGCTTCGCCTGAAACGATTGCCACGAACAGAACAGTTTTGCACCACTTCTATGTCCACTTACGAAGATTAAAATAAAGATATAATGACACTAAACCTTACGTCTAGAATCCTTGTTTCAATTTTAATCAAAATCTATTGCATGATTTTGATTTTAGAAAATGTCTAAAATTTAAGGCTTAAACTTAAGGGGTCTTAAGAAAAAATTGAAATTCAGGGAACCTTGCTTAATTGGTGTCTAATGACTATGACAAATTTAATGCAAATCTAAAATATTTAAATTTTCAAATGGCAGCTTGTGCCTATATTATGCTCTCTAAAATCCTTTTAAAATACTCTAATTAAACTGAAATTTAGGGAATCTTTATTAATTGATGTCTAAAACCTATTGTAAAAATTTCACAAAAATCTGAGTCTTACATTCTAGATATTTTCTAGAATCAAAATCATGTAATGGATTAAAAAAAATTAGAATAAGACTTAGTATCGTTATATCATTTTAATCTTTATAAGCAGACATAAAAGTGGGGAAAAAACTGTTCTGTATATAAAAATATCAAAAATATCAAAATATCAAAAATATCAAAATATCAAAATATCAAAAGCATATGAATGTTTATATCTTTTCTCTATTTATTTCTTATTTGTTGACGCAAAAAAAGGAAATAGTGAAATAATGAAAGAAAAGTTTATTAAACACGAAATAAAATCAGGTGTTTAAACAAGGAATAAAATCAGGTGTTTAAACACGAAATAAAATCAGGTGTTTAAACAAGGAATAAAATCAGGTGTTTAAACAAGGAATAAAATAAAATATGAGAATTCCCATGGATTTTCAAAGAATTAATCTTGTCCTCAGAAGGAAAAACGCAATAATTTGCTAATTACTAGTAAGTGTTAATTTGAAACATTTACAACACAATTTTAAGTTATGCTAAAAGCAAAAAAGGTACATAAATGTTTCAGTTATGAGCAGAAAGTCATTGTATTCGTGAATGTATCAGTGCAGTTGTTGAAAGAAATCTGATTAGAACATTGTATTGCATAGTAGAGAGTAATATTTCTCCTTAGCTCACTCCCTCTCTCAGACTGTCGATTTTCCGACCCGCATCCCGATCGAATAGACCAACAAGCCTCACTTCTAGACCTTTTCTTGACCTCAATGCCCGAGGCTTGTGTGACGAAAGCTCATAGCCCACTCGGGAATGCTGATCACATTGTGCTAATGATACATGTCACCCTAAGAAGTCGTCCAAAAGCTGATGAACCGTTGCTCAAAACAACAAGATACTACGAGCGGGCTGATTTTGAGTCAATCAGAGATCACATCAGTGACGCCCCATGGAGGGAAACCTTCTCACTCCCTGCCAATCAGTGTGCAAACGAATTAACTGAATGGGTCAAAGCAGGCATTGAAGCCTATGTCCCCATGCGAAAATACTTTAGCAAGCCTCACTCTCCTCAATGGTTCACCTCGGAATGTGCAGCTGCCATTTCTGAGAGACAACAAGCATTCCGTAAATTTTGCCGACATAAGTCAGCTACTAATAGAAATAAATTTATAGAGTCAAGAAATAATTGCAAGGCCGTGATAGGTGAAGCGAAGAGAAGGTTTAATGAGTTAACAGAAAAACGCATCCAGACACAGAAATTAGGTACTCGTGATTTCTGGAAAATCTACAATAGTGTAGTGAATAATGGTCAATCAACGATTCCCCCACTATCAAACCACAATGATGTCGCTTGCACGGCCACTGATAAGGCTGAACTACTTGCCCAGCGCTTCGCTTCTAACTCTACTTTGGACTCAGATAACCACCCCCTCCCCGAATTCCCTTTGCTGACCAAAGCCACACTTGATAACCTGGGTATCACCCCATCCCAGGTTAGAGACATCATAAAAAACCTTGACACCTCCAAAGCTTGTGGGCCTGATCTTATACCCACAATAGTAATAAAGAAATGCTCTGCTGAACTGGCCCCTGTCCTCTCCAAACTCTACAATAAGTGTCTAGCTGAATCTTGCTTTCCCGATAGCTGGAAAATTGCCTCTGTGGTACCAGTCTACAAGAATTCTGGAAATAGAACCGATCCCCAGAACTATCGCCCAATCAGTCTGCTTCCGATCTTTGCTAAAATCTTTGAATCCTTAATCAATCTAGCAATAGTACGACATTTAGTTAATGCTAAACTTCTTTCTGACCGCCAGTATGGATTTAGACAAGCACGATCTACTGCAGACATCCTAACGGTCATCTCTGAACGCATGTATCATACACTCGACAAGGCAGGTGAAGCTAGGGTAGTAGCGCTTGATATATCTAAGGCCTTTGACAAGGTATGGCATAAAGGGCTCCTCCTGAAAATACATTCATACAGTATTACTGGGCAATTACTTAATATAATTAGATCCTTCCTAACCAAAAGAAAGATCCAGGTTGTCCTCGATGGCCGTTCATCTAAGCAACATGACATAAATGCTGGTGTACCCCAGGGCTCTATCCTTGGACCCTTGTTGTTCCTGATCTATATAAACGATCTCCCTGATGGCATAGAGTCTGAGATTGGTTTATTTGCTGATGACACCACCCTTTACTCTCGCCATGTTGGCAAAACCGACGCAACTATATCCGATGCAATGGCTGAATCTTTAGAAAATGACCTCCAGGCTGTAGTGGATTGGGGTCATAAATGGTTGGTAACTTTTAATGCCGCAAAGACAAAACTCCTTTCCTTCAATAACTACAAGGAACCTTTTCAACCACCGATTGTCATGGCAAATAACACCCTACCTGAGAGTTCATCATTCAAACTCCTCGGCCTAACCTTCACAGGTAACATGAATTGGAACAAATACATTGAAGACATTGCCAAGGCTGCCGCAAAGAAGGTTGGCTCCCTCTACCGTGCTAGTAAACTCCTCACACCTGACATTATCCTGTATCTCTACAAAGCCACCATCCGCCCATGCATGGAGTATTGTTGTCACATCTGGGCTGGTGCATCATCTACTAGTCTCTCCCTCCTTGACAAGGTCCAAAAAAGAATCGCCAACCTAATAGGTCCCACACTGTCAGCCAAGCTCCAGCCTCTGTCCTATCGCCGCAATGTAGCATCCTTGTGCCTGTTTTACAAATACTTCAATGGATTATGCTCCGATGAATTGGCTACTCTGGTGCCCCCTCGACGGAAATTCACTAGACTAACCCGACAATCAACTAAATCTCATTCATTCACTGTGGAGGTCCCCAGATGTCGGAGGGCCTTCTACTCAAATAGCTTCTTTCCTCGTACTGCTGGCCTCTGGAACTCCCTCCCTGCCCCCTGTTTCCCCAACAGTACAGACATACAAAAGTTTAAAACTAATGTAAACAGACACCTCGCTGCGCTGATCCCAATCTAGATTGACCACCCCCTACCTTCTCCCCTTTTCTTTTTCTCAGTAGCCCCTTACGTCTACAGTGGCGGCCTGCCTTGTTTGGGGTGAACTATGTTAAAAAAAAAAATATATATATATTAGTAACTGCTGAATTCAACACACCATATTTAATTGACATGCTAAGGAAGTTTAACAACTCGTCGCATGATGATTCTACATATATACTAATTATTCATAGACTTCTGACTTTTGAATCGTTTCTGAATTTTATCGGAATCTATCACCCTCCACTATATAATACCATGTTCTCATTGGATTTTTTTTAAACAACTGCACTGATACATTCACTGCTACAATGATTTTCTGCCCATTGTTGAAAAGTATGTAACTTTTGTTTCACTATTTCAATATTATATGAAGATAAAATGCACGATAGATCATAAAATGAAATGTCGAGAAAAACAGGATGTGTGAAAAAGACAAACGAAAAAAACAACAAATTAAATACAGCAATAAATCATCAAGAAACAAGTTTTTTAACCACAATTTTGACTTTACAAACTGCACCCTCCTAAAGACCGAATAATCTCTCCCACGTCGCAAGTGCATCGAAAGCGCTATAATATTTCATTCATCACTATCTAACGTAAACCTCAGACTCGGATCTAATTCCTTAAGTAAACATCTGGCAAAAACCACACGAAACAATGCAATAGATTACGCCAATGCTTAAATAACTTCGATCCTGGTTAAAGTAACTTTTCATTTTTACCACATTTAATCCATATTTCCATTTCTTTTCCTTTTTCTTCTCGTTTTTCTTTCTCCCCCATTTTCCCATTTTAACGTCTCTGCCGCACGTGTCTCATTATTCTTTCTTAAATAGTTAAACACGTGCCAATAACATCCAATTCTGCGTTCTTCTTTTTTCCTATGTTTTTACCGTTATCGAATAAATTTAAAATCTTCACTTTTTCTGAAAAATGTCGTTGATCCGAACGAAACCGGAAAAATCTCTCGTTTCTTAATGATTTATTCCTGTATTTAATTTGTTTTTTTCCGTTTGTCTTTTACACACACACACACACACACACACACACACACACACACACACATATATATATATATATATATATATATATATATATATATATATATATATATATATATAAAGTTGAGCACTCTCGGGAAAGTTAAAAATAGACTGTCAAAAAGCTCTAATGCAAAGTTCCGAATACGTTCGTCGAACACTCTCGACTAGTCTTCTATCTGTGCCCGCTTCTAGGTACATATAGATCTTAATTTCCCTAAATTACGTGACAGTTTCCGTGGGCCGAGTGGATATGGCTGACTCTGTGTACCGGGTTCGCGCCTCCCGACCGTCTGAAATTGTTACTTCCCTGCACTGATGAGAGCAATAAGCTTGAAACGCTAGCGTCTGTAGGTATAAATAATTTAATATTTATTTATAAATATTATACTAAGCCCCTTTAAGAAATTAAAGTTGAGCACTCTCGGGAAAGTTAAAAATAGACTGTCAAAAAGCTCTAATGCAAAGTTCCGAATACGTTCGTCGAACACTCTCGACTAGTCTTCTATCTGTGCCCGCTTCTAGGTACATATAGATCTTAATTTCCCTAAATTACGTGACAGTTTCCGTGGGCCGAGTGGATATGGCTGACTCTGTGTACCGGGTTCGCGCCTCCCGACCGTCTGAAATTGTTACTTCCCTGCACTGATGAGAGCAATAAGCTTGAAACGCTAGCGTCTGTAGGTATAAATAATTTAATATTTATTTATAAATATTATACTAAGCCCCTTTAAGAAATTAAAGTTGAGCACTCTCGGGAAAGTTAAAAATAGACTGTCAAAAAGCTCTAATGCAAAGTTCCGAATACGTTCGTCGAACACTCTCGACTAGTCTTCTATCTGTGCCCGCTTCTAGGTACATATAGATCTTAATTTCCCTAAATTACGTGACAGTTTCCGTGGGCCGAGTGGATATGGCTGACTCTGTGTACCGGGTTCGCGCCTCCCGACCGTCTGAAATTGTTACTTCCCTGCACTGATGAGAGCAATAAGCTTGAAACGCTAGCGTCTGTAGGTATAAATAATTTAATATTTATTTATAAATATTATACTAAGCCCCTTTAAGAAATTAAAGTTGAGCACTCTCGGGAAAGTTAAAAATAGACTGTCAAAAAGCTCTAATGCAAAGTTCCGAATACGTTCGTCGAACACTCTCGACTAGTCTTCTATCTGTGCCCGCTTCTAGGTACATATAGATCTTAATTTCCCTAAATTACGTGACAGTTTCCGTGGGCCGAGTGGATATGGCTGACTCTGTGTACCGGGTTCGCGCCTCCCGACCGTCTGAAATTGTTACTTCCCTGCACTGATGAGAGCAATAAGCTTGAAACGCTAGCGTCTGTAGGTATAAATAATTTAATATTTATTTATAAATATTATACTAAGCCCCTTTAAGAAATTAAAGTTGAGCACTCTCGGGAAAGTTAAAAATAGACTGTCAAAAAGCTCTAATGCAAAGTTCCGAATACGTTCGTCGAACACTCTCGACTAGTCTTCTATCTGTGCCCGCTTCTAGGTACATATAGATCTTAATTTCCCTAAATTACGTGACAGTTTCCGTG
The DNA here is from genome assembly GCA_963556195.1 of Sepiola atlantica. Lineage (NCBI taxonomy): Eukaryota > Metazoa > Mollusca > Cephalopoda > Sepiida > Sepiolidae > Sepiola > Sepiola atlantica. The sequence continues at coordinate 19,205,400 of OY744545.1, read as the reverse complement.
GGCCAAGTGGATATGGCTGACTCTGTGTACCGGGTTCGCGCCTCCCGACCGTCTGAAATTGTTACTTCCCTGCACTGATGAGAGCAATAAGCTTGAAACGCTAGCGTCTGTAGGTATAAATAATTTAATATTTATTTATAAATATTATACTAAGCCCCTTTAAGAAATTAAAGTTGAGCACTCTCGGGAAAGTTAAAAATAGACTGTCAAAAAGCTCTAATGCAAAGTTCCGAATACGTTCGTCGAACACTCTCGACTAGTCTTCTATCTGTGCCCGCTTCTAGGTACATATAGATCTTAATTTCCCTAAATTACGTGACAGTTTCCGTGGGCCGAGTGGATATGGCTGACTCTGTGTACCGGGTTCGCGCCTCCCGACCGTCTGAAATTGTTACTTCCCTGCACTGATGAGAGCAATAAGCTTGAAACGCTAGCGTCTGTAGGTATAAATAATTTAATATTTATTTATAAATATTATACTAAGCCCCTTTAAGAAATTAAAGTTGAGCACTCTCGGGAAAGTTAAAAATAGACTGTCAAAAAGCTCTAATGCAAAGTTCCGAATACGTTCGTCGAACACTCTCGACTAGTCTTCTATCTGTGCCCGCTTCTAGGTACATATAGATCTTAATTTCCCTAAATTACGTGACAGTTTCCGTGGGCCGAGTGGATATGGCTGACTCTGTGTACCGGGTTCGCGCCTCCCGACCGTCTGAAATTGTTACTTCCCTGCACTGATGAGAGCAATAAGCTTGAAACGCTAGCGTCTGTAGGTATAAATAATTTAATATTTATTTATAAATATTATACTAAGCCCCTTTAAGAAATTAAAGTTGAGCACTCTCGGGAAAGTTAAAAATAGACTGTCAAAAAGCTCTAATGCAAAGTTCCGAATACGTTCGTCGAACACTCTCGACTAGTCTTCTATCTGTGCCCGCTTCTAGGTACATATAGATCTTAATTTCCCTAAATTACGTGACAGTTTCCGTGGGCCGAGTGGATATGGCTGACTCTGTGTACCGGGTTCGCGCCTCCCGACCGTCTGAAATTGTTACTTCCCTGCACTGATGAGAGCAATAAGCTTGAAACGCTAGCGTCTGTAGGTATAAATAATTTAATATTTATTTATAAATATTATATATATATATATATATGTTACCTGTTGGTATGCCTGATGGATTTGGTCCTTGTAGCTCTCATATTTTCCAACAGGTTTAGTTTATACCTAAATTAGTGAATTAATGTGAGACTGTGTAATTATATATACTAGCGGGACCCTGTGGAAATTCCACAGTGTTTTCTACATCAATCTGTATAATTTACTGTTAATAATATTATCCGGTGGCTAGAAATATGCACATATTTTACTCACAAAAATTTTGCGTGACGGAATGGAAGTATATATATTTATTTATATTACTCGGTTGCCGGGGCAAAAGCTGTCTCTTCACTAAATCTTATTAAATAGGAGTGTCAGATCGTGACACACAAAATAAATAACACACACTCTATCGTATTAATATATAAATAATAATAATAATAATAAGAAGAAGAAATTTTAAATATTAAAAAATAAAATAAATAAATAAATAAATACTGTAAGCCTGAAACCGGCCCATTTGGTAAGCGTTTCCGCTAATGAAACTGGATACCAGAGTTCTATCCTCGGTTGAGTCATAGCAAAGACTAAAACAAACATTGCTAAAACTCTCAGTATTATAAGGTCAGGATCAAGGACAATGAAGCAGTCCTGGGAAAAGAGTGGCGCCCTCCCCTACATCTCGGGTTAGCCGCTAATGTAAAGAGATCCTCTACTGTAATCGGATAATTTAGCCTTTTATAAAGTCTGAAATTAGCGACCACCTCACCTAAAATAAGCGAACGCCATTTTTGTTTGACGAATTTGACAATATAACTAAATAACTATTTGAAAAAAAAAAAAAATTCTCAGATGTTAACTATACAATATCATTGCCCTTGTCTTATTTTTACGTCTCTATTTGGTACTTTGTTACATGGGGACCCAGGCTAACTTTGACCCTGGCCCTGACCCTAACTTAAACCCTAACCCCCAATGACCCTGAACTAATCTAATCTAACAAAGCACCATCTATTTGTTAGTAAGTTACGCTTGTTTTATTATGAGCACCCCCCGGATAAGAGTGAAATATTTAAAAAAAAAATAATAATTTGCATTCAGATAACGCGTGTACGATGGACACTCTACTAAAAAGGGTTGATATACCGTAAAAAGTGGCAGGCTTCCGAAAGAAAACGAAATTATACTTGTTACTTTTTTTTTCGATTAGATTTTCTTTTTTATTTTGCTTTGAATCACGACTTTCCTCACTTTCGTTTTTGTTAATTTTTTTTTACTTTTTGCGATTTATTTATTTGTTTTTATTGCGTTTTCACTTTTCAATTACGTTTATTCTCTCTCTCTCTCTCTTTCTCTATGTTCTCCCTCTATCTTCTCCCTCTATCTCTCTCTTACGAACACAAACTTTCTCTTTCTTTCGTACGCGCTCTCTATGTTTCACTGAAAAAAAAAAGAAATTCCACAGTGTTTTCTACATCAATCTGTATAATTTACTGTTAATAATATTATCCGGTGGCTAGAAATATGCACATATCTTACTCACCAAAATTTTGCGTGACGGGATGGAAGTATATATATTTATTATATTACTCGGTTGCCGGGGTAAAAGCTGTCTCTTCAGCAATCACTATCGGTCGCGACTCCCCTCCCCCGTTGTCAGGGGCAAAAGTAAATACTAAATCTTATTAAATGGGAGTGTCAGATCGTGACACAAAATAAGAAACTTAACTTCTCAGATGTTAACTATACAATATCATTGTCATTGTCTTATTTTTTACGTCTCTACTTGGTAGTTTGTTACATTGGGACCTGGGCTAACTTTGGCCCTGACCCTAACTTTAACCCTAACCCCCAATGACCCTGAACTTTATAGCTAACCCTAACCCCTCACTGACCCTAACCCTAACGACGGGGTCAAAGTTAGCGCGGGTCCTAATGTAACAAAGCACCTTCTATTTGTTAGTAAGTTTACTTTTTGCGATTTATTTATTTGTTTTTATTTCGTTTTCACTCTTTCTCTATCCCCCCCTCTCCCTCTCTTACGAACACACACTCTCTTTCTTTCGACCACGCTCTCGGTGTTTCACTGAGAAAAAAAAACAAAACAAAACAAACATTGCTTATTGTCCGTTCAAAACATTTAAAAAATAAATACTGGTCCAAAAATAATAAATAAATGTTTTAACACTTTAAGAAGTGGTGCAAATAAAAAATAAATACTTAGTTCAAACTATCATTGAAAAAAAACATTGCTTAACGTCCGTTCAAAAAACAACAACAATAACAAAAAATAATAGACATGCCCTAAAAACGCCAAAATAAAAACAAAAAATAGTTTTAAGTAACACAAAAAAGTACTTTTTGACCAGTTGATTAAAAAAAATGTATTATTTCTTCCCCTTCCGCTCGAAATGTAGAAAAAAAAATCTTAGCGGTTGGTTGGGATCGAACTATAAACCAGTCGGGCCAAAGACAAAAATACTACGTCGTTTACGGTTACGCTAAAGGGAAAGAATTAAAATATGATGCAGAAATTAGGCTAATTAAATGTTGTCAATAATCTAGGTGCGGCACGCATGCGCAGAGCGTTTACCGGAAGCGTGACACACGTACGTACACCTTAGCGTATATATATATATATATATATATATATATATATATATATATATATATATATATATATAGTACATATATTGTATTAGTTTCTGTAAATGTAAATCCGTAGAAACTCAAGTGTTTATAAAAAGTGCTCAATAACAAGTAGAGCTGTTTATAAGTATACATTTTTATTTATACAAACATTATTGGTTACATATGTGCATACATGTTTCGGTTGCACTTTTCCCAGAAAGTCAACCTCATCAGACCAAGAATTTTCGAGAAATGGCATTTCTCGAAAATTCTTGGTCTAATGAGGCTTACTTTCTGGGAAAAGTGCAACCGAAACATGTATGCACATATGTAACCAATAATGTTTGTATAAATAAAAATGTATACTTATATATATATATATATATATATATATATATATATATATATATATATATATATATATATATATATCGATGTGTGAATCTTATCTATATTTATTCTGGTCTCCTAGTAAGCTTGATTGTACAATTCTACATGTTTAAATTAGTATACAACCATAATCATAATCGTTCCAAAATAACTAGTTATATTTCACTATTATATTTATTGTTGCTGAAGTAATAATTATTATTTTAAATTAGTTATTTTATGATTATTTTTATTTCTATCTTTATTTTGTCTTATTCGACCGTATTTACTTTATCATATATGTCTTATTTTTCGATATTTTATTCGAAATTTTAATATTTATAGTTTATTTCAATTTTAATTTTATCTTTATTCTATTTTAGTTATCATGTTTTATTATTATGGCTTTTAATGTTTTTATTTTCATACTATGGTTATTGTTAATATTATTATTATTACGATTATTATTATTATTATTATTATTATTATTATTATTATTATTATTAGTTTGTAATTTTAATTTTATTAATCTTATTATTCATTTTTTTATTATGTAACTAGCTAAACCAGTAAGAAATTCTCATACCATAATTCGTATATTATAAAAGAAACCCTACCCACTTCCCAGCTTATAAATGGTGTATATGTGTGTATGTGTATATGTGTGTATGTGTATATGTGTGTGTATGTGTGTATGTGTGTGTAAATATTATGTGGATGCGTATATAACGAGAAAATGATGTGTCGTTTCCATGTTAATTTGAATTGACCAGACAAAATCATATTTTAGCCCACTCAACCTTACGTGTCCAAGTTAAAAATACATCCCCTTATGACAGCTAAGGTTTGACCTATTTTTGAAGTTGAAAAATCTCAAATTAAAAAAAACAGTTTGCATCTACAATTATAATTTGAATCCAGTCATGCGACTCTTTTGAATTGGAGCTCTATCCTATTCTTATACATGGATATGTAAAAAACATACATTTATTATTTTTATCAGCCTGAAGATACTGGATTTACAAGAGCTCTGGTTGAAACGTGTTATGATGTGTAGCCAAATGTTTGTGTAAATAAAACTATATATATATATATATATATATATATATATATATATATATATATATATATATATATATATATATATATTGTTGGGATCGCGGGTCGTGTTCCCGCGACTATAAGCGTGTATGTTAAATCAAGCAATGTTGCATGCAAAGACAGAGTAATAATTAACAAACAAAATGAGTTAGTTCAAATAATGTTTATTGAACGTGTGTGTACGTGGAATGATGACGTGTGTGGTGTGTATATGTGTGTCGATAAGAAACAGTTCTTGAAATGCGTATGTGAAGAAATGAGTCGTGGGAAAAGTCTTTGAAAGCCGTACACAAAGAAAATGAGTTGAGAACTCTTACCGTTGTTTGAAACACGTGTTGACGGAAGAAACGCGTGTTGGTTGTTGCTTTGCCGAGGCCAGTTGAAGAGAAAAGAGTGAGACGGAGCGCTGTGTCAGCGTCGTTCTGCCGAGGCAAATTGAAAAGACAAGAGAGTGAAACGGAGCGCTGGTGTCGGCGTCGTTCTGCCGAGGCCAGTTCAATAGACAAGAGGGTGATTTTCCATTTGCACCGGTTTTTATAATCCGAAGGGCAGATAACTCTGGTGTCGCTTTTCAGCGCCACCTGTCGGTGAAAAAGCAACACCTAACGGTATAGTTATGTTTGAAAGGAGGAAGTAACTGCTACAATATATATATATATATATATATATATATATATATATATATATATATATATATATATATATTTGTTATTGTTTATTATCTATGTACGTATACGTTTCATCCTTAATAATCGGGACTCATCAGCATAGAGATATTACTATTCACTACCGGTCATGCGATTACGAGTATTTTGCAACTCAAATCCGACGCCTTAACCACTCGGCCAATTTTGAACAGCGAATAAACGGTGATAATTTTAACACTTTATACGGCGGCTTGACGTCTAGAGCGTTCGACCTTTTTTTAATGAAAGGAACGATGCATTTAAAGCTAGCGACGTCAATCTGTGTTAATACTACACTTACAGTGCTCTACTAGACGGGGTTTTCTAGGAGCTACAAATAATAAATATTTGTTATTATCTATGTACGTATACGTTTCGTCCTTAATAATCGGGACTCATCAGCATAGAGATATGACTATTCACTACCGGTCATGCGATTCGAAACCTCGAATTACGAGTATTTTGCAACTCAAATACATTAGTTTGATCTTCCATCGGTACCTTCGGTTTCACAGAAACACTTGAAACTCAAAATGTGTCCGATTCATCAACCAACGATACTATTTGGTATCTTTAATCCTGCGGGTTGAGTTTCTAGTGTTTCAGTCAAAGCGAAGCTACTAATGGGAGATGAAACTAGTGTCGATCGTGGCTCAGCAATGAGAGCTGCTGACTATCATCTAGATGGTTGAAGGGTTGATCTCTGTCTTGGGATGGGTGCTAGTTTAGTCACACTGAAGAGCTGTGATACAGCAAAACAGTTTGTCTGTGGATGACTATATATAACCCCCCACCCCTGTCGTGAAATGATATCGCCTGCGGCTTCTTAGCGTAATGCAAAGCTATTTGTGAGTAAACAAATAAGGCACTGTAAAAGGTGGCGGTCAATGTTCAGATAAAGACATTGTAGATATCATTTACCAGCGCCTATCTTGTGGTTCAGTGATCAGAGCTGCTGACTATCAACTAGATAGTTGAAGGTACAATCCCTCTCTTGGGATGGGTGCTAGTCTAGCTGCACCGAAGAGCTGTGATACAGCGAAACAATTTGTCTGTGGGTGACTATATTGCCCCCTTTCTCGGGCTGAGCACTGTCGTTAAATGATATCGCCTACTGTTTCTTAGCAAATAGAGGCTTGTAAATGTTTATTTATAGACATTGTAGATATCATTTCCCGCACCTGTCATGTGACTCAGTGGTGAAAAAAAATTGATCGGCTGATGTCTAGAATTTGAATATAGAAAAATTTAATGGTAAGCTTGTTTCAGAAGTGATATTTTGGATTTAGCCATACTTTTGAACAAATTCAATTATTTATGAGTAAGAGCATTTTTACCTTAATGCTAGTTGGGAATAATTTTTCATTCACTAACGTGATGCCCCCAGATCGGGAGCCACATCTAAATTTTTTAAATTTAATTATCCACGGGCACATGTTTCGTCGTTTACACGACGGTGATGAATGGTAAATGACGATACACATGTCCATGGATAATTAAATTTTATATATATATATATATATATATATATATATATATGTACTTAAATTATATTTATTCGTTTTGCTTTTACACGTTATTATTGGTTGAATGAATCTTGGGAAATAATATCTTTGGTGGAAGATCTTAATGTTAAGAGGAATTCTGCAGGAAGATTCCTCCTGACTTTAAACCCAAGCTTTAGAAAGATTCAGATAATCCAAGAGTTCAAACAGAAGAACTTAGTTTTCATCCAATGTCAAGGACTCCTTCTTTATCGCATTCAATCCAAAGTCAATAACATTTGAAGCTCATGCATGTTTATGCCAATCTATTTATATCTATATATAAAGGAAATGTGTTTGTGTGTCTGCATTTATATTTTGCACGTTTGATCTCAGAACAAAACTGAGAGCAAAATTAGAATCCACTGTTTCCAGTGGATGACCTCTGCCAAGGTTGAAGGTTATGTTTTTGGTTGTGTTTGTTTGTTTGTATACAGCCTAGCGTTCACATCGCTTGACTAGGTGTCACCAAATTTGGTCAAAATATCGGCTAACTTAGAACTGATTTAATTTGGGAATATCTAGGAAAAAGGCTTTGGCTATAACTTTGGTTATGTTTATCGTAGAGACTTGCTACTTGGCCCACATCTGAAACCAATGAAGTCCTACATCTTATAGGATCTTGCCAATGAAGTCCTACATCTTATATGATCTTGCCAATGAAGTCCTACATCTTATATGATCTTGCCAATGAAGTCCTACATCTTATATGATCTTGCCAATGAAGTCCTACATCTTATATGATCTTGCCAATGAAGTCCTACATCTTATATGATCTTGACATTGAAAAGTTTAGTAATAGTCGAAATTATGACAGAATTTCAACTTCTGATTTTTACAAATTTGATGTATGAATCGGATTCTCTTTGATAACAGTAACCACTATGCAAAATATCAACGTTTCCATGTCATAACTTCGGAAATACTTCATATAATATGAAGAAGTAAAGACCAGATAAGACTTTGGCCAATACTTACGTTGTCAGGTGAAGGTAGGCCGTCTCACAGTTGACTTATATTCTTATTTTATCTGGTTTTAAAATAATGGAAATATAGTCTATTTGTCGTGTCTCTATGTGTCTGTTTGTCTGTCCGTTGGTATAATTAAAAACATGGCCTTATACTAAGAACAAACGCAACTTTTTACGAGGAAAAATTTTACGAATGATTAATTTTGTATTGTGAGTTTTTTTAAGCATAATATGGTGAAGGCTGCATTTGACTTTATTTAATTTTATTTATAACAAACCCCTACAACAAGATTAAACACAACTTTTCTAGGGTGAGATTACACGAGGAATCCAATGATGCTAATTATTTTGTATTTAGGGTATTTTACAATAATATTGTGGGGTCTGCGTTCGCCCCAGGCATCTTATGAGGAATGCAGTGAAACTATTTTCAATGCAAAACCGGTAATTAAAGTGGTCAAAGATTGAGTTTTAGAGACCCCACTCTACATAACATAATCCGAATTAGTGGACTGACGGATTTTGACAAGACTTAATGTTTCCCTTATGTAACCTTACCAAATGCATTAAAAATGTTCAAAATGGATTTGATTTGACTCAGGAGAAACATAAAACAGTATAAAAGACTAATTGACGACATTTATGGGACTTTTCCCCATAAATCCTCTTTAAAATAAGATTGAAATACATGAAGTCAAACAACACTAGAATTAACTGTTGAGACTCTTAGCTTCAATGTGTTAGGAGTGATTGCTTTCTCATCAAGACATGGTCGACCTCGTTTGGACTTGTCTGATGGTAGGGTACATGGTGTTGTAGGTGTTATATCACTGGTTGATGATGCACCATTTGTTGTGTCAGAATCCATACCCCTGTGGATTCTGACAGCTGCAGTGTGATATGACCATATCTCGTCCTCATGCTGTATTTGGGCGACCGGTACGTTTTTTCTTCTTAGGAGCTATTTTTTTTATGGCCCTCAAAAAGATGATAGTAAGTGTAGTTTTTGACAGTTATTAATTGAATTGGTTTATGTCACTGTAACGCTTCAATGACGTCAAATTGAAGAGTTAAATTTATAGGATTTTTAAGTGTCAAAATGGATTAAAATAGGTAAAAATTAACCTTTGCTGCTAATTTATGACAGCAATGTAGATTTCTGCTAGTCTTCCACTGTAGAAAGATGCAAATCTAACGAAGTATGCATAAAAGTTTACACTGAGTAGACAAATGAGAAGGTATAATTTCACGCAAATGTACCGATAATGTTAAAATGGTTCAAAATGGCTAAAAAATGGCCAAAATTGCCTCAAATTAGGCTGTATTATCAATTAAGTGTACCTCAATATACTTAATTTGCACTGATTAACCTCATTTGTGACATTGATATCTGTTGAGATTAAATAGGACAATCAATTCCATCTAATGGTAGTTATTTCATATGTACAGCTTCAACTAGGTTTCAGTCCTTTCTTGATTTAAAGTCTTATTCACCGTAAAGAAATAAAATGGTCCTTTTCGAATGGCTTTCAAATCATTAGATTGTGTTCCTTCACCTAAAAGGAAGAAAAGCTTTCTTTTACGAAACGCTGGATTTTTTTACACATCGGAAAACAAGAGGGTCAAATAACAGATTTTGAAAAAAATATAAAATAAAAAAATTAAAATTAAAAAATAAGTAAATATAATAAATAATAAATAAAAGTAAACTAAATAAAAAATAAGTAAATCAAAAAATTAAATAAATAAAATAGTAAGAAAGTGGCATAAAAATTAATAGATGAGTAAAAAATAAGTAAATAAAAATTTTAATCAAAATTTCAGTATTTTGAATTCCCAAATTCTTTGCTTTGATCAACCGTATGCAGTGGGGCATGCTGAAAATCAAAATGTTGCACAAGTTCACAGAGAATAATTTTTCTCACATTTCTTGAATGACATCACTTATGCTTCAGCATTTTAAGGTTGCTTTTCTTTAACTTTGTTTTTGACGTTTACCATCGAGTCTCCTTCAGTTTACAATCTTGATTCCAATCCAGTTGTGTCGCTTTAGACTTTAAAAACCTGCATAACTTATCAAAATGTCTATGTACAGGGTGCCCCCCCCCCCCCCAAAATCAATGTCACCCATAGAATCGTTAATAAAATTCCCAATCTTTTCTGCAATCCAATCATATTTGGTACAAATAAACTTCAGTCTATGCGTGACTTGTCCACCAAGTTTCAGTCATGAATGTCCAACGACATAACTCCATCCATTAAAAAAAAGAAAGGGGTGAATAAGCATGCACAGTGAATGGCCTCGCAAATGATGACGTCATCCATCAAACAAGAAAGAGGGGGTGTAGAGATCCTTTATGATATTTTAATAGATCACGGGTCGTTAACTAGATGAACCATCTAGACTCCTTGGGGTCTAGTATACTGCTAGTGGGATTATCGCACTTGGTGAGATGACCCCATTCATTGCTCTAGTCCAGGAGCGGGCAACCCCTGGCCCACGGGCCACATCCAGCCCGCGAAGGCTTAACGTCCGGCCCACCACCCTGCTAGGCTTTATTATTGCAATCCGGCCCACGGACCTCCCAGTAAATCTCATATCATTTTGTGACATAGACGTAAAAGTAGGTTTCAATTAAGATTTACAGTGGGATAAAACTGTATAAATATCAGAAAGCAATGATGCATGTATATTTCATTTTTCTTTAACTATTAATTTCAAATCCTTGGTCTGAGATAAAAATAGAAAAAGAGAAAGAGAGAGGCAAAGAGGAAACGAGAGACGAGGATAGAGCATGACACAGATAACTTATGTGAGGGGTGTCAAAACGAATGCTGGATCAACTTGCTACTTCCCCCGTCCCTTTTTTTCACACCTAGCCAAGTCGACCGACTGTGGAAGGGGTTGACCCATTCCAAACCTCGAGGTTACCAGGTGCGACGATCTGGACTTTTTCAAAAGCCCACTGAAACAGAATGACCATCCCTCATCATCAGGGGAATTGCGGGCATGCGCGGCGCACAGCAGGGTATGCCAGGGTGATGCAGAAATACGACAGTTGGGATACAATAGGCGTTTAAGCTGCGTAATAGACGGAGCCTATCTACTCCTTAAGCAATTGTAGGTTTGCAAAACGGATATTTTCTTTAAGTCTCTGCTTGAGAAAGTCTGTTATCTGATGGCCTTGGAGATAGAGCAAAAGCGTGCAGAGTCTTGCTTGACTCTGTGAACCAGGTTCGCACGCTGTGACCGTCTGAAATTGTCACTTCATACACTGATGAGAGTGAAAGCTTGATACGCCAGCGTATGTAGGTAAAATAATCTAATATTTATTTATAAATATTGTTATAAACCCCTTTAAGAATTAAAGTTGAGCATTGTTCGAAGATATTAAAAACAGACTGTCACTTAGCTATAAGCAAGGTTGGGATAATTGTCTGCTGTTTACTGTCAGCTGTATTTAGGTACAAAAATAACTTAATTTCTCCTGTATCACGTGATAATTCCTGATGGCTTTGGGACAGAGCAAAAGCGTGCAGAGTCTTGGTTGACTCTGTGAATCGGGTTCACGCTATATATATATATATATATATATATATATATATATATATATATTAATTTTAAATAAATAATATCACATTATTTTTACCTACATACGCTAGCATTTCAAGATTTTGCTCTCATCAGTGCAGGGATGATAATCTCAGACGGTCGCACGGTTCAAACAACAGAATCAACCTAGACTCCGTAAGCTGTATCCATTAGACCACGAGACATTATCCCATTCAAGAAGGGAATTTTATGACCATATCGATTCATGTTAGATCACCAAAGTTAAGCAACATTAAGCCAGGTCAGTACTAGATGGGCGAACAATACGAGGTGCTGTATGTATGAGGGCGACAATACCTCCCTGACAAAACACGCATCGTCAAAAATCATCTCCCCTCACCAGGATATACAGGCGGCTTATAGGGGACCAAATGGGAATTCAATAGCCCCTACAATTTACATGGCTTTTGCCTTGCGCTAAACGTGTGCATAATATATCGAATTGAATTCAATATATCCCTATGTGATGTCATTCAGTGTGCATGGAGACAAACAAACATACAAGGTTCACAGAGTTTTATTAGTCTATAGATGAATATATCTCTATTTGTATAAAGTTAGGTATGTGCATATGTTGATATATTTGTATGCATAGGATTCACTCCTAAACTAATTAATCGATCATTATGAATTTTGGACTACAGCTGTTAGGCATAAGGGTGGATAAGGTGGGCTATATTTAGTTTCATTTAGCTTTATGCCAAGGTTGAAAAGAGAAGGTTGAAGCCCTTTGTGAAAAGTCAGATACCTCCAATGTTTGTGAAATTTTAACATCAATTAAAAAAAGATTCCCTACATTTAAGTTTCTTTAGAATATTTAAAAGTGTTTTTAGGGGACATAATATGCCCCCCCCCATTAGAAAATTAAAATATATCAGATTTGCATTAAATTTGATCAACTTTACCTGAATTTCAATTTATTCTTAAAACCTCTGAATTTTAAGGCTTTAAATTTTAGACATTTTATAGAATCAAAATGATGTAATGTATTTTGATCAAAATTTGAACAAGGATTCTAAACATGAGGTTTAATAGCATATATAACTTGATTTTAATCTTCATAGGGGGATATAAAAGTGGTGCAAAACTGTTCTGTTCGGGTAATTCATTTTGCCCGTGTTGGGATGGGTATTTATGTAGTTATCTTATGACATGAAAGTATATGATATAAAATACTTTTTATTTTGTTTCCTGTTTGTAGTTATAAACTATTTTGAGAAAGTATTTTTATTTTGGTCAGTTTAATTCTACACATTTATTTTCTGAATGACAGCTTCATCCTAAATTAGGAAATTCATTTTGCATTCATGAAAGCGAGAAGAAAGAACGGTTTATGCAGTTGTGTCAGGAGTGGGAGGTTAGGGTTAGGGTTAGGGTTAGGAGGTGATTGGATATAAATATTTCATTTTATTGATTGTTGATGTGGAGTTTTCATTTGGAGATGGGGAAGAGAGTTTTTTTTTCTGAAAATGGTAGTGTTTTATTGAATAGGCAGTCCTATTTTTAAACGTACATGAACACACAACATAACAATAATCTAATAGAAAAAAATATTTTGGTCGGATTTTCGGAGTTAGACATAAATAGCATTTCAACTGACAAATCGATATTTGATTCTGACTAGCCCGTCATTTATATAAATTTTCAGTCTGTGGTCTTTACACAAGTAAAGTAATATAAAGTAATAATAAAGTAATAATAAAGTAATAATAAAGTAATAATAAAGTAATAATAAAGTAACAATAAAGTAACAATAAAGTAACAATAAAGTAATAATAAAGTAACAATAAAGTAATAATAAAGTAACAATAAAGTAATAATAAAGTAACAATAAAGTAATAATAAAGTAATAATAAAGTAATAATAAAGTAACAATAAAGTAACAATAAAGTAATAATAAAGTAATAATAAAGTAATAATAAAGTAACAATAAAGTAACAATAAAGTAACAATAAAGTAATAATAAAGTAACAATAAAGTAATAATAAAGTAACAATAAAGTAATAATAAAGTAACAATAAAGTAATAATAAAGTAATAATAAAGTAATAATAAAGTAACAATAAAGTAATAATAAAGTAACAATAAAGTAACAATAAAGTAATAATAAAGTAATAATAAAGTAACAATAAAGTAATAATGATGTTTTGTTCACACTATGCACAATGCCAGATAATCTCGGTCAGGTCAACTAGTTATTAAATTAAGCGAAGGTAAGAAAATTTTTTTATTTTTTATTTGGCTATGAAAAGAAGGAATCTCTCTCTCTTTCCACACACACACACACACACACACACACACACACACACATATATATATATATATATATATATATATATATATATATATATATATATATATATATATACCATGACGGGTAACGTTAATTAACTTAACAGAACAATTTTGCACTATATTTAATGTCTCCTGACGAAGATTAAAATCAAAATATAATGATACTAAACCTTATGCCTTATATATGATAAAATACAATATAAAATGGGGATAAAATACAATATATCATAAAATGATAGACAGAATGTATGAAAGACAGAAAGGAAAAACAATTAAAAATAGGAAGAAATCAAAATCAGACGAGACCGGCGTTCGTTGATCAGAACGAAACTCTTAAATCTCTTGTTTGATTTTTATGTCTTCCTGTGTTTAATTGTTTTTGACTTTCTATCTTTAATATATATATATATATATATATATATATATATATATATATATATATATATATATATATATATATATATATATATATATATATATAGAGAGAGAGAGAGAGAGAGAGATTCACGTTGTGAAATAATTGTAAAACCATCGTTAATTCTGCTACGTTATTAGAAAAAATAAATGATATGAGGAAGGACTGAATTTTCGTAATTTTAATTTTAATAATCATCTCTCTCTATATATATATCTCTCTTTCTCTCTCTCTCTCCCTCTCTCTCTCTCTCTTTCTATATATATATATATATATATATATATATATATATATATATATATATATATATATATATATACGGATAATGAAGTGATGAAATAAAGATAAAATCGGCATAATTTACAAGTTTATGAACGCATCAAGTGTTCAAGCAAGGAATATAAATACAAATTAACCTTTAAACCATGGATTTTTAAAGATAAGGCTCTTATCGCCAGAAGGACTAATCAGGAACAATTGAATATTAATTATTGGAAGTAAATATCTTGAAAATCTAAAAATGAAACAAATGTTTTAAAAACATTATAAGGAAAAACAATGTCTTATTATAAGTCCTTAAACAGATCAAACACGATTGAAATTATGGACAGAGTTGTTGTACCAAACGTAAAATGATCCAAACTGTTTAAAGAAAGAAGTCGAATAATGTCCTATGTTTTTTCCCGCCTTCAGTTCTCATAAAATGGTATCTTATAATAATCTCAGGGTGTATTTTGAAAGTTGTTGATTGTTGAGTACAATTTGATGATCACAAATAATCTCTGACATTTAGGCCTGAATGATGCTTTTATTCAGAGATCAATAAGATTATGTATAAATCCATGCCTCAAAAAATTAATACATATATATCTATGCATGTATGTATATATATAATTATTATAAATATTTTTTTTATCTACATATATATATATGTGAATTAAAGAAGGAGAAACTAAATTATCAGTAAAGCCATCAGCGTTTCGTCTTTATCAAGAAAAGACTTCCTCGGGATGGTTTAAGAGAATAAAAAAAAGTTATAACACAAGTATATTACTTTTTTATTCTCTTAAACCATCCTGAGGAAGTCTTTTCTTGATGAAGACGAAACGTTGATGACTTTACTGATAATTTAGTTTCTCCTTCTTTCATTCACATTACGTTTGGAATACTATTACCATTTTTATCATATATATATATATATATATATATATATATATATATATATTAATGATAATAGAATTAACGATAAGTGAAGTATCGTAAAGTGATCTATCTCGATAAAGTAAAGCTCAATACGTTGAGTAGAGCAATCAATTTTAAAGAAGGAAAGATGAAGATAAAAATTGCATAAAATTACATAAAATTACATAAAGTTACATAAAATTAATACAAATTTTATTACATCGTAGATGTGGTAACAATAACCCATGCACGGGCGAATGGTGACTTTATTAAAGCACTAGAATAATTCCCTATCCCAAGACGGGTAAAATAAATACCCCAAAAAACAGTTTTGCACCATTTTTATGTCTCCTTACGAATATTAAATCAATATATAATGCTATTCAACGTTATGAAGCTATTATTTCAATTTTTAGAATCCAAATCCATTACATGATTTTGATTCTAAAAATGCCTAAAATTTAAAGGTCTTATGAAGAAATCGAAATTCAGGGAATCTTGCTTCATTCAACTATGAATCAAATTTAACGCAAATCTGATATATTTGAAGTTTGAGCCCATATTTATACCCCTAAAAACCCTTTAAAATACTCCAAAAAACTAATAAAATTGAGGAATATGTATTAACTGATGTCTAATATGTATTGTTAAAATTTCATAAAAATCGGAAGTGTCTGAATTTTCATGAAGGCCTTCCATTTTCATGAAGGCCTTCCATTTTCATGAAGCTAAATTACACTAAATATAGACCACAGCTTTGTTCCGAAATGAAAAATGATCGGTTAATTAATTTAAGAGTAAATTCTGTAAAATATCTAAACATATTTAACTTTATTTATTTATAA
Source organism: Sepiola atlantica (assembly GCA_963556195.1). Taxonomy (NCBI): domain Eukaryota; kingdom Metazoa; phylum Mollusca; class Cephalopoda; order Sepiida; family Sepiolidae; genus Sepiola; species Sepiola atlantica. The sequence continues at coordinate 19,188,650 of OY744545.1, read as the reverse complement.
ATAAATATATATATTTTGAAATGTATATCTGTCCGGAACTCAAAAAACTGATTCTGCTGTTTGGAATAAAATCTGTCAGCAACTAAAAAAAAAAAACCCAGAACTTTTTCTAAGAGCGTCTACCGCATATTTTGAGAACTTTTAAATTGGAGGTGGCGCAGATTTATCGAGATTTAAATAAAATAATCTTCCAAAGACATTCCCAGAGGCTAAGAACCGATCGACGCCTTATTTGAATGGACAAATGTTAACAGCTCTTTAACCTCACGATAAGTGCATCTTGTCTTATATTCTTCCAAGCAATAGTTTCATGTGGACTATATATTATTTCTGTTTGTTTTTTATCCTTTTGTTTTTTGTTTTTAAATTCTGTATGTGCAAATATATTGTTTTTTTTTACATGTATAGATAAGGAGAAAATTGACTGTCTACACAATCATTTTGTTTTTCTATCACATATAAGTTGTCTAAGTGTCTATACCTATATATATATATATATATATATATATATATATATATATATATATATATATATATATATATATATATATATATATGCATCTCTATGTGTGTATCTATGTACATGTATATATTTAACTGACAATGTGTATCTAAATACGACTGTTCTTCTTTCTAATAATTTTTATTTTTATTGTTTTTTATTATTGATGTTAATCTTACATTTTATCCTCTCACTAATAACTATAATTCCTATTACTATCATTCTTTATCAATGTCTTTCTAATTACTATTATGTAATTCTTCTAATCATAATTTTTAAAAGTAAAATTTAAAAAAATCCTTTTAACAAAGTTTCTAAAACAAGGTATTTATGGAAATGGTTCTTGTTATTTCTATATATATTCTTTATTAAGTGAAGTAAAATGACTATAAAATAGGGGGGAAATGTTTTTTTTGTAAAATAAAAAGACAAAAAAACATGAAATAAGCTTATGTTTCAAAAGGGAAGAGAAGAGAGTAAAAATATAAAAAAAATGAAATTTAGTCAAGTAAAAATATTAAAAAAAATTAAATTAATAAAGTCAGAGTAACATGACTATTACAAAAAAACATGAAATAAGTTTATATTTCAGAAGAGAAGATGAGAGATTAAAAATGCAAAAAAAATGAAATTAATAAAGTCGTTTTGACTATTAGTTCTGAAAAAATGCACAGATTGTCTTATTGTTCCATGAATACACCTATTGACCTTTGCTGATTGCATATTCAAAGGTCACGATCAGGGGAGGGGCGAATGTGGCACAATCGTTTTGGGGAGCTGATGCGCTCCCTATATTTAACAATCACCATGCCAGACTTGGCGTCGTTTTTTTCCTGAGTTAAGAATTAGAAATCGACAATTGTGTTTTCAATCCCCGAGATTGCCGTCAATCGGACTGTGGGCTGACAGTTTGATGATTTTAAGTATAAACATTGTACTACAGGACCACCAATTCAAAGGTAAACGAGTTGACCTATCAACCTGAAAACAAAACATTTATCGAAACTCAAAACAATGTATATGTTGTATATTGTGCTTTCTCTATTCCCCTCTCTCTCCCTCTCTCTCTTGCAAAGAGATAAAAAACAATTGGCTTTCGAATCAGCACGGGACGAGACGCATGTTTTAACATGCTCGCCGAACTCAACTCAAATTTGGGTGTTTAAATATGTTAATTCTTCAGCAATATATATATATATATATATATATATATATATATATATATATATATATATATATATATATATATAAAGTAATATGGTTCTTCCATTATTATATAACATTCATTTCTATCCCAGTGGTTCCAGCCAGTTCAGCAAGCCGACCAAATACCCATCTAGCCAGACAAACAGGTATGAACCTCTTCATTAAGGGGATGTGTTTATCGTTGCCAGTCGGGAAGCTAGTGTGTGCCGTTTCCCAGAACGAAAGATCCCTTAAAAAAAAGTCCCCTAAGGATCGGACACACTAAGTCACACTTCCGGGTCGTGACCATCGCCCAAATGATGATTGCTCACGGGCAATAACACCGTGTTACACTTTTGATCCAGTTCCATAAATAGGATCACAAATCTTTATAAAGGACGCCATGCGGCTTGTTAGGTTTACCAAATTGTTGGTGATATGGAGAAACCAATGTAATACATCTTGCCCAGACGATGTACTTGCCCCAACTAGCACAAGGGAGAAACCAAAATCGTATGGCGGCTGTAAGAAGTAGTCTGACGATTCTTGTGTTCCTATACCAGGACCTCTGATTGGCTGGTGTGCCACTTTTATTTATTCATTAATTTATTTTTTCATCGAAGTTGTTCCAGACAAGACATCAATCCAATTTATGTCAGGAAATAATGTTACATTCTTACTTATTGGTGCGTGCGTGTATACACCCGTGGTGTCGTTGTCGTCGTCGTTGGGAACCCACTCAAATGCCGATGTTTATATGAAAAAGGTTTATTACAAAAAGAACAGTAACAGGAAACATCAGAGAGACAGATTACTTTCGTACGTGAGGAAAGAGAGAGAGAGAGAGAGAGAGAGAGAGAGAGAGAGAGAGAGAGAGAGAGAGAGAGAGAGAGAAAGACATACAGCTAGATACATTGTGGGTGCTAGTTCCCTCAGCATTATGGGCGACACCCTGAACACGTCTTTTCTGATTGAAGTCTCGCAAGCCAAGTGACAGAAACTCTCTACCAGTAAGTCACGTGCTTTTAGTGACTTCCGTTCTGGGGTCACCTTTGACTCTTAAGGTGTCACTAAAACTTTCTATTCAAACAACGACCCACATTATGTAACACTAATAAGGACGAAAGATGATTCACGTAAAGACAGGAGATGCCTATTGACCTTTTGTCTTGAAAAGACCAATGCTATAAGTAGAAAGAAAACAATCAGCAAGAAGAGTTCCACAAGTCCAAAGTTCTTGGAAAGAAGCTACTGGAATAGGAAGATGTACTTGAACAGCGAATTGATGAAAACAAATAGACTAACGAGTCAAACGAGTTGAAACAAAGGAAGCAGGGAATAAATCAGACAATTCTGAATACCATAATAATATTTATAGAAAAGACTAAAACTAGCAACATCACATCTATTAGAGTGAGGGTGCAAAGAAGAAGAAAAGGGTAGGGGCCAACCGAATTACAGATACGCTTTTGAACATTATCATGAACCCTTAAATGGGACAATGGCAAAGGTTTACCAGCCCAAATATGACAATAGTACTCCATACAAGGTCTGATAGTAGATGTGTAGAAATAGATAATAGCCGGTGTGGGAAAGTGTTTGAAGCGACAGAGAAACCCGACTTTACGAGAAGCAGAAAGAGCAATGAACCTAATATATGAAAGAAAGATTTGATGAGAAAGAAAAAGCAACATGTTTCAGAGTCAATTTATCTATAGATAGATAGAGCTATTCATGAAAATCTCAGGCAGAAAAGGGGCACAGCTACTCACCTGTTTATTCACAGGAAAACAGTACATTAAAATATGTGACTGCTGCAAACGGAATATGAGGCAGTTTAAAAAAGAAACAAACGATACAAAGCCGTTTTTGTATTTCATTTCTGATCAAATTTGACTGTTTTTTTGTGACAGCTGTACTTTGAAAAGTACACAATTTGGTTGGGACAAAAACTAATGGTGAATAATTATTTGATTAGAAAAAATGGCGGCAGAATATGAGTTAAATATTTATTTGATTATAACAGCTGTTTAAGTTGAATGTCGGATGGGGGAGGGATGAATATGTTTGATTATTTTTAGACTATTTGTTGAATGATCAACTGAAAATAGTGCACTCAAGGGAAATAGTGACAAGGAGGTTAGCCCTATCACCACACTACAGTGAAGATCAATACGTGACATGTATTATCACATGATATGTATGAATAAACAAGACAATTCTGAGGGAACGGTTACACACTATATGTAGACATATGACGCTGGTAATTTCTCTCTTAAATTATTTCATCTTTGATTTCGTAATTGTTTGGTATTTTAAAAAGGATACTGATGGTCTTGTTCATGTCGTTTTCTAAGTCGAAGTCTGATAGTGATTTGAAGATAAAACTATATAAAAAACTCGTTTAGACTAAAATTCAAGATAGATGACAAACCTGTCTTGATAGAAAAATATTAAATAAAAAACAAATACTTGCTTGTTTTCCCTAAAGTTTGAAATATTGTTTTACACGATGACAAGTCTGTATAACATAAAACGTTTTGTTTGTCCTGATACAAAATTCAAATTTAATTTTGAACGTATATAAAATTGAACTTTTATGTCCTCCTGTCGACACCATTTTTTTAACAATTTGTTCACAATATAAATATTATTGATTAGAAATTCGGTTAAAACTTGTTTTTTTTTGTATAAAAAGAATGTTCAAAGTTTATTTTTTGTGCTAAATTTTTGTGTTGAATAAAATTCTAAAACAGTTCAAATATATGTGAAAAAGACAACATTAAAGTTACATTTTGAACGATTTAAAAATAATGTTATTTCATGACAAGAAATACAATTGAAACAAAGCAAAATGTTTATATATATATATATATGTATATATATACAGGGTGGGCCAAAATAAGGGTCCTATCTTTAAATTTGAATAACTTGAATTTGAATAACTTCCACAAAATAAAAGTTAAACTCACCAAACTTTATGTGTGTGTAGACTGACCCTTCCGAGTTTTTTTTAAATAAACAAAACAAATTTTAGCCGAAAAACACTTCTTAAAACTTACAAAAACTAAAGCATTGTTTTTTACACTGTTTTGAGTTTTTTAAGCAAATATAATGTTTTCTAAATGAGGGTACGTTCCTTAGGGCTAATACGGCTGATGTTTGCTTCGGAAGGGGTCCTTTACTTATTCTAAAAAAAAAATTAAAAAAAAAAAAATCAATAAATAAAAAAGTTATGAATTTGTAAAAATAGGACCCTTATTTTTGTCCACCCTGTATATATATATATATATATATATATATATATATATATATATATATATATATATATATTCCAAATAGTTTCTCACTTTTATTACACTTACAAAAGTCAGTATTTTCATTTTAAAATTATTTATCGTTTTTTCTTATTTTGTTTGCTTATTTAATTACTGTATTTTTCTTCGTTAAATTCCTAATTTCACTTCTTTGGCCTAATTTAAATAGTATTTTTAATATTTTTTCACAAATAAATAATTTAAATAGTATTTTTAATATTTTTTCACAAATAAATAATTTAAATAGTATTTTTAATATTTTTTCACAAATAAATAATTTAAATAGTATTTTTAATATTTTTTCACAAATAAATAATTTAAATAGTATTTTTAATATTTTTTCACAAATAAATAATTTAAATAGTATTTTTAATATTTTTTCACAAATAAATAATTTAAATAGTATTTTAAATATTTTTTCACAAATAAATAATTTAAATAGTATTTTTAATATTTTTTCACAAATAAATAATTTAAATAGTATTTTTAATATTTTTTCACAAATAAATAATTTAAATAGTATTTTTAATATTTTTTCACAAATAAATAATTTAAAGTGTATTTTTAATATTTTTTCACAAATAAATAATTTAAATAGTATTTTTAATATTTTTTCACAAATAAATAATTTAAATAGTATTTTTAATATTTTTTCACAAATAAATAATTTAAATAGTATTTCTAATATTTTTTCACAAATAAATAATTTAAATAGTATTTTTAATATTTTTTCACAAATAAATAATTTAAATAGTATTTCTAATATTTTTTCACAAATAAATAATTTAAATAGTATTTTTAATATTTTTTCACAAATAAATAATTTAAATAGTATTTTAAATATTTTTTCACAAATAAATAATTTAAATAGTATTTTTAATATTTTTTCACAAATAAATAATTTAAATAGTATTTCTAATATTTTTTCACAAATAAATAATTTAAATAGTATTTTTAATATTTTTTCACAAATAAATAATTTAAATAGTATTTCTAATATTTTTTCACAAATAAATAATTTAAATAGTATTTTAAATATTTTTTCACAAATAAATAATTTAAATAGTATTTTTAATATTTTTTCACAAATAAATAATTTAAATAGTATTTCTAATATTTTTTCACAAATAAATAATTTAAATAGTATTTTTAATATTTTTTCACAAATAAATAATTTAAATAGTATTTTAAATATTTTTTCACAAATAAATAATTTAAATAGTATTTTTAATATTTTTTCACAAATAAATAATTTAAATAGTATTTCTAATATTTTTTCACAAATAAATAATTTAAATAGTATTTTTAATATTTTTTCACAAATAAATAATTTAAATAGTATTTCTAATATTTTTTCACAAATAAATAATTTAAATAGTATTTTTAATATTTTTTCACAAATAAATAATTTAAATAGTATTTCTAATATTTTTTCACAAATAAATAATTTAAATAGTATTTTTAATATTTTTTCACAAATAAATAATTTAAATAGTATTTCTAATATTTTTTCACAAATAAATAATTTAAATAGTATTTTTAATATTTTTTCACAAATAAATAATTTAAATAGTATTTTTAATATTTTTTCACAAATAAATAATTTAAAGTGTATTTTAAATATTTTTTCACAAATAAATAATTTAAATAGTATTTTTAATATTTTTTCACAAATAAAAAATTTAAATAGTATTTCTAATATTTTTTCACAAATAAATAATTTAAATAGTATTTTTAATATTTTTTCACAAATAAATAATTTAAATAGTATTTTAAATATTTTTTCACAAATAAATAATTTAAATAGTATTTTTAATATTTTTTCACAAATAAATAATTTAAATATAATTTCTAATATTTTTTCACAAATAAATAATTTAAATAGTATTTTTAATATTTTTTCACAAATAAATAATTTAAATAGTATTTCTAATATTTTTTCACAAATAAATAATTTAAATAGTATTTTAAATATTTTTTCACAAATAAATAATTTAAATAGTATTTTTAATATTTTTTCACAAATAAATAATTTAAATAGTATTTCTAATATTTTTTCACAAATAAATAATTTAAATAGTATTTTTAATATTTTTTCACAAATAAATAATTTAAATAGTATTTTAAATATTTTTTCACAAATAAATAATTTAAATAGTATTTTTAATATTTTTTCACAAATAAATAATTTAAATAGTATTTCTAATATTTTTTCACAAATAAATAATTTAAATAGTATTTTTAATATTTTTTCACAAATACATAATTTAAATAGTATTTCAAATATTTTTTCACAAATAAATAATTTAAATAGTATTTCTAATATTTTTTCACAAATAAATAATTTAAATAGTATTTTTAATATTTTTTCACAAATAAATAATTTAAATAGTATTTCTAATATTTTTTCACAAATAAATAATTTAAATAGTATTTTAAATATTTTTTCACAAATAAATAATTTAAATAGTATTTTTAATATTTTTTCACAAATAAATAATTTAAATAGTATTTTTAATATTTTTTCACAAATAAATAATTTAAATAGTATTTTTAATATTTTTTCACAAATAAATAATTTAAATAGTATTTTTAATATTTTTTCACAAATAAATAATTTAAATAGTATTTTTAATATTTTTTCACAAATAAATAATTTAAATAGTATTTTAAATATTTTTTCACAAATAAATAATTTAAATAGTATTTTTAATATTTTTTCACAAATAAATAATTTAAATAGTATTTCTAATATTTTTTCACAAATAAATAATTTAAATAGTATTTTTAATATTTTTTCACAAATAAATAATTTAAATAGTATTTCTAATATTTTTTCACAAATAAATAATTTAAATAGTATTTTAAATATTTTTTCACAAATAAATAATTTAAATAGTATTTTTAATATTTTTTCACAAATAAATAATTTAAATAGTATTTCTAATATTTTTTCACAAATAAATAATTTAAATAGTATTTCTAATATTTTTTCACAAATAAATAATTTAAATAGTATTTTTAATATTTTTTCACAAATAAATAATTTAAATAGTATTTCTAATATTTTTTCACAAATAAATAATTTAAATAGTATTTTTAATATTTTTTCACAAATAAATAATTTAAATAGTATTTCTAATATTTTTTCACAAATAAATAATTTAAATAGTATTTCTAATATTTTTTCACAAATAAATAATTTAAATAGTATTTTTAATATTTTTTCACAAATAAATAATTTAAATAGTATTTTTAATATTTTTTCACAAATAAATAATTTAAATAGTATTTTTAATATTTTTTCACAAATAAATAATTTAAATAGTATTTTTAATATTTTTTCACAAATAAATAATTTAAAGTGTAGTATCTGTTCTGCACTAACAACGCACAACTTATTCTTTTTTAAATTAATTCTTGTTTTTTTTATTTATTAATATTGAATAAGTTCAGTTTCAGTAATTTCCTTTCCTTTCTTTTTATTGCAATTTTTAACGTTTTTTAATATTTTTTACATAAGCTACTATTCATTATCGACAACAGGGAAAGAAAGTTTATGTTGTTACAGAAGTTTTATGAGCAGAAAATTCAGAAATAAAGAAAAAAAAGGCATTCGAAAAAAAAACATGGCAAAGATAAAATAATGAATCCGACCGGTAACGAACAATCATGTCATTCTTTTATTTGCTCAATTCTAGAATGGAAAAAAGTCTGTGGAATAGCCAATCAAAACGGTAGCGACTCGTATGTAGGTGATAAAAGTATAGCAGGAAATACGCAATTGCAAGACACACAAAAAAGAAATAATGACGCCGGTATCAATGGAAAATATCCTCCGAAGAATATTTCCCAGTGTAAGGTAGTGGCAGTGGCAGTAGATCTGAGCGTGGGAGTGAAAATTACTTCGACTCCCTGTATGTATGACTATTTTAGGAGAAACAAGCGAGTCGGGAAAATGTAGAAATTACTGAAAGCGAACGAAACGGATGCATATTTTCCTAAAACAACCATCAAGAATTGGTTAAAAGCGCGAGCGTAGTCGAATTCTATATATCGTTTGTGTTTACAGATCTATAATAACCAATGCAATAGGAGAAAATCGACTTTACTTTATTATATAGATAATTAAGTAACAGTGAGTCGTAGTTTTGATCGTAATATAGATGTGAAAAAAACCCTTTTGCATTTATTCATTTCGCTAGATATTTACTTTATATCCACAAAGGGAAGAATGATAAATTGAAAATCGCACTTGCCTTTTTTCTTTCTTTCTTTCTTTCTTTCTTTCTTTCTTTAGCGTTTTTCTTTCTTTCTTTTGTAATTAATTTTCACAACTTACGTAATCGAGGATAAGAGTTAATGAGATGGATAAATAATAAATACGAGAAGCTGTAATTCTAACGATTAAATTACTTTTTGAGTAGAGAAATCAATAAAAAAAACATATTTTAGATAAAAAGAAGAACACAAGTCAGTCGTGAGACTGTATACTTCTGCCCGACAACGTAAGGATGGGCCAAAGTCTTATTTAGGCATTACTTCTCCATATTGTATGAAGTATTACTGAAGTTATGCCATGAAAACGTTGATAACTAAAAACTATTTATCTGATCAACCTGAAAAAATTCATGGTAGTTACATCAAAGTTGAAATTCCGTCAAAATTTTGACCCTGCCAAAAGTTTTCAGTGTCGATGTGAAGGTTGTATGAGATGCGGGACTTTATTGGCTACAATATGGGTGAAGTAACGAGTCTCTACGATGTAGAGAACATAAGTTTTCGCATCACCTTTTCCGTGACTTGACCTTGCTCCAGATATCCCAATACTAAATACGTTCTAAGTTTTACCATGACCGATATTTTGACCAAGTTTGGTGACGATTGGTCAAGCGATGTAGACGCTAGACTGTACACAAACAAACACACTAACTTGATCGAAAACATAACCTCCTTGGCGGAGGTAATAACGATTAACCTACCCCCTCCTCTTCTTGGCGCGGACGCGCGGACAAAGTGGGACGTGTTCCAAGTGCGCATTGCTTTCAAACGGGCCTTCGTCAAGTCCTGTTCGCCAATACGATATACACATTAAGTATTTATGAATGTAGGTGTGCAGATGCTGCATTATCAACGAATAGATCGAACGCTAAAAGCATCGATTATTTTATTTATAAACCACACAATATTTGCGTACTCGAAATATTCAATATACATTTTTTGTGCGGTTTTCTATAGAAATCTTGACACTTCGAGAACGAAACGAATAGAATATACTTTTACCTACATTTATATTTATTCAATAATTCATGTTTATGTTTGGGAATTTTTTAGATAGGGATTGATCATTTTTATTATTTGGATTATGCGGACTACTATTCTCATCTTGGTTATCATTCTCACAACGTTTCGATATATATATATATATATATATATAAGTAAATATTAAATTATTTTTACCTACATACGCCGGCGTTTCATGCTTTTGCTATCATCAGTGTAGGAGATGATAATTTCAGACGATCGCAAGATTTGAACCCAGTTACAGAATCACCCTAGACTCTTTCTAACCACACGGCCACGAGAAATTACCACGTAAAGAAAGGGAATTAAGTTTTATTTATGTCTAAACAAAGCCGGCACAGACAGTAAACTTATCGAGGGTGTTCAACTTCAATTTCTTAAAGGGGCTTATAACAATATTTATTTAAGGAAATATTAAATTATTTTTACCTATATATATATATATATATATATATATATATATATATATATATATATATATATATATATATATATTATAAATTTGTTTTGATTTTTATTAATAAATCCCGCATCTCAACAATTCAAATACATCACAAATTATTTGAAAACATTGCAATACCCCACACATTTCAAATTAAATGAAAAGAAAATTAAAAATATTTTCAAAAAACAATAAACAAAAATCTCAGACACCGAACATTTCTCTCATGAATAAACATCTTCTTTTACCCACTCATTCTAATAATACAATAATTTGCAACACGCTAAATAAACTAGGAATTCCGACAATACAAACTCTATCACAAACTATAAAACAAGTATTAAATACAGCAAAACAATTTCGAAAAAAATCCACATCTAATGCTGGTATATACACTGTCCCATGTAATAATTGTATACTCATTTCATCAACCAACAGTTATGATTTATTTTAAAATAATGGAAAAAACCACACTTTTTAATATTCTTAAAACTTTTTGTTTCAAGTCAATCACCCGAGCACGTCATAACATAAATAATATTATTCCCCTTTTTATTTTTATTTTTATACGAATTGGGTGCGATTTTACGTGCGTGTTTTGTGTAGGTATATGTGCATATATATATGTATATGCTTAATTGTGTATATGTTTGTGTGCTTATATATATATATATATATATATATATATATATATATATATATATATATATATATATATGTAGATGTCAAATGTGGACACCTTCCCCACGCCTGATCTTGTTTTCGCCCTCTCTCGCCCCTTTCTCTCTCCTATACCGTCCTATTATACGACCCTGATTTTGAAGCCCACCGCTCTCTCATCTCAAGGCTAATTTTAAAAAGATTCAATAAACATGTCTCATGTCTCCCTCATCTTCATAGTTTAAATTAATTCTAACCCCTACCAATGTTCGTTCCCACTCCTTCCACAATTATTGTAATGTCTCTCCCCTTACCTAACGATCTTATAACTCCAACCACCACCAGACCCACATTCTCTACTGCCAACTCAATTCTCCACTGCCACCATCTATTTGTATCTCATAATTTTGTTTTCATAGACGGCCCCAATTTTAATCCAACACCAGCCACCACTTCTGTTTCAAACATTTGGTACTTGTGTTTGTTTTTCTTCAGACAATCATCCTGAGGAAGTCTTGTAATAAAGACGAAACGTTGATGAATACATTAATATTTATTACTTTTCCTTTTTCAATTTCCATATATATATATATATATATATATATATATATATATATATATATATATATATATATATATATATATATTGTTTTTATGGAAATCGCTTTAGACAAGGCATGAAGCCACTTGATGTCAGGATCTAACAAGAATGAAAGATGACTATCGCAAAGACAGGAGATGCCTATTGGCCTTAGTCTTGAAAAGACCAAGACTATAGGTAGGAGGAAAACAGCCAGCAGGAAGAGAGTTCCACAAGCCTGCAGTTCTTGGAAAGAAGCTACTGGAATAGGAAAATATATTACAATGAGGTATCAAAACAGCGAATTGATGGAGACCACTAGACAACCTAGTCAAACGATCTGAAACAAAAGCAGCTGGGAATAGATCACACAATTCTGAAGAACACATGCCATAATAGTATTTATAGAAAAGACTGAGCCTAGCAACATCGCGTCTGTGAGAGATAGGGCGCAGAGAAGAAGAAAGGGTGTGGCCAATCAAATTACAGATACGTTTTTGCATCTTATCAAGAACCCTCAGATGGTACAGAGATTCACCAGCCCAAATATGACAACAGTACTCCATACATGGTCTGATTGTGGATTTGTAGATATAAAGAATAGCCTCAGGTGTGAGAAAGTGTTTGGAGCGATAGAGAGAACCGACTTTACGAGAAGCAGAAAGGGCAATGAATCTAATGTATTAATTTCAAAAAAGATTTGATTAGAGAGAAAGACCAAGAAGTTTCAGAGTCGATTTCTCCTTAAGAGCAGAGCTATCCATGAAAATCTGCAGAAAAATTGAAAGACATGATCTGAGTCTTAACTGGATTAAACAAAACAAGCCATTTCGTACCCCAATCCACAATTGAACTCAGGTCAACTTCTAGATCAGCTGAATATTCCGACTGATCTGAGGGAGATGGGTGAGAAGCCACATCAGATTAGAGAGTGGTATCATCAGCATAGATGTTAATTTTCTGAATAATATTCTCTGGAATATCATTTATATCGAGAAGAAACAGTGTTGGACCTAGAATAGAGCCGTGAGGAACACCAGCATTGATAGGAAAAGAGAATGAAGAGACATTGTTCAAAGTTATTTGCAAGCTTTGATCAGAAAAAAAGGACCTAATAATGTCAAGAATCTTACCACTAATGCCATAACTCTGAAGTTTGTGTAGGAGACCAGAATGCCATATTCTGTCGAACGCCTTTGAATGTTAAGTGCAATGGTTCTATCCTCTCCTGAATTATCCATAAAATGAACAAGCTTTCCGTTGACCGACCTTTTGCTCTCATCCTTTTCTTATTCCTTGGCAATATTTGTTGCTGACGCTTTGACGCGATGTATGTACAGCTTGCACCGGACACACTTTCCCTCCAGTTTGTCATCGCGACCCGTTCCCGGTGTTCAGGTCAACACATGGGTTTTTCCGTAGACGGCAGGTGCTTCTGAAAACTCGTTTTGGTGTGGGGACTACCAGCCGTTGGGCCCACAAACGTAACTGGCCCCTTCTACTGGTGACGGAAAAACTCTTTCATGATCTGTTATATGTGGCAAATCGGTTCATTTCTTATCACGCACCTGTTCTGTCCAACGAGATCGCTAAACGAGGTCCTTTTCAGCCGGCCTTAGCAAATTCTCATTTTAATAAAAAAAATTGAAACTTTTAGAAGCTTTTTACACCTTTTTACGCTTTTTAAATAGAGATTAAAACATTACTATAACCATAATTCGTACAAATTAATATATATGTATATATGTATAATTATTTTTAATAATAAATTTATTGTTTAAATATCCACATACATATATGTTTCATCTTTCCAGAATCATCAGTGTGGAGATAACTATCCTGCTGGTTGCACGAGTCAAACCCTGCACCTTAGTCACTTTTTAACTCAAATCAGAACCTCATAACAGCTATGCGAAGTGAAGAGAAATAAAGTCTATTAATGTTTTTTATATATATATATCGAGATTAAAACAGTCAGTTTTAGTTATAGAGCAAACAATTCCTGGAATATTATATGGCACAAATAATTTGTTTGTAACGTACAACGTTGTGAGGAATACTTTCAACCCCACCTGATGGCGTAAAATCTTCTCATCGACAGAAAACAGCAATCACCTTTCGTTGACACGTTGTAAGTAGTTGGATCAATCGGTAGCAACATCTCGTTGTAAAGGTGGTCGTAGTGGTGATGCAGCAGCCGAGGTTTCTGTGTCTTCCTATTTTCTTTGCTTCAGCAGCAATAGCAACTATAAATTATAAATCAATTAGAACTATTGCAATAACCACTATAAATTATAAATCAATAGGAACTATTGCAATAGCAACTATAATTATAAATCAATTAGAACTATAATTATAAATCAATAGGAACTATTGCAATAGGAACTATAAATCAATAGGAACTATTGCAATAGGAACTATAAATTATAAATCAATAGGAACTATTGCAATAGAAACTATAAATTTTAAATCAATATGAACTATTGCAATAGGAACTATAAATTATAAATTAATATGAACTATTGCAATAAGAACTATAAATTATAAATCAATAGGAACTATTGCAATAGGAACTATAAATTATAAATCAATAGTAACTATTGCAATAGGAACTATAAATTATAAATCAATAGGAACTATTGTAATAAGAACTATAAATTATAAATCAATAGGAAGTATTGCAATAAGAACTATAAATTATAACTCAATAGGAACTATTGCAATAGGAACTATAAATTATAAATCAATAGGAACCATTGCAATAGGAACTATAAATTATAAATCAATAGGAACTATTGCAATAGGAACTATAAATTATAAATCAATAGGAACTATTGCAATAGGAACTATAAATTATAAATCAATAGGAACTATTGCAATAGGAACTATAAATTATAAATCAATAGGAACTATTGCAATAGGAACTATAAATTATAAATGAATAGGAACTATTGCAATAGGAACTATAAATTATAAATCAATAGTAACTATTGCAATAGGAACTATAATTATAAATCAATAGGAACTATTGTAATAGGAACTATAAATAATAAATCAGTAGGAACTATTGCAATAGGAACTATAATTATAAATCAATAGGAACTATTGTAATAGGAACTATAAATTATAAATGAATAGGAACTATTGCAATAGCAACTATAAATTATAAATCAATATGAACTATTGCAATAGGAACTATAAATTATAAATCAATAGGAACTATTGCAATAGGAACTATAAATTAT
This sequence comes from Sepiola atlantica, assembly GCA_963556195.1. Classification (NCBI taxonomy): domain Eukaryota; kingdom Metazoa; phylum Mollusca; class Cephalopoda; order Sepiida; family Sepiolidae; genus Sepiola; species Sepiola atlantica. The sequence continues at coordinate 19,173,415 of OY744545.1, read as the reverse complement.
AAATCAATAGGAACTATTGCAATAGGAACTATAAATTATAAATCAATAGGAACTATTGCAATAGGAACTATAAATTATAAATCAATAGGAACTATTGCAATAGGAACTATAAATTATAAATGAATAGGAACTATTGCAATAGGAACTATAAATTATAAATCAATAGTAACTATTTCAATAGGAACTATAAATTATAAATGAATAGGAACTATTGCAATAGGAACTATAAATTATAAATCAATAGGAACTATTGCAATTGGAACTATAAATTATAAATCAATAGAAACTATTGCAATAGGAACTATAAATTATAAATCAATAGGAACTATTGCAATAGGAACTATAAATTATAAATGAATAGGAACTATTGCAATAGCAACTATAAATTATAAATCAATATGAACTATTGCAATAGCAACTATAATTATAAATCAATTAGAACTATAATTATAAATCAATAGGAACTATTGCAATAGGAACTATAAATCAATAGGAACTATTGCAATAGCAACTATAAATTATAAATCAATAGGAACTATTGCAATAGCAACTATAAATTATAAATCAATAGGAACTATTGCAATAGTAACTATAATTATACACCCATTATAAAGTCTTAACTGCAGTGGCATTGATATGTCCTTTCTGGTTTATATCTTTTATTTTAGACGTCAAAATGCAGAAGTGACTATTTCTATTCTTACACTAAATTCACATGCATATATATATATATATATATAATTGTTAAGGCCAAGTCTTTCAGTTATCAGGAGCAGTATGCCAGTCTCAATCCTTATCTGGTCGGCCCATGTCTTTAATAATTGTCATCTTTATCTTTTTAGAATGAAATCTTCTTGATATGATATCTTTACATAGCTGGAGTCTGGTAGCCGGGAAACATGTCTAAACAAGTTAATCTGCTTTTTTTCGAATAACGTCGTTGTTGATGGATCTGTGAATATTAAGCCTCTTCTGATATCTGCATTTCTTAGCCTATCTCGCAAAGTTACTCCAAGGATATTTCTTAAACATTTCATTTCAAAGGCATTAAGTTTTCTCTCCATTCTTTACGAATATAGTCCATGTTTCACTTGCATATAAAGCGATAGGAACCATCAATGCATTGTAAAGTCATAACTTCAAAGGCGTCGATATGTTCTTCCGTCTCGATATCTTTTTCTTTTAGACTGCAGAAGTTGCTATTCCTATTTTTATGCTAATGCCCGATAGAAGATCCTGGAAACACAAAATCCTCGTCTTTTTCAGCCATTTTGTTGTCTATTAAGAAAATGATTTTGCTTTTTGCTGGGTTCACCTTCATACTCCATTTCTTGGAAGAAGCTTCAATCTCAGAAGTAGAAAGCTTCAACTTATCAAAGACAGCGGCAACAAGTGTGATGTCATCAGTGTAAGTAGAGAGCTTATTTGCTAAGTACCAGTGTTGATTGCAGACTTTCCACTTCTTTCGTCATAAATCCCCCCCCCCCCCCAAACGTGATAAACTTACATCTCTATTTATATAAAGTTATGCTTGTTGTATTATAGGATTCACTTTAAACTAATAAACCGATCATTATGAATTTTGGAACACAACTGTTAGGCGTAAGGTATGGTAATGTCGGCTATATTTAGTTTTAGTTTTATGCATCGGAAACCCTTCGTAAACATTTTTGTGAAATTTTGACTATAGGTATTAATAATCAATTAATAAATATTCCCCAAATTTTAGTTTCTTGGTGGTATTTTTTAGGGGACACAACCTCCCATTTGAAAATTCAAATATATCAGATTATAATTGAATTTGATCCATAGTCATTATATACCAATTAAGCAAGATTTTCTGACTTTCAATTTCTTTTTAAGACTCCTTAAGCTTAAGCCTTAAAATTTAGACATTTCAGAAATAAAAATCATGTAATGGATTTTGATCAATTTGGAACTAGGTTTAGAAGCATTATGTCTTGGTTTTAATCTTCGTAAGGGGATATAAAAGTGGTGCAAAACTGTTCTGTTCTGGGAATTAATTATACCAGTCCTGGGACAGGTATTCTTCAAGTTTAGTATAATAATAGATTTTACTATTTTTGACTTAAATCATTTTTTTCATTTGAATAATTGTGAGGATTATTTTCAAGGCCATTTTACAAAACTGTTTCACGATTTACTCAATATTAATTCTTGTCAGCCATTATTAATTGGTTTCATTTTAATTGAATGAGTTTTGATTTCAAACTAATATGAAATAAAGGCTCAAGATAAATGAATTCATGATTTTGAAAAAAAGTGAAAATAAAATTTATTATTTTTAATCGATTTTCGTCTTTTGGTTTGGAAGAAATGAAAATTGGTTTTAGCCATTTTATTGAATGGAAATCAGCTGCAAACATTTGAATTCTGTTGTCATTTGTAAAGGAATTATGGTGAAGGGTGGGTGGAAGGGGAAGAGAGATGGTAAGAAGATGGGGTGGTGTGTAGGTAGAAAAAGGGTAGAAGAAAGAGATGTAGACAGAGGAGAGGGAGGCGAGGAAAGTAGAGAGAAGAGGGGGGTGGAGAGATGTAAGCAGAAGAGAGGGGGAAAATGGGGGAGAACAATGGGACATGGGAGGAAGATGGTGGAATGGAGGGGAGAGAGAGGGTGGAGGAAGAAAGGGAATTCTGTTGTCAATTGTAAAGGAATTAGTGGTAGGAAGAAGAGGAGGAAAGATGTGGCAGAAGAGGGAGTGAAGAAATAGGTAGAAGGGGGGGGGGAGAAAGAGATGTAGGTAGAAAAGGAAGTGAAGAATAGGTAGAAGGGGGGGGGGAGAGAAAGAGATGTAGGCAGAAGAGGGGAGAGAAAAATGGGAGTTATAGGGAGGAGGATGGTGAAAGAAAGAGAGGAGAAAAATGGAAGAAGAGAGTAGAGAAAATTGAGAAAAGTTGGAGGGGAAAAAGAGGGGAGAAATATGGGGAAAAGTGGAGGGAGAAAGATGGAGGAAAGGAGGGGGGAAATATGGAAAAGAGGTAAAATGTGAACGTTTGGAGAAGGAGGGGAGAAATCAGGTGGAAGAGGTTTAGCAGTCACAAACATTAATATGTATTTCTTCATACAGAGAGCTGTCCCTGTAAGGTGATTTGGTCACACACGGACCAATAAGCTTCCAGGGTGCATTACTTCAGACCCATTTTAGAATCGCAGCAGCCATCAGAGAATCTCCTGGAAGCAACAAAGAAGGACACCCTCCCTCTTTCTCTTTATTTCTTTCTCTCTCTCTCTCTCTCTCTCTCTCTCTCTCTCTCTCTCCTGCCTTCGACCACTGTACCCGCAAGCACAAACTGGTCGTAGACTTTCGGCAGCCTAAGAACTTTCATTCCTTCTTCACTTCGACTCTGTCTACCCTTTAACAAACCTACACCCAACGGTGTGGGTAGCAGCAATACATACTTATTGTTGTTTGTTCATAAAAAGGTTTTGTTTTCTTTTCGTGTGACGAACGTTTCCGTCGTTACAACTAATATTATAGGAGTTGGTCTTAACAGTCTATTAGCTCTTATAGAGGGGGGTTAGAAAGATGGGTGGAGAGAGGAGAGGTGAGAGAGAAATAAAATAGAAGATGTAGGCAGAATGGAGGGGGAGAAACAGATGAAGGCAGAAAAGGGGGTAGGAGAAAGAGATGTAGGAGAGAGGGGCAAGGGAAGTAGGTAGAAGAGGAGGAAGAGAAAAATGGGAGTGATGGGGAGGAGGATGGTGAAAGAAAGAGAGGAGAAAGATGGAAGAACCGAGGAGAGAAAGACGGAAAGAGGTAGAGGGAGAACGACTGGGGAAGATAGAGAGGGAGAAATATGGTAGAAAGAAGGGGATACATATGGGAAATAGATGGAGGGAGAACGATGGGGAGAGGGAGGGGAGAAAAATGGTGGAAGAGGAAAGGATCGAAAGATAGGGGAGGGAGGAGAGATGAAAGAGAAATAAAATAGAAGGAGAGAAAGAAATATTTGTGAGGAAATCAAAACATTTTAAAGCATAGGAACCCAGAAATTCATGAAATAAAAAAGTATCAAATGTTGATGGTAAAATCAAAGAATAACAAGAGAGATAGATAGATATCCTATTCCAAATAAAGAGTATACACAAAAGTATTAAAGTTGTTTACAGCTGTTTCAAGGCAATTTTTATTTTAAGTCATAAAATGAAACAATATTTTTCAAAACACCAGATCTCTTCAGAGCAGAATTTTCGTATGTACTCAGCAAAAAATGCAAATCAACAACAATATCCCCAAAGTTAAATTTCTACCAAAAACCAAAACAAAAATCACAAGAATAGATTAATTGTCAAATACCTCGGTATAAATTATGATATTAATTCCAAATCGCAGTGTATATTATCTTAACCCAAGAAACAGGATTAAGAGACACGAAGATCCACTATTTTTTATTTCGAAAAATGCTCTGTCATTCAAGGGGGATAATTTTAGATTACTTTTAGTCAACGGAGAGCAAAAAAAAAAGAATACAAAAAGGAGTATTTAGATATTAATAACATTTCTTAAATTATATGCACAAATCACTCGAAATACTAAAATATAGACATACACTCACCCACAAATACTTTATACAGATGTATGTGCAATATGTTTCTCTATCTCTCTCTCTCTCTCATATATATATATATATATATATATATATACATATTAAATTATTTTTTATATTTTACCTACGTACGACGTCGCTTCGAGCTTATGGCTTTCATCAGTGCAGGGAAATAATCTCACACGATCATAGGGCGGAAACCAGGTCCACTGATACACCTTGATCAGTAAGCGTTCACTTAGTCCCATTAGGCCACAAGAGATTGTCACATAATAACGGAGCAATTAAGCGATGTTTACACTGAAAGCGGTGAGCATAGACATCTAAACATTCGATAGCACTCAACGACAGAGTCGGAGCATTGCACTAAAACTTTTAGTTAATGTTTATTTTTAATGTTTATTTTTAATCTATTTTATAATCTTATATATATATATATATATATATATATATATACATAAATATATATATATATATATATATATATATATATATATATATATATATATATATATATATATATATATACTTTTTATTAATTTTATATGTATATAAAAGTAATCCATAGACACGTGTTTCTGGCTGTCAGCCGTCATCAGCATGACTAACTTGGGCAAGGATCGAACCTTCAATATCATTGTCTATAGTCTGGAGTTATATATATATATATATATATATATATATATATATATATATATATAATGAAATGATAAGTAAGAAAACAAGTTAAGAAAAAATATTGACACATACACATGTTTAGAGAGTTCATTGGCTCCGATATTTCAATTTGAACGTCCGAGTCATGGAAAGCGAACTTTATTCAGGTAAAGTCATGTTCTATGAAGAGAACGACAGAGGCAGATAAAGGGTGGAGTGGCGAGAGCAGTGATAAGCGTTAGTATCAACCGGGTAGTGAAAACAGAGGAAGCAGAAAAGAGTAGGTCGGATATGAAAGAAGTAAGAGGAGGCAGGTAAAGAAAGCGAAGGGAAGAAGTGGATCACATGATCTACTAAATTTGGATCATCCAGTATAAAATATGGTCAATTTTTGTTCGTTTAAGATATTTAGACAATATATATATATATATATATGGTAGAAAGAAACAACTGATGATCCCTTAAAATAGTGTTAGAAACTAACTAATATAATAACTGTAAAAAATAAATTGACTTATATGAGTGATTTTCCACTGGAAGACTTGAGACTATAAGTTTTTTTTTTTTTTTTTTTTTTTTTAAAGTTTTTTTTATTTTATTTTTTATATAGTTTTAATGGTTGAGAAACTTCCGAGACTATATATATATATATATATATATATATATATATATATATATATATATATATAAGTAAAGAATGGTTCGTTAAATTCTAATGACCAAATCTTTATTCATATTTTCTTTTTTCTTAGCGAAATTCAAAACAATTCATTTTGCACACGAACAATGAATCGGGAACAAACATATAATTACCAGGAGGTTTCATTCATGCAGCTCATCAGAAGACCAAAGATCGCTCCTGGAAGAAACCATCGAACAAACACCTTTTACATAATCTTACATAGAACCTAGTTTCTCAAAGGAAACAAGTATTTTATCATAGTCAGTCAGCCATATTGAATTGATTCTCTAAATATTTCTTAAAGAATGCATTTAGGGAATTGTTATTTTCATATCTCTTTTTATGTTCATCCAATATCTCTCTCTCTCTCTCTCTCTCTCTCTCTCTCTCTCTCTCTCTCTCTATATATATATATATATATATATATATATATATATATATATATATATATATATATATATACTGGATGAACATAAAAACCCCCATAAAAATAACAATTCCCTAAATGCACTATTCCCTCATATATTACAACATGACTATTCCTTTAACTTTAAACAAGCTAGACTCGTTGAATTCATTCTAAATAAATCTCACCGAAGACTTCTTGAATAAGCACACAATTAAACAATGTAAACAATTTATTTCCTTATTTCCGCGTATTTCAAATTTAACTTCTATGTTTTTTATCACATCAGTCATTTTCAGAAAGTCTTTGAATAATAAAAACAAAATGTTGATGAATTTTCCGTTTTCCTTTGTTCATTTATTATGTTCGATTATTAATTTCATAACAATCATATATATATATATACATATATATATATATATATCAATAAACTTTCAAATTAGAATATATAAATTACAATATATATATATATATATATATATATATATATATATAAATACGCATTCAAATTCATATATACTAGCCATCAACGCCAGATTTCTCAAACCGTTCTCTTTTGCACTTCAGTTTAAATGAGAACATAATTTTTTCTCATTAAATTAATTAAAATAGAAAATATAGAAAAAAAACAAGCAATTATCTAGTGTGAGATTCGAACTCTGAAAAAAAAATGACATAAAACAGAACTGAAGGCGAACGTTTTATCCACAAAGCCACAGAAGTAGCACTTTGTTTTCGTCTTTTTAACCTATTTTTAGTGTTTATGACTTTAGCATCAGCATCTTTCTGCATTGCTCTAAAATAATTCAATTACTTAAAATAATAAAACATAAAGAAAAGTTCCAATGATAAAAAAATAAATTAACGATGTCAAATGATTTGAATAAAACACACAATTTTGACTTATTTTTATATGTTTATTTATTTTTCTTATAGTGAACATGTTCAGATTATTATAAGTAAGTATGTTGTCCAGTCGGCTGGAAACAGATTGCTAAAAATGGCGGAACATTTGTTGTTATGTTTACTACTTTTAATTTTAAATACTGAGTTTAAAAAAAAAGGCTCAAGAACTTCTGACATCAATAAGGGCATCGGATCGAAGGTGCTGAGTCAAAATATTGCGATTAATTTGACACTAAAATCAACCGTTTAAATGTGATATGCCACAACGCACACATAAAGACAACTTGGCTTTATATATATATATATATATATATATATATATATATATATATATATATATATATATATATATATATAAATGTGTATGTGTCACAACGTGACAACATCATCCCTTGAAAATTGACTCTTACATTCCAGTGTTCCTTTGTTGTGGATTGATTTTCTTCTCTGGGACGAATTGCACTTTATGTAGAATAATAAGTGTTGTTTTATTTTTATTTGATTCCACAATCGGTGCAAGGCTGCCCTGGAGACGAACACTCTGGTGAATAGCAGGTGTTGTCAACTCCGGTGCTTGTTGTCAATTCTTTGCTCAGTTCTTTGCCCTATTTTTGTGCGATTCATATGGAACTGTTGGAATATCGGGAATATCGACCAGAAATTTCTATCCTTCAAAATGCTGCAATGGATGGCTTATCAGTGATTTCAAGTTCGATTTTACACGCTTTCCAAACGAAGAAAATAGACTTGATTTTACACGCTTTCCAAAATGAAGAAAATAGACTTGATTTTACACGCTTTCCAAAATGAAGAAAATAGACTTGATTTTACACGCTTTCCAAAATGAAGAAAATAGACTTTATTTCCAAAATGGAATTCTGAAAATTTTTTTATTTCTGCAAATTACCAAGCGTTTAACTATTAATGCTTAAAAAACAAACAAGGCATATTGTCTCTGAAGCGTAAGGGGCTAATGTGAGAAGGGGTCAGATTTTAAGGGGTTACTGTAATAGGGGAAATATTTATAGGGATGAAACCTGGGTGGGAGTTGGGTAACAAGATGTTTATTCACATTACATTTAAATTTCTGCATGTTGGTACGGTCCAGGAAACAGTGAGCAGGAAGTGAATTCCAAAGGCAAGTGGTCCGAGTGTAAGAAACTATTAGAGTAGGAAATCTGGTATCTAGTGACCTCTACAGTAAAGAGGTGAAATTTTGCAGTCAGTCAAGTGGGTTTGGGGTATTTACGTTGAAGTGAGTTTGGGGTATTTACGTTGAAGTGAGTTTGGGGTATTTACGTTGAAGTGGGTTTGGGGTATTTACGTTGAAGTGGGTTTGGGGTATTTACGTTGAAGTGGGTTTGGGGTATTTACGTTGAAGTGGGTTTGGGGTATTTACGTTAAAGTGGGTTTGGGGTATTTACGTTGAAGTGAGTTTGGGGTATTTACGTTGAAGTGGGTTTGGGGTATTTACGTTGAAGTGGGTTTGGGGTATTTACGTTGAAGTGGGTTTGGGGTATTTACGTTGAAGAGGGTACAAGTGCGGTAAGCTCATCAAAGCACATTCCGTGGAAGTATTATGTCTGAGGGGAAACAATTATAAGGCAGGTACGTTTGCTAGTGTAAAGATAAAAAAAATATGGTATAATCACATTGACACACGGGTTGTCCTGGTTTCCCCCATGGGCGGAAATTCTGTTCTCAATCATGTGGCGAAGCTCTTAGGAGAGATTATGCAATTCAATTTTTGGTACTTGTTTAGATATTGACCCTAATTTCCGTGACTGCCCGGCAGCAGCAAGCCGACAACTAACGGAAGCGTCCGAGACCTGCCGAAATCGAAAACGAGGCTGGCAGACGATACCGATTTGAAGGAGAGACGCTTGGCACTTGTAGAAAATGAATTTTGAAGTGTTGTGTCGTACAATTGCCTCTCCGGAGCAGTTCATTAACTTTTGCCAGCAGAAAGCTTTGCCGGCTAGTACCGCGAAAGACTGTGACGGAGAAATATGCCTGGAGATGCCCCACCCAGGAATGCCGGGCTTGGATTTCGTTGCGATCGGGGACGGGTTTTTTTCGCGGTCAAAACTCGCAATTTCAACAATTTTGAAGATGATATATACCTGTGGTCCCAGGATATGGCGACCGGGAAAAACTTATTAAAGGAATGCGGCGTACTCCTTCCACATCCTCGGCGACGACCCCATCCTCCTCTTCTGCCTGTATTTCGCTAAGCCCCCCCCCCAAAAAAAAAACGAAAAACAAGCCCTTACCCCTCCAGGAAAAGAATGTAATGAAGGAAACAAATGCCTAATGCAAAAAAAAACCTCCAAAAAAAGCTAAAATAATGAAAAAAAAAACAATGCGTAACTGCAACAAAAAAAAATGGTTTACAAAAGTTACAAAAAAAAAACAGTTTCTATTATTTTCGCGTTTTAAAGTTAAAAAAAACAGTTTATTTCAGTTTTAAAAAAATGGTTTAAAAAGTTAGCGTTTCTACAAAAGTTCTTACAAAAATGGTTAAAAAATAATAATAATAAAAATGTTTATTTATTTCAGCTATGGGTTTGTTCATTTATTTCATTTTTTGTATAAACATATATGCATTTCTTTTTTCGTATATTCATCGTCTTACATTGTTGTCGTCTGCCGACTCGGCAGGTCTCGGACGCTTCCGTTAGCTGTCGGCTTGCTGCTGCCGGGCAGACACGGAAATTAGGGTCAATATCTAAACAAGTACCGAATTTTTGTACCAAAACAATTGGATTCGTTTTTAGGAAAAAGACATTGAATCTTTTGTTTAGTTGCATTACTGTTGGGCGACACTGTATACATGGCTACATACTTTGTGGACCTTAAGTAAGCATTTACTTTCAAAACATCATTTAATGAACTTCAATCAACTTAGAATCATACCTTGTCTTATTGCCGGCATCGTCCTTTGTGCACATATGTTGTGCTCTCCAATGACTGAGACCATTTCGTTAACTATAATACAAAGTCACTGGTAAACTTCTTATACTAATTATTCAATTAAAAAATACACAACACGATCTTAGAAGATGAATGACTTATTAGCCATGATCGTCCAGTAAGCCGAAAAGCTAATAGGGGGAAAGAGGAAGAAAGAGAAAGAAAGAGGCTTCAATTAATTTTAAGCACATGCCTTATTTATTATTGCATTACGAGACCATTTTGAAACACATCTTTTCCTTTCGGTCCCTTTCTCTGAACTGCCACTTTCGTTTTTTTATGCCAGACGTCACATCCGACTAAATTTTATGGACTTTCTTTCTCACGAATTTTAGCTTATACAAGAAAGGTCAACCTTGTGACCCTTTTTGTGATCTTTGTCTGAAACATATGTAATATTGACCAGGGATTCCTGTTCTTCAAAATGGTGGATCGGATGGATTATCAGTGATTTCATGAACAAAGATTGCACGTTTAATTCAGAGGGAGAAAAGATTTCCAAGCAAAGGAAGTAGACTTGATTTTCAAACCAGAATTCTGCAATTTTATTTATTTCGGCAATTTATGAAGCATTTAGATGTTAATGTCTTTCTTTTATTACTTCTCTTCACTCAAAACAAGGCATATTGCCACTGAAGTGATAAAGGCCAGATTTATAGGGGTCAACCTGGGTGGGAGTTGGGCAGCAAGATGTTTGTTCACATTACATTTAAATTGCTGCATGTCGGTACGGTCGGGGATGCAGGAACCAAGAAAGGGAATTCTAAAGACAAGCGATTCGCGGAAAGAAACTATTAGAGTAGAAAATCTTCCAGCCTCTACAGTGAAAGGGTAGGATGTAGCAGCCTCTACAGTGAAAGGGTAGGATGTAGCAGCCTCTACAGTGAAAGGGTAGGATGTAGCAGCCTCTACAGTGAAAGGGTAGGATGTAGCAGCCTCTACAGTGAAAGGGTAGGATGTAACAGCCTCTACAGTGAAAGGGTAGGATGTAGCAGCCTCTACAGTGAAAGGGTTGGATGTAGCAGCCTCTACAGTGAAAGTGTAGGATGTAGCAGCCTCTACAGTGAAAGGGTAGGATGTAGCAGCCTCTACTGTGAAAGGGTAGGATGTAGCAGCCTCTACAGTGAAAGGGTAGGATGTAGCAGCCTCTACAGTGAAAGGGTAGGATGTAGCAGCCTCTACAGTGAAAGGGTAGGATGTAGCAGCCTATACAGTGAAAGGGTAGGATGTAGCAGCCCTTACAGTGAAAGGGTAGGATGTAGCAGCGTCTACAGTGAAAGGGTAGGATGTAGCAGCCTCTACAGTGAAAGGGTAGGATGTAGCAGCCTATACAGTGAAAGGGTAGGATGTAGCAGCCTCTACAGTGAAAGGGTAGGATGTAGCAGCCTCTACAGTGAAAGGGTAGGATGTAGCAGCCTCTACAGTGAAAGGGTAGGATGTAGCAGCCTCTACAGTGAAAGGGTAGGATGTAGCAGCCTCTACAGTGAAAGGGTAGGATGTAACAGCCTCTACAGTGAAAGGGTAGGATGTAGCAGCCTTTACAGTGAAAGGGTTGGATGTAGCAGCCTCTACAGTGAAAGTGTAGGATGTAGCAGCCTCTACAGTGAAAGGGTAGGATGTAGCAGCCTCTACTGTGAAAGGGTAGGATGTAGCAGCCTCTACAGTGAAAGGGTAGGATGTAGCAGCCTCTACAGTGAAAGGGTAGGATGTAGCAGCCTCTACAGTGAAAGGGTAGGATGTAGCAGCCTATACAGTGAAAGGGTAGGATGTAGCAGCCCTTACAGTGAAAGGGTAGGATGTAGCAGCGTCTACAGTGAAAGGGTAGGATGTAGCAGCCTCTACAGTGAAAGTGTAGGATGTAGCAGCCTATACAGTGAAAGGGTAGGATGTAGCAGCCTCTACAGTGAAAGGGTAGGATGTAGCAGCCTCTACAGTGAAAGGGTAGGATGTAGCAGCCTCTACAGTGAAAGGGTAGGATGTAGCAGCCTCTACAGTGAAAGGGTAGGATGTAGCAGCCTCTACAGTGAAAGGGTAGGATGTAGCAGCCTCTACAGTGAAAGGGTAGGATGTAACAGCCTCTACAGTGAAAGGGTAGGATGTAGCAGCCTCTACAGTGAAAGGGTAGGATGTAACAGCCTCTACAGTGAAAGGGTAGGATATAGCAGCCTCTACAGTGAAAGGGTAGGATGTAGCAGCCTCTACAGTGAAAGGGTTGGATGTAGCAGCATCTACAGTGAAAGGGTAGGATGTAGCAACCTCTACAGTGAAAGGGTAGGATGTAACAGCCTCTACAGTGAAAGGGTAGGATGTAGCAGCCTCTACAGTGAAAGGGTTGGATGTAGCAGCCTCTACAGTGAAAGGGTAGGATGTAGCAGCCTCTACAGTGAAAGGGTAGGATGTAACAGCCTCTACAGTGAAAGGGTAGGATGTAGCAGCCTCTACAGTGAAAGGGTAGGATGTAGCAGCCTCTACAGTGAAAGGGTTGGGTGTAGCAGCCTCTACAGTGAAAGGGTAGGATGTAGCAGCCTCTACAGTGAAAGGGTAGGATGTAACAGCCTCTACAGTGAAAGGGTAGGATGTAGCAGCCTCTACAGTGAAAGGGTTGGATGTAGCAGCCTCTACAGTGAAAGGGTAGGATGTAGCAGCCTCTACAGTGAAAGGGTTGGATGTAACAGCCTCTACAGTGAAAGGGTAGGATGTAGCAGCCTCTACAGTGAAAGGGTAGGATGTAACAGCCTCTACAGTGAAAGGGTAGGATGTAGCAGCCTCTACAGTGAACGGGTAGGATGTAGCAGCCTCTACAGTGAAAGGGTTGGATGTAGCAGCCTCTACAGTGAAAGGGTAGGATGTAGCAGCCTCTACAGTGAAAGGGTAGGATGTAGCAACCTCTACAGTGAAAGGGTAGGATGTAGCAGCCTCTACAGTGAAAGGGTAGGATGTAGCAGCCTCTACAGTGAAAGGGTAGGATGTAGCAGCCTCTACAGTGAAAGGGTAGGATGTAGCAGCCTCTACAGTGAAATGGTAGGATGTAGCAGCCTCTACAGTGAAAGGGTAGGATGTAGCAGCCTCTAGAGTGAAAAGGGTAGGATGTAGCAGCCTCTACAGTGAAAGGGTAGGATGTAGCAGCGTCTACAGTGAAAGGGTAGGATGTAGCAGCCTCTACAGTGAAAGGGTAGGATGTAGCAGCCTCTACAGTGAAAGGGTAGGATGTAGCAGCCTCTACAGTGAAAGGGTAGGATGTAGCAGCCTCTACAGTGAAAGGGTAGGATGTAGCAGCGTCTACAGTAAAAGGGTAGGATGTAGCAGCCTCTACAGTGAAAGGGTAGGATGTAGCAGCCTCTACAGTGAAAGGGTAGGATGTAACAGCCTCTACAGTGAAAGGGTAGGATGTAGCAGCCTCTACAGTGAAAGGGTAGGATGTAGCAGCCTCTACAGTGAAAGGGTAGGATGTAGCAGCGTCTACAGTGAAAGGGTAGGATGTAGCATCGTCTACAGTGAAAGGGTAGGATGTAGCAGCCTCTACAGTGAAAGGGTAGGATGTAGCAGCCTCTACAGTGAAAGGGTAGGATGTAGCAGCCTCTACAGTGAAAGAGTAGGATGTAGCAGCGTCTACAGTAAAAGGGTAGGATGTAGCAGCGTCTACAGTGAAAGGGTAGGATGTAGCAGCCTCTACAGTAGAAGGGTAGGATGTAGCAGCCTCTACAGAGAAAGGGTAGGATGTAGCAGCCTCTACAGTGAAAGGGTAGGATGTAGCAGCGTCTACAGTGAAAGGGTAGGATGTAGCAGCCTCTACAGTGAAAGGGTAGGATGTAGCAGCCTCTACACTGAAAGGGTAGGATGTAGCAGCCTCTACAGTGAAAGGGTAGGATGTAGCAGCGTCTACCGTGAAAGGGTAGGATGTAGCAGCCTCTACAGTGAAAGGGTAGGATGTAGCAGCCTCTAGAGTGAAAGGGTAGGATGTAGCAGCCTCTACAGTGAAAGGGTAGGATGTAGCAGCGTCTACAGTGAAAGGGTAGGATGTAGCAGCCTCTACAGTGAAAGGGTAGGATGTAGCAGCGTCTACAGTGAAAGGGTAGGATGTAGCAGCCTCTACAGTGAAAGGGTAGGATGTAGCAGCCTCTACAGTGAAAGGGTAGGATGTAGCAGCCTCTACAGTGAAAGGGTAGGATGTAGCAGCCTCTACAGTGAAAGGGTAGGATGTAGCAGCGTCTACAGTAAAAGGGTAGGATGTAGCAGCCTCTACAGTGAAAGGGTAGGATGTAGCAGCCTCTACAGTGAAAGGGTAGGATGTAGCAGCGTCTACAGTGAAAGGGTAGGATGTAGCAGCCTCTACAGTGAAAGGGTAGGATGTAGCAGCCTCTACAGTGAAAGGGTAGGATGTAGCAGCCTCTGCAGTGAAAGGGTAGGATGTAGCAGCCTCTACAGTGAAAGGGTAGGATGTAGCAGCGTCTACAGTAAAAGGGTAGGATGTAGCAGCCTCTACAGTGAAAGGGTAGGATGTAGCAGCGTCTACAGTGAAAAGGTAGGATGTAGCAGCCTCTACAGTGAAAGGGTAGGATGTAGCAGCCTTTACAGTGAAAGGGTAGGATGTAGCAGCGTCTACAGTGAAAAGGTAGGATGTAGCAGCCTCTACAGTGAAAGGGTAGGATGTAGCAGCCTCTACAGTAGAAGGGTAGGATGTAGTAGCCTCTACAGTGAAAGGGTAGGATGTAGCAGCCTCTACAGTGAAAGGGTAGGATGTAGCAGCCTCTACAGTGAAAGGGTAGGATGTAGCAGCCTCTACAGTGAAAGGGTAGGATGTAGCAGCCTCTAGAGTGAAAGGGTAGGATGTAGCAGCCTCTACAGTGAAAGGGTAGGATGTAACAGCCTCTACAGTAAAAGGGTAGGATGTAGCAGCCTCTACAGTGAAAGGGTAGGATGTAGCAGCCTCTACAGTGAAAGGGTAGGATGTAGCAGCCTCTACAGTGAAAGGGTAGGATGTAGCAGCCTCTACAGTGAAAGGGTAGGATGTAGCAGCCTCTACAGTGAAAGGGTAGGATGTAGCAGCCTCTACAGTGAAAGGGTAGGATGTAGCAGCCTCTACAGTGAAAGGGTAGGATGTAGCAGCGTCTACAGTAAAAGGGTAGGATGTAGCAGCCTCTACAGTGAAAGGGTAGGATGTAGCAGCCTCTACAGTGAAAGGGTAGGATGTTGCAGCCTCTACAGTGAAAGGGTAGGATGTAGCAGCCTCTACAGTGAAAGGGTAGGATGTAGCAGCCTCTACAGTGAAAGAGTAGGATGTAGCAGCCTCTACAGTGAAAGGGTAGGATGTAGCAGCCTCTACAGTGAAAGGGTAGGATGTAGCAGCCTCTACAGTGAAAGGGTAGGATTTAGCAGCCTCTACAGTGAAAGGGTAGGATGTAGCAGCCTCTACAGTGAAAGGGTAGGATGTAGCAGCCTCTACAGTGAAAGGGTAGGATGAAGCAGCCTCTACAGTGAAAGGGTAGGATGTAGCAGCCTCTACAGTGAAAGGGTACGATGTAGCAGCGTCTACAGTGAAAGGGTAAGATGTAGCAGCCTCTACAGTGAAAGGGTAGGATGTAGCAGCCCTTACAGTGAAAGGGTAGGATGTAGCAGCGTCTACAGTGAAAGGATAGGATGTAGCAGCCTCTACAGTGAAAGGGTAGGATGTAGCAGCCTCTACAGTGAAAGGGTAGGATGTAGCAGCCTCTACAGTGAAAGGGTAGGATGTAGCAACCTCTACAGTGAAAGGGTAGGATGTAGCATCCTCTACAGTGACAGGGTAGGATGTAGCAGCCTCTACAGTGAAAGGGTAGGATGTAGCAGCTTCTACAGTGAAAGGGTAGGATGTAGCAGCCTCTACAGTGAAAGGGTAGGATGTAGCAGCGTCTACAGTGAAAGGGTAGGATGTAGCAGCCTCTACAGTGAAAGGGTAGGATGTAGCAGCGTCTACAGTGAAAGGGTAGGATGTAGCAGCCTCTACAGTGAAAGGGTAGGATGTAGCAGCCTCTACAGTGAAAGGGTAGGATGTAGCAGCCTCTACAGTGAAAGGGTAGGATGTAGCAGCCTCTACAGTGAAAGGGTAAGATGTAGCAGCCTCTAGAGTGAAAGGGTAGGATGTAGCAGCCTCTACAGTGAAAGGGTAGGATGTAGCAGCCTCTACAGTGAAAGGGTAGGATGTAGCAGCCTCTACAGTAAAAGGGTAGGATGTAGCAGCCTCTACAGTGAAAGGGTAGGATGTAGCAGCCTCTACAGTGAAAGGGTAGGATGTAGCAGCCTCTACAGTGAAAGGGTAGGATGTAGCAGCCTCTACAGTGAAAGGGTAGGATGTTGCAGCCTCTACAGTGAAAGGGTAGGATGTAGCAGCCTCTACAGTGAAAGGGTAGGATGTAGCAGCCTCTACAGTGAAAGAGTAGGATGTAGCAGCCTCTACAGTGAAAGGGTAGGATGTAGCAGCCTCTACAGTGAAAGGGTAGGATGTAGCAGCCTCTACAGTGAAAGGGTAGGATTTAGCAGCCTCTACAGTGAAAGGGTAGGATGTAGCAGCCTCTACAGTGAAAGGGTAGGATGTAGCAGCCTCTACAGTGAAAGGGTAGGATGAAGCAGCCTCTACAGTGAAAGGGTAGGATGTAGCAGCCTCTACAGTGAAAGGGTACGATGTAGCAGCGTCTACAGTGAAAGGGTAAGATGTAGCAGCCTCTACAGTGAAAGGGTAGGATGTAGCAGCCCTTACAGTGAAAGGGTAGGATGTAGCAGCGTCTACAGTGAAAGGATAGGATGTAGCAGCCTCTACAGTGAAAGGGTAGGATGTAGCAGCCTCTACAGTGAAAGGGTAGGATGTAGCAGCCTCTACAGTGAAAGGGTAGGATGTAGCAGCCTCTACAGTGAAAGGGTAGGATGTAGCAACCTCTACAGTGAAAGGGTAGGATGTAGCATCCTCTACAGTGACAGGGTAGGATGTAGCAGCCTCTACAGTGAAAGGGTAGGATGTAGCAGCTTCTACAGTGAAAGGGTAGGATGTAGCAGCCTCTACAGTGAAAGGGTAGGATGTAGCAGCGTCTACAGTGAAAGGGTAGGATGTAGCAGCCTCTACAGTGAAAGGGTAGGATGTAGCAGCGTCTACAGTGAAAGGGTAGGATGTAGCAGCCTCTACAGTGAAAGGGTAGGATGTAGCAGCCTCTACAGTGAAAGGGTAGGATGTAGCAGCCTCTACAGTGAAAGGGTAGGATGTAGCAGCCTCTACAGTGAAAGGGTAAGATGTAGCAGCCTCTAGAGTGAAAGGGTAGGATGTAGCAGCCTCTACAGTGAAAGGGTAGGATGTAGCAGCCTCTACAGTGAAAGGGTAGGATGTAGCAGCCTCTACAGTAAAAGGGTAGGATGTAGCAGCCTCTACAGTGAAAGGGTAGGATGTAGCAGCCTCTACAGTGAAAGGGTAGGATGTAGCAGCCTCTACAGTGAAAGGGTAGGATGTAGCAGCCTCTACAGTGAAAGGGTAGGATGTAGCAGCCTCTACAGTGAAAGGGTAGGATGTAGCAGCCTCTACAGTGAAAGGGTAGGATGTAGCAGCCTCTACAGTGAAAGGGTAGGATGTAGCAGCGTCTACAGTGAAAGGGTAGGATGTAGCAGCCTCTACAGTGAAAGGGTAGGATGTAGCAGCCTCTACAGTGAAAGGGTAGGATGTAGCAGCGTCTACAGTGAAAGGGTAGGATGTAGCAGCCTCTACAGTGAAAGGGTAGGATGTAGCAGCGTCTACAGTAAAAGGGTAGGATGTAGCAGCCTCTACAGTGAAAGGGTAGGATGTAGCAGCGTCTACAGTTAAAAGGTAGGATGTAGCAGCCTCTACAGTGAAAGGGTAGGATGTAGCAGCGTCTACAGTGAAAGGGTAGGATGTAGCGGCCTCTACAGTGAAAGGGTAGGATGTAGCAGCCTCTACAGTGAAAGGGTAGGATGTAGCAGCCTCTGCAGTGAAAGGGTAGGATGTAGCAGCGTCTACAGTGAAAGGGTAGGATGTAGCAGCCTCTACAGTGAAAGGGTAGGATGTAGCAGCCTCTACAGTGAGAGAGTAGGATGTAGCAGCCTCTACAGTGAAAGGGTAGGATGTAGCAGCCTCTACAGTGAAAGGGTAAGATGTAGCAGCCTCTACAGTGAAAGGGTAGGATGTAGCAGCCTCTACAGTGAAAGGGTAGGATGTAGCAGCCTCTACAGTGAAAGGGTAGGATGTAGCAGCCTCTACAGTGAAAGGGTAGGATGTAGCAGCCTCTACAGTGAAAGGGTAGGATGTAGCAGCGTCTACAGTGAAAGGGTAGGATGTAGCAGCCTCTACAGTGAAAGGGTAGGATGTAGCAGCCTCTACAGTGAAAGGGTAGGATGTAGCAGCCTCTACAGTGAAAGGGTAGGATGTAGCAGCCTCTACAGTGAAAGGGTAGGATGTAGCAGCCTCTACAGTGAAAGGGTAGGATGTAGCAGCCTCTACAGTGAAAGGGTACGATGTAGCAGCCTCTACAGTGAAAGGGTAGGATGTAGCAGCCTCTCCAGTGAAAGGGTAGGATGTAGCAGCCTCTACAGTGAAAGGGTAGGATGTAGCAGCCTCTACAGTAGAAGGGTAGGATGTAGCAGCCTCTACAGTGAAAGGGTAGGATGTAGCAGCCTCTACAGTGAAAGGGTAGGATGTAGCAGCCTCTACAGTGAAAGGGTAGGATGTTGCAGCCTCTACAGTGAAAGGGTAGGATGTAGCAGCCTCTACAGTGAAAGGGTAGGATGTAGCAGCCTCTACAGTGAAAGAGTAGGATGTAGCAGCCTCTACAGTGAAAGGGTAGGATGTAGCAGCCTCTACAGTGAAAGGGTAGGATGTAGCAGCCTCTACAGTGAAAGGGTAGGATGTAGCAGCCTTAACAGTGAAAGGGTAGGATGTAGCAGCCTCTACAGTGAAAGGGTAGGATGTAGCAGCCTCTACAGTGAAAGGGTAGGATGAAGCAGCCTCTACAGTGAAAGGGTAGGATGTAGCAGCCTCTACAGTGAAAGGGTACGATGTAGCAGCGTCTACAGTGAAAGGGTAAGATGTAGCAGCCTCTACAGTGAAAGGGTAGGATGTAGCAGCCCTTACAGTGAAAGGGTAGGATGTAGCAGCGTCTACAGTGAAAGGATAGGATGTAGCAGCCTCTACAGTGAAAGGGTAGGATGTAGCAACCTCTACAATGAAAGGGTAGGATGTAGCAGCCTCTACAGTGAAAGGGTAGGATGTAGCAGCGTCTACAGTGAAAGGGTAGGATGTAGCAGCGTCTACAGTGAAAGGGTAGGATGTAGCAGCCTCTACAGTGAAAGGGTAGGATGTAGCAGCCTCTACAGTGAAAGGGTAGGATGTAGCAGCCTCTACAGTGAAAGGGTAGGATGTAGCAGCCTTAACAGTGAAAGGGTAGGATGTAGCAGCCTCTACAGTGAAAGGGTAGGATGTAGCAGCCTCTACAGTGAAAGGGTAGGATGAAGCAGCCTCTACAGTGAAAGGGTAGGATGTAGCAGCCTCTACAGTGAGAGGGTAGGATGTAGCAGCCTCTACAGTGAAAGGGTAGGATGTAGCAGCGTCTACAGTGAAAGGGTAGGATGTAGCAGCCTCTACAGTGAGAGGGTAGGATGTAGCAGCCTCTACAGTGAAAGGGTAGGATGTAGCAGGGTCTACAGTGAAAGGGTAGGATGTAGCAGCGTCTACAGTGAAAGGGTAGGATGTAGCAGCCTCTACAGTGAAAGGGTAGGATGTAGCAGCGTCTACAGTGAAAGGGTAGGATGTAGCAGCCTCTACAGTGAAAGGGTAGGATGTATCAGCCTCTACAGTGAAAGGGTAGGATGTAGCAGCCTCTACAGTGAAAGGGTAGGATGTAGCAGCCTTTACAGTGAAAGGGTAGGATGTAGCAGCCTCTACAGTGAAAGGGTAGGATGTAGCAGCGTCTACAGTGAAAGGGTAGGATGTAGCAGCCTCTACAGTGAAAGGGTAGGATGTAACAGCCTCTACAGTGAAAGGGTAGAGTGTAGCAGCCTCTACAGTGAAAGGGTAGGATGTAGCAGCCTCTACAGTGAAAGGGTAGGATGTAGCAGCCTCTACAGTGAAAGGGTAGGATGTAGCAGCCTCTACAGTGAACAGGGTAGGATGTAGCAGCCTCTACAGTGAAAGGGTAGGATGTAGCAGCCTCTACAGTGAAAGGGTAGGATGTAGCAGCCTCTACAGTGAAAGGGTAGGATGTAGCAACGTCTACAGTGAAAGGGTAGGATGTAGCAGCGTCTACAGTGAAAGGGTAGGATGCAGCAGCGTCTACAGTGAAAGGGTAGGATGTAGCAGCCTCTACAGTGAAAGGGTAGGATGTAGCAGCCTCTACAGTGAAAGGGTAGGATGTAGCAGCCTCTACAGTGAAAGGGTAAGATGTAGCAGCCTCTACAGTGAAAGGGTAGGATGTAGCAGCATCTACAGTGAAAGGGTAGGATGTAGCAGCCTCTACAGTGAAAGGGTAGGATGTAGCAGCGTCTACAGTGAAAGGGTAGGATGTAGCAGCGTCTACAGTGAAAGGGTAGGATGTAGCAGCGTCTACAGTGAAAGGGTAGGATGTAGCAGCCTCTACAGTGAAAGGGTAGAATATAGCAGCCTCTACAGTGAAAGGGTAGGATATAGCAGCCTCTACAGTGAAAGGGTAAGATGTAGAAGCGTCTACAGTGAAAGGGTAGGATGTAGCAGCGTGTACAGTGAAAGGGTATGATGTAGCCACGTCTACAGTGAAAGGGTAGGATGTAGCAGCCTCTACAGTGAAAGGGTAGGATGTAGCAGCGTCTACAGTGACAGGGTAGGATGTAGCAGCCTCTACAGTGAAAAGGGTAGGATGTAGCAGCCTCTACAGTGAAAGGGTAGGATGTAGCAGCCTCTACAGTGAAAAGGGTAGGATGTAGCAGCCTCTACAGTGAAAGGGTAGGATGTAGCAGCCTCTACAGTGAAAGGGTAGGATGTAGCAGCCTCTACAGTGAAAGGGTAAGATGTAGCAGCCTCTACAGTGAAATGGGTAGGATGTAGCAGCCTCTACAGTGAAAGGGTAGGATGTAGCAGCCTCTACTGTGAAAGGGTAGGATGTAGCAGCCTCTACAGTGAAAGGGTAGGATGTAGCAGCCTCTACAGTGAAAGGGTAGGATGTAGCAGCCCTTACAGTGAAAGGGTAGGATGTAGCAGCGTCTACAGTGAAAGGGTAGGATGTAGCAGCCTCTACAGTGAAAAGGGTAGGATGTAGCAGCCTCTACAGTGAAAGGGTAGGATGTAGCAGCGTCTACAGTGAAAGGGTAGGATGTAGCAGCCCTTACAGTGAAAGGGTAGGATGTAGCAGCGTCTACAGTGAAAGGGTAGGATGTAGCAGCCTTTACAGTGAAAGAGTAGGATGTAGCAGCCTCTACAGTGAAAGGGTAGGATGTAGCAGCCTCTACAGTGAAAGGGTAGGATGTAGCAGCCTCTACAGTGAAAAGGGTAGGATGTAGCAGCCTCTACAGTGAAAGGGTAGGATGTAGCAGCCTCTACAGTGAAAGGGTAGGATGTAACAGCCTCTACAGTGAAAGGGTAGGATGTAGCAGCCTCTACAGTGAAAAGGGTAGGATGTAGCAGCCTCTACAGTGAAAGGGTAGGATGTAGCAGCCTCTACAGTGAAAGAGTAGGATGTAGCAGCCTCTACAGTGAAAGGGTAGGATGTAGCAGCCTCTACAGTGAAAGGGTAGGATGTAGCAGCGTCTACAGTGAAAGGGTAGGATGTAGCAGCCTCTACAGTGAAAGGGTAGGATGTAGCAGCCTCTACAGTGAAAGGGTTGGATGTAGCAGCCTCTACACTGAAAGGGTAGGATGTAGCAGCCTCTACAGTGAAAGGGTAGGATGTAGCAGCCTCTACACTGAAAGGGTAGGATGTAGCAGCCTCTACAGTGAAAGGGTAGGATGTAGCAGCCTCTACAGTGAAAGGGTAGGATGTAACAGCCTCTACAGTGAAAGGGTAGGATGTAGCAGCCTCTACAGTGAAAGGGTAGGATGTAGCAGCCTCTACAGTGAAAGGGTTGGATGTAGCAGCCTCTACAGTGAAAGGGTAGGATGTAGCAACCTCTACAATGAAAGGGTAGGATGTAGCAGCCTCTACAGTGAAAGGGTAGGATGTAGCAGCGTCTACAGTGAAAGGGTAGGATGTAGCAGCCTCTACAGTGAAAGGGTAGGATGTAGCAGCCTCTACAGTGAAAGGGTAGGATGTAGCAGCCTCTACAGTGAAAGGGTAGGATGTAGCAGCCTCTACAGTGAAAGGGTAGGATGTAGCAGCGTCTACAGTGAAAGGGTAGGATGTAGCAGCCCTTACAGTGAAAGGGTAGGATGTAGCAGCTTCTACAGTGAAAGGGTAGGATGTAGCAGCCTCTACAGTGAAAGGGTAGGATGTAGCAGCCTCTACAGTGAAAGGGTAGGATGTAGCAGCCTCTACAGTGAAAGGGTAGGATGTAGCAGGCTCTACAGTTAAAGGGTAGGATGTAGCAGCCTCTACAGTGAAAGGGTAGGATGTAGCAGCGTCTACAGTGAAAGGGTAGGATGTAGCAGCCTCTACAGTGAAAGGGTAGGATGTAGCAGCGTCTACAGTGAAAGGGTAGGATGTAGCAGCGTCTACAGTGAAAGGGTAGGATGTAGCAGCCTCTACAGTGAAAGGGTAGGATGTAGCAGCCTCTACAGTGAAAGGGTAGTATGTAGCAGCCTCTACAGTGAAAGGGTAGGATGTAGCAGCGTCTACAGTGAAAGGGTAGGATGTAGCAGCCTCTACAGTGAAAGGGTAGGATGTAGCAGCCTCTACAGTGAAAGGGTAGGATGTAGCAGCGTCTACAGTGAAAGGGTAGGATGTAGCAGCGTCTACAGTGAAAGGGTAGGATGTAGCAGCCTCTACAGTGAAAGGGTAGGATGTAGCAGCCTCTACAGTGAAAGGGTAGGATGTAGCAGCGTCTACAGTGAAAGGGTAGGATGTAGCAGCCTCTACAGTGAAAGGGTAGGATGTAGCAGCGTCTACAGTGAAAGGGTAGGATGTAGCAGCCTCTACAGTGAAAGGGTAGGATGTAGCACCCTCTACAGTTAAAGGGTAGGATGTAGCAGCCTCTACAGTGAAAGGGTAGGATGTAGCAGCCTCTACAGTGAAAGGGTAGGATGTAGCAGCCTCTACAGTGAAAGGGTAGGATGTAGCAGCCTCTACAGTGAAAGGGTAGGATGTAGCAGCCTCTACAGTGAAAGGGTAGGATGTAGCAGCCTCTACAGTGAAAGGGTAGGATGTAGCAGCGTCTACAGTGAAAGGGTAGGATGTAGCAGCCTCTACAGTGAAAGGGTAGGATGTAGCAGCCTCTACAGTGAAAGGGTAGGATGTAGCAGCCTCTACAGTGAAAGGGTAGGATGTAGCAGCCTCTACAGTGAAAGGGTAGGATGTAGCAGCCTCTACAGTGAAAGGGTAGGATGTAGCAGCCTCTACAGTGAAAGGGTAGGATGTAGCAGCCTCTACAGTTAAAGGGTAGGATGTAGCAGCCTCTACAGTGAAAGGGTAGGATGTAGCAGCCTCTACAGTGAAAGGGTAGGATGTAGCAGCCTCTACAGTGAAAGTGTAGGATGTAGCAGCCTCTACAGTGAAAGGGTAGGATGTAGCAGCTAGTCGGTTGGCTCGGAGGTATTTACGTTGAGGCGGTACAAGTGCAGTAAATCTATCAGAGCACATTCCGTAGAAATTCTACGTCTGAAAGGAAACAATTATAAGGAGATATGTGTACTCGTTTAAATATTAGTTAAAATATAAAAAATACAACAAGTTGACACAGCGGTTCTCATTAGATTACTACAGTTAAACAACGTTGGGCCTGGCTAGTAGCAGTAAGTTCATGTAGCCCTGAAGAAGCTTTAGCAGGTACTTCAGTATAACCTGCTAATCCACACATGTGTCGACACAACAGAACAACCACCCCCTAAGTAGAAAATTCTGTTCTCATCTATGTGACGAAGCTCACTGGGATGAGTTTGCAATTCATTTTGTTCTGAAACAATTGGATACGTTTTTAGGAAGATAAGATTGGATTTTTTGTTTAGTTGTGTTACTGTTAAGCTACACTGTATACATGGTTATATACCATGTTCACCTTAAGCAATCATTTACTTCCAAAAATTCATTTAATCATTCATACTTCAATCGTGGGTGTTTTGCCTCCAAGGACTGAGACGATTTTGTTAGCTGTAATAAAATCTAAATTGATTTATAACACGATCTTAGAAGATGAATGATTTATGCAGCATGATCGTCCAGTAAGTTGCAAGATCAAAGGGGAGAGGAAACAAGAGAAACAAGAGAGAGAGAGAGGGAGAGAGAGAGAGAGAGAGAGAGAGAGAGAGAGAGAGAGAGAGAGAAAGAAAGACACAGGGAGAGACAGAGAGAGAGGGAAAGAAAGACAGAGAGAGAGGGGGATTTAATTAATTTTTAAGTGCATGGCTTAATTATCATCACATTACTAGACCTTTTTCAAATGCATCTTTTCCATTCAGTCACTTTCTCTGAACTGCCCAGAAAATGTCATCCGCCGTCATATGTCAGACGTCACATCCGACTAAATTTTATGGATTTCCTTTCTCACAAATTTTAGCTTATAAAAGAAAAGTTAATCTTGTGAACTCTTTGTAAGCTTTGTCTGAAACGTATCCTGTTTAGAACATTGCACCAGAACAAATATATTTTAACTAATATTTATACTAATAAATGTACCCTCCAATATTTAACATTATAACAGTATGCAAAATTACACACTTTATAAATTTCATCCTTCCATCCCAAAATACCTGTTCTCATGTCTACACGTTGTTTCAGACCTTCAATTGAATTTCATCTTATTTTAAAAAAATTACAAAATAGAACAAAAAAAGGAGAGAATTGTATGCATTGGCATGGATGACAAATGTTTGCAGTAAGGGCAGGGGAAGGGGAATACTTTCATGTGCAGTAATAACTGCTGATCTTATATTAACTGATCCTCTAATTCCTGAGCTTCTAATGACTGATCCATTAATAACAGAGTCTCTAATAACTAATCGTGTAATAACTGATCTTCTAAGAACTAATCCTATAATAACTGAGTCTCTAATAACTTACGCTGTAATAACTAAACTTTTGCAAGTTGACCCTTTAATGGCTGAGCATGGCATTCTGAGCCTCTAATAACTGAAATTACTTAGCCTCTAAAATGTTATCCTTTAATAACTTTGTCTTTGATAACTTAATATCTAATAGCTGAGCCTCTATAAATTGACCCTCTAATAACTGAGCCTCTAATAACTGAAATTACTTAGCCTCTAAAATGTTATCCTTTAATAACTTTGTCTTTGATAACTTAATATCTAATAGCTGAGCCTCTATAAATTGACCCTCTAATAACTGAGCCTCTAATAACTGAAATTACTTAGCCTCTAAAATTTTATCCTTTAATAACTTTGTCTTTGATAACTTAATATCTAATAGCTGAGCCTCTATAAATTGACCCTCTAATAACTGAGCCTCTAATAACTGAAATTACTTAGCCTCTAAAATTTTATCCTTTAATAACTTTGTCTTTGATAACTTAATATCTAATAGCTGAGCCTCTATAAATTGACCCTCTAATAACTGAGCCTCTAATAACTGAAATTACTTAGCCTCTAAAATTTTATCCTTTAATAACTTTGTCTTTGATAACTTAATATCTAATAGCTGAGCCTCTATAAATTGACCCTCTAATAACTGAGCCTCTAATAACTGAAATTACTTAGCCTCTAAAATTTTATCCTTTAATAACTTTGTCTTTGATAACTTAATATCTAATAGCTGAGCCTCTATAAATTGACCCTCTAATAACTGAGCCTCTAATAACTGAAATTACTTAGCCTCTAAAATTTTATCCTTTAATAACTTTGTCTTTGATAACTTAATATCTAATAGCTGAGCCTCTATAAACTGACCCTCTAATAACTGAGCCTCTAATAACTGAAATTACTTAGCCTCTAAAATGTTATCCTTTAATAACTTTGTCTTTGATAACTTAATATCTAATAGCTGAGCCTCTATCAACTGACCCTCTAATAACTGATATCTAACAAGTGAGCTTTTAATAATTGACACTATAAAACTGATCCTCTATAATAACTGAAATTCTAATTACCGAGTCTCTGATAACTGATTCTCTAATATGAGTCTCTAACGACTGACCCTATAAAACCGAGCCTGTAATAACTGAACCTTTTCATTAAATTATTTGACCAGCAAAGGAAAAGCAGTAAAATGGTTGTCTACCAAGGAGAGGAAGAGATCGCTTCCCATTTTTGTTTTCATTGTTCTTTCGTATTTGTCAATCGAACCAGATGGTATTTTTATTTCCATTACAATCCTTGGGCGTCGGTTGATTATTGATGCATTTTTAATTGTGTTTTCGGCCGTTCTCTATTCTTGATTTGTTCAACAAAACACCTTGGCATTGTATGAATTCCTATTGATTTTCGAATCTGATGAATATAGATCTCTCTCTATATAAAAGAGAACGTTTGTTGGCTTTCCTTGCCTGCTCGACAAACTACAAAATCGACTTCACAATCTAGTGGTGGGGGGGGGGGATCTCTTCTGTTCTCTACAGTCCTTTTGTCACAGAAGAAGCGTTGCTAGTCTTTCTCTACTCTATCGTTATTTCCATGGAAAGTGTGTGACTGAGATTCAATTTCTTGTTTATCCTTGTAAAACATTCACAGCAAGAACTCGTCTTATAATTACAACTGAAAAGAACTTTCCTTTCTTTCTCTATGTGCATCAGGTGGAATTTCCATGAACAGAGTTTCTTTCCAAGAACTTCCCATCTGTGGAACATGTTGCTACAAGATTGATTTCCTGAGGATTACAACATGGTCCTCTTCAAATCTAATGTAAATAAATGCTTGTCATAAGCCGTCATCATAAGTCATCAATTTTTATTAATCCCATTCATTATTTTCAATCCTCTCATAATATTCATCATCATTCAACTGCCAATCTTGATTTCATTAACCTTTATTCTTGCGAGGCTTTTAGCCGTCATTAGTGGTGACTAATTAGTAAAAAATATGTAGACGTGTATGTGTATGTGTATGTATGTGTGGGTATGTGTATGTGTATGTGTATGTGTGAGTATGTATATGTGTGTATGTGTGCGTGTATGTGTGCGTGTATGTGTGTGTGTATACAAGTGTGTATATTGATGACTTTAAATATGTCTGCATTTACATTTAAATGATGATGTGCATGCATTCTAAAACACGGCATCTTTCCCTGAGCAGTCTTTGTCCTTTTGGTTAGGAGCAAAGTGTAGTATATGTTCTGATACTATACTTTGTCTTTTCTGTGCTCGACCAATTAAAGGGAAATCGTTTTACACTGAGACAATTTTTATTTTTATCCCAATCCCAGGTGCTACTTTTTGGGAGCTGGATTTTCCTCGCATTAAAATCCGACCTTGTGTCTAACTCTGCCCTCGTGGGGAGGCAAGTAAATAGGGACTTCATGAAGTTAATGGTAGGTGAAAGAACTTTTACAGCTATAGCTGTTTATGCGCCACAATGTGGCTAACGTGAAGATGCAAAAGATTAGTGCTATGACAAGCTGATCATTGCAGTAACGAGTAACTAGGTTGATGAGATGGAAGTACTTTGAATGGTCATGTTGGAAAGACCCCTGGTGATTTTGAGAGTGTGAATGGAGGAAAATGGATATAGTGATAGGAATATAGAATGAGGAAGGATTTTAGAATTTGGTCTTGCAATGAACATATTGGTTGCTAACACCGTAAGGAAATCCATCTCGTTATGCGTGGATCTGGGTCAGTAGAGACTCGAGTAGATTATCTGCTGAAACGTGAGGAAGTTGCATGAAATACATGTGAAATGTGTAGAGGTTGAATGAAATACATGTGAAATGTGTAGAGGTTGAATGAAATACATGTGAAATGTGTAGAGGTTGAATGAAATACATGTGAAATGTGTAGAGGTTGAATGAAATACATGTGAAATGTGTAGAGGTTGAATGAAATACATGTGAAATGTGTAGAGGTTGAATGAAATACATGTGAAATGTGTAGAGGTTAAATGAAATACATGTGAAGTGTGTAGAGGTTGAATGAAATACATGTGAAATGTGTAGAGGTTGAATGAAATACATGTGAAATGTGTAGAGGTTGAATGAAATACATGTGAAATGTGTAGAGGTTGAATGAAATACATGTGAAATGTGTAGAGGTTAAATGAAATACATGTGAAGTGTGTAGAGGTTGAATGAAATACATGTGAAATATGTAGAGGTTGAATGAAATACATGTGAAATATGTAGAGGTTGAATGAAATACATGTGAAATGTGTAGAGGTTAAATGAAATACATGTGAAGTGTGTAGAGGTTGAATGAAATACATGTGAAGTGTGTAGAGGTTGAATGAAATACATGTGAAATGTGTAGAGGTTGAATGAAATACATGTGAAATGTGTAGAGGTTGAATGAAATACATGTGAAATGTGTAGAGGTTGAATGAAATACATGTGAAATGTGTAGAGGTTGAATGAAATACATGTGAAATGTGTAGAGGTTGAATGAAATACATGTGAAATGTGTAGAGGTTGAATGAAATACATGTGAAATATGTAGAGGTTGAATGAAATACATGTGAAGTGTGTAGAGGTTGCATGAAATACATGTGAAATGTGTAGAGGTTGAATGAAATACATGTGAAATGTGTAGAGGTTGAATGAAATACATGTGAAATATGTAGAGGTTGAATGGAATACATGTGAAGTGTGTAGAGGTTGAATGAAATACATGTGAAATGTGTAGAGGTTGCATGAAATACATGTGAAATGTGTAGAGGTTGAATGAAATACATGTGAAATGTGTAGAGGTTGAATGAAATACATGTGAAATATGTAGAGGTTGAATGAAATACATGTGAAATGTGTAGAGGTCAGGTGATGGAGCATTTTGCTACCAGATCTACTTAAGGAAGTGTGTAAGGAAAGAATTTTGGAGTTGGTCTTGCTTTGGACATGTCGAGTGTAAACATTATTTTTAGGAAACAGGAAAACCATCTCGTTACATATGTATCAGGTAGAGCAAAGACTGAGGTAGATTATCTGCTGATTAGGAAACAAGACAGAAATTCTTGAGTGATGTGAAAGTGGTACCTGGTGAAGAATTTGTGACACAACGCAATACAGTTATTTGCAATTTCAAGCTTAAGAAAGCCCATGAGGGAAAGAGAAAGTTTGTCTCAAGGAGAAAGGTTTGGAGGTTGAATGAAGAACACGTGAAACACGAGTTTAGAGATCAAGTAAGGGAACTTTTGGTTTCCAGATCCACTTCTGGAAGTTTGGAAGAACAGTGGAAGAGGTTGAAAGATACACTGTTGAAGGTAACAGACCAGACTTGTGGGTGGATTAAAAGGCTTCCCAGGCATAGGGTTACATCGTGGTGGAATGAGGAAGTTGAAAAGTATATCAAACGATTGAGCCAGTGTATAAAAGGTTTAGTGGATAAGAAAATATATCTGGTGGCAAAGAGAGAAGCAAGAAGAGCAACATACCAAGCCAAGAAAGAGGCTGAGAAAGACAGGTTTCCTGATATATGATGAAAGAATGACCACAAGAATGAAGTATTCAGGATGGCTAAACAGATGGCAAAGACAAATATGGATATTATTGGAGAGAAGTGCACTCGAAATGGCAATGGGGTGTTGGCAACAAATGGACAGGACAAGAGGGATGCTCAGAAATGCCATTATGAAAGATTGTTGAATAGTGGGTTTCCATGGAACTGATAAAATTGAGAAGTTGCAGAATCAGTATCTGGTCCAGCTATAAGAATTGAGAAAGAAATAGTATGGGGAGCGGTGAGAAATATGAAGAAGGACACGGTTGGAGGTCCCTCAGGTGTTGTTGCTGAAATGTTGAAGGCTGCGGAAAAAACAGGCATTGAGACTTGACAAATCATAACAGGTTATCCCGAAAGACTGGTAACTTAGTACAACTGTCAACTGTTATAACGGTAAATAGGAAGCTC
Source organism: Sepiola atlantica (assembly GCA_963556195.1). Taxonomy (NCBI): domain Eukaryota; kingdom Metazoa; phylum Mollusca; class Cephalopoda; order Sepiida; family Sepiolidae; genus Sepiola; species Sepiola atlantica. The sequence continues at coordinate 19,143,131 of OY744545.1, read as the reverse complement.
TAGATATTTGTAATTACAGAGATTTAAAGTTGATGGATCAGGTCCTAAAAGTGAGTGAGAGAATAATTGAGCAGCAAATAAGAAGTCCGATGAAGTACATGCTGACAAATAAAGATGGCGTCCTATGAGCACATGATGTTAATTGAAAGAAAGTGGTGTCGGTGGGTGAGACAGTAGAGACAGTACTGCATTTCAACCTTGTGTCATACACATAGAAAATAAGTTGCCGTCATTATTACAAAAACACATGAAAGTTCACAATTATTACTACGTGATTCTTCCTGACTGAGGACTTGTTTTTAACTCAAAGCTGCTTATTTATACTGTCAAAAGGACTAAGTCGAGACAAAACTGATGGAATACAGAGAAGGTTTATTCGATTTGATCTTCGTTCTAAATTACTGACCAGTGGGGGCGGGCAGAGAGGAATCGATAATCACTGTTTAATCATATCTTGTCAGTGCATTTCAATCAAATATGTTCACACGTGGTGTGCTTCCAAGGAACTGCCGGTTTTTCCTCTTACTCTCTCTGGTGACATCATATCCGTTTCCACCAATTTCCACAGTCTACTAATCCTAACCTCTAGTTCAGCAAGTTGACCCCGACGGAACTTTCACTTCCTTTTATCCTCAACTAACTGTTCTATATACTAGTGGGTTTACTCACCCACTATTTAACAGTGTATGCAACATGATCACGCATAGATAAGATGACGAAAGAAGCCACACATGCACACCCTCTATAACACGTATACACACACGAATATGCAAAAACACATATGTGCACAGGAATGCATTTACAATGACTAAATTCATTGACGAACCGAACATCTGCTTCTTTATAGGAGAGAGAGAGAGAGAGAGAGATGGGGAGGAGAGTAAGGTGAGAGGGTGAGAGATATAGAACACGAGAAAACGAGAGAGAGAACGAGAGAGAGAACGAGATAGAGAGAGAGAACGAGAGAGAGAGAACGAGAGAGAGAGACGACAAATAAGAAATAGAACGAGAAGAGAAAGAGTGAGGGGAGATTGAAAGAAAGCAAGATAGAGAAGGTGAGAGGGTGAGAGAGATCTAGAAAGAGAACGAGAGAGAGAGAAAGAGGATAAATAAGAGATGGAGCGAGAAGAGAGAGAGAGAAAGAGAGAGATATAGGAGAGAGAGAGAAGAATAAAAGAGAGAGAGAACGACTAAGAGAGAGAATGAGAGAGAGAGAGAGAGAGAGAGAGAAAGAGAGAGTGATTGCTTGAGAGAAAAAGAGTAAAACCGACCGATCAAGTTTGGGTGAGAGAAAGAGACAGAGACAGAGACAGAGACAGAGAACGATTGAGAGAAAGGTAAAGAGAGAGAGAGAGAGAGAGAGAGAGAGAGAGAAAGAGAGAGAGAGAGAGAGAGAGAGAAGCGGGGATAAAGAGAAAGAACAATAGACAGAAATAGAAAAAGAGATATAAACAGAATAATACAGGTACACATATACACACACCGACATATGTAAACACTGATAAATACACAAGCATAACACACACACACACACTAATGCATAGATAAACACACACACATACACTTACACACACACAACCAACTTTTTTTTTTCTATTTTAAATTCCCATTAAATTATTGCATTCATTTGGTAAAAATGATTTTTTCTTTCCGTTTTTTAATTTTTTTTTTATTCTTTAAAAAATATTTTTGTTCTTTTCTTTCCTTCTTTGTTCAATTTGATTATTATACCTTGTGTTTCTAGCGAATAAATTAATAGTCTCAAGTAGTAGTTCTCCTAGAAGAATGGTGGAGCAGCCATTTTAAGAATCGCATATCATTCGTCTCTCCCGGAAAAGTTTATGAAAAATAATTGCCTCTTATTTTTTAATTTTTTTATTTTATTTAGCTACATCCCACAAGGTAAGATGTGACACAAGGTCGGGAAAGTGGGATTAGATAAGCCAGCGTTCGAGAGGTGAGCACTCTGGACATTTAAAAATTGCCTGGGCAGCCCCGTCGGCATCTTTTGTAAAGTATTCTGGAGAAATTAGAACCCAGGCGACGCCGGGTCGCCATACTAGTTATATTTATAAAGTTGTGTGACTACTTCTCACATGTTTTTCTCACATCTACGTGACTTACACAAGTCTTCTTGTCCTTTTTTACTAGAAGCGGGAGGTTATGATGCCTAAGAGGGTAAAGACACTGACTGGCAACCTGGGTGGGCCAAGTTCGAATCCAGTACGTTCCACAGAAAACACTTTCACGTAGGATGTTGGCAACCTTCACGTGGTCCCTCCTGTAAGTATCCGATGTCTTTCTAGAAAGAATTCTAACTAGGAAACCAATGTCGACAATAGAATCATCTGATTCATAATAAATGAATGAATGAATAGCTAGGAGCAAAGTGTAGTATCTGTTCTGATATTACACTCTATTTTTTCTGTCCTCGGTTAGTGAAGGAGAAATCCTACTTGACTGAGGCAATTTTATTTTCAATCAAAAGTGCCTCTTTTTGGGGAGTTTGATTTTCCTCACAATAATACCCGACCTTGTGTCAAACTCTGCTCTCGTGGGGAATCAAGTAAATAGGAACTTACAGATTATTTTTTTTATTTAGTATTAATATTTATTTAATATTAATTTAATATTTATTTAATATTAATTTAATATTTATTTAATATTAATATTAATATTAATTTAATATTTATTTAGTATTAATCGCTTGTGGAATTCGAATCTTATGACAAATTGTGAACCAGCCTACAGAAGAAGATACTTCGAGAAATGCTAGGGAAAAAGACAAGTAAAGGTTTCTTTTCAATCTTATGTAACCTCAATATATATATATTAGCTCCCTGACACATAATCGTAAGAAGCAACGTTATGCATAACCAGTTTAGTAACCTTACAGATGTTTGCATTTGGAATAATAGGGGCCACTACATTATAAAGGTTCACATATGTATATTTAAAACATGGGTTAATTCTTATTTTTATTTATTTATTTTCTTTTACTAATGAGTTATCACTTATCAAAGCCAAAAGCCATGTTGTATCCCCCCCCCCTCTTAGGGGAGGCTCAGGCCTTACAGTTCACAATCAATTTAATATACGATTTCATAACGTACCTTTTTTTTCCCATTCTACCGCTTGCCAGTTCTCCTCCCAATGACTGCGGACACCTGCAATTAATTATTTCACAACCACAAAGAATGAAAAACAATCGATTTGAAGAAAGACCTTTTATTGACGATGTGGGTGGACACTTTATTCTGCCAGCGGCGTGGGTGAGGACACATTCGCGGCTACAGATTTTGTCTTAATCATCGTTGGTGTCCAGACATTCTCGCATGTTTGTCACTCTCAAAATCTTCCACTCGACTGTCGTTTCTCCTTATCACTGTCACCCACTGACGTCACGTCCTCTCTCAGTACAACCAGGGTCGAGATGACATTTGAAGGCACTCGTTGACCCGATGACATGTGTACGTGTCGAAATAATCCTGTGAATTAAAATTACAAGATAAATACTAGCAAACGTACCCACTTACTATGTGACAGTCACTCGAGGATAAGAGTTAATGAGATGGATGGATTGTCAGCACTAAATGATGAATAATATTATGAGAGGATTGAAAATGATGAATGAAATGAATAAAATGGATTACTCATGAGGATGGTTTATCGTAAGTATTTAATTTGGAGACGACCGTATTGTAGCCTGCAGGGAAGAAGTTTTGTGATAAAGTCATGCAAATTATTTAGTGTGAAATCGGTTTCAGCATTACCTTTTTTTCTAGTTTTCAAAGTTAAATCATATTTTATTTTTTTATTTTTTCCAATGAAAAACTTATTAAGGTCAAAAGCCACCCAAGGATAAGAGTTAATAAGATGGATGGATTATCTGCTAAATGATGAAGAATATTATATCTGCAATATCTCGGTTCTACTATTTATGCCAAACAACCCGATCTATGCCCATTGGTACGACAGCTGTTGCTGATTCTCCAAAGCCCGTCACACATGCCAGTCCGTCGACCAGCCGCAATTACGACATTGTATATTTTCCTGGTGCCTCTCCACGATTAGCACTAATTAAATATTTTACAATTTTATTAACGTTTTCCCTTCAGACTTTCACATTAAAGGGAACATCGAAAATAAAATTAGCCCAACCAAACTGTTTTTTTTGCTAATGTTTCGGAGAAATCTTTATAAAAAGTAAACAATGTTTTTTTCCCGTTAATGTTTCGAAAAAATCTTTATAAAAAGTAAACAATGTTTTTTCCCCGCTAATGTTTCGGAAAAATCTTTATGAAAAGTAAACAATGTTTTTCCCCGTTAATGTTTCGGAAAAATCTTTATAAAATTAAACAATGTTTTTTTTCGCTAATGTTTCGGAAAAATCTTTATAAAAAATAAACAATGTTTTTTCGCTAATGTTTCGAAAAAATCTTTATAAAAAGTAAACAATGTTTTTTCACTAATGTTTCAGAAAAATCTTTATAAAAAATGTAACAATGTTTTTTCGCTAATGTTTCAGAAAAATCATTACAAAAAGTAAACAATGGTTTTCCCCGCTAATGTTTCGGAAAAATCTTTATAAAAAGTAAACAATGTTTTTTCCGTTAATGTTTCGGGAAAAAATCTTTATAAAAAGTAAACAATATTTTTCCCGTTAATGTTTCGGAAAAATCTTTATAAAAAGTAAATATTGTTTTTTTCCCGCTAATGTTTTGGAAAAATATTTATGAAAAGTAAACAATGTTTTTCCCCGTTAATGTTTCGGAAAAATCTTTATAAAATTAAACAATGTTTTTTTTCGCTAATGTTTCGGAAAAATCTTTATAAAAAATAAACGATGTTTTTTCGCTAATGTTTCAAAAAAATCTTTATAAAAAGTAAACAATGTTTTTTCACTAATGTTTCAGAAAAAATCTTTATAAAAAATAAACAATGTTTTTTCGCTAATGTTTCAGAAAAATCTTTACAAAAAGTAAACAATGGTTTTCCCCGCTAATGTTTCGGAAAAATCTTTATAAAAAGTAAACAATGTTTTTCCCATTAATGTTTCGGGAACAAATCTTTATAAAAAGTAAATAATGTTTTTTTCCCGCTAATGTTTCGGAAAAATCTTTATAAAAAGTAAACAATGTTTTTTTCGTTAATGTTTCGGGAAAAAATCTTTATAAAAAGTAAACAATGCCACCCCCTTAATGTTTCGGAAAAATCTTTATAAAAAGTAAATAATGTTTTTCCCCGCTAATGTTTTGGAAAAATCTTTATAAAAAGTAAACAATGTTTTTTTTCAGACTTTAGAGTAGATATTAAAATAGAAAAAAAAAATTACATCAAAGTAAAAAAACAAAAAACAAAACTGAAACTGATTTAGTCACAAAGATTATATGGAATCCGAATATGGACCGAAAAAGATAAATAGGGGGAAAAAGTGGCTGGTTACTTTTAATGCATCTAAAACCAAGATTCTCTCGTTTCACCACCCCACTTTGCCCAAGTTGAAATGAATGGCCCTCTCTTTGAGGAGGCGCCATCATTTGATAAACTTCTAAGACTGACTTTCACACCAGACCTGAAGTGGAAGACTTACATCGGATCTGTTGCTAAGGTTGCTGGAAAAATGGTTGGATCATTCTACTGCTCCAGAGAGTATCTCACTACTAACGCAATCCTCTACCTGTATAAGAGTCAAATACGTCCTAAGAGGGAGTACTGCTGCCACATCTTTGGAAGTGTCACTCAGAGCACTCTTTCCTGCCTTGACAGAGTACAAAATCGACTTCGAAATCTAGTAGGTAATGTCCTCTTCTCTTCCCTACAGTCTCTTTCTCACAGAAGAAACGTTTCTAGTCTTTCTCTACTCTATCGTTATTTTTATGGTAAGTGATCGACTGAGCTCCAATCTATAGTCCCCCCTGTAAAAAATTCACAGCAAAAACTCGTCCAGCTACAACCACTGGAAATAATTTCCCTTTCTTCATCTTTGTACCTGAAGCTAAACAGAGCTTCCATGAGCAGAGTTTCTTTCCAACAACTATGTCCGTCTGTGGAACACAATACGACGAGGCTGCTCTCAAGCTGACTACAATATGGCCGTTTTCAAGTTTAATGTTAACAAATTCTTGTTGAACCGTTCTCTCAAATAATTAAATTCTGCCCAGTTTCAACCAATCGTCTCCAATCCTCAAGGTGTTTGTCTCACCATTTTTTGGATAATGGCCCTATGGGAATGGACGTATCTGTTGGAAATCGTTGGTTTGACTTGCGCGAATTAACGCGGAGTGGACCGGCAGTCAAGTGCAGAATGGGGCCTGTTCTCACAGTCAGAAATCACAGACGTGACAGGGTCACCGTGTGACGAGACCCCGGATCAAGTGTCAGTGTGCATGTGCGAGAGGCTCTGTGACGACACAGGCCCTTGTGTGGGAAACAGAGGGATCCATGACGTCACTCGTTCTTTGTGAGAAGCGAGTTTCGTCAGTCTGGGTTTTGGAGGCGAACCTATCAGACATGATTTTGATGTAGTCAGCAATTTGATTTAAGGGAAATATTTCCCTAAGAAAATACAAGCGAGAGATATCCTTCCCCTCCCCCTTGTAATGGTTAAGAAAATAATTGTTACGTAACTACGATAAAGTAGTGATTTGCTCTCTCTCTCTCTCTCGACGTAGTGAATGACTCACAGCTGATTAAATGACTAACGCTTGTAATAAAAAGAATTGAAAGTAAAAACATTGTGTTTGGTGAGTCGATCGTGGAGTTTTGTTGCAGACAACAGACGGCGTGGTTCACGGCAGGAAGGAAAGAAGAAAGAATTTATCCACTAGACGACACGGCCCTCTACACGATGAGGGAGAAATCTAAGGTATGCAAACAATATATGAACTATGTGATTTATGATGTTTTAAAAATGACGAGCATTAAATGTGAACTGCCACGGCCCTTTCAGGGACGAGTATAATAAACGAGTAAAGCCACGGCCCGTAGTGCGACAGTATACAGAACAAGAACCGCTGCGGCCCAAGAGTTGGCCTATGCAACACATTTACCTGAAAAACCCATTAACCCTTGAGTGACCTTTGGCCTTGATAAGCAGTGACTCATTAATAATAAAAAAAAGCCCAGGTTTTTAATTTAATTTTTTTAATTCTCGAATTAAACAAATCGTTGATATATTTACATTGTCATTTTTTGTTTATATTGTTTTTTCTACTCAAAAAAATCTAAATGCTAAATATTTACTATTAAAAAAGTTAAACAAACAGTTTTTACTTCTTCAAAGTGAAAGAGACATTTTCCTATTTTTTAAAGTTTGACCGGTAATTTTTCTACAATGTCGTAATTGCAGCTGGTCAATGAGCTGACATGTGTGACGGGCATTACATAATCAGCAGCAGCAGGTTGTCGTGCCAAAGGGCATATGTCCGGGTATCAATAGTAAAACCTGCAATATCTCACTTGTGACAACATTGAAGGACTCAAGCATAAGGGCACCAATCGTCAAAAGACCGATTTATAGCGGCATCCATTACTACTCTTAATACAGAATTACCCGGTTCGTGCCAAGATTTTGACATAACATTAAAAAAAACAGACGTTAGTGTCGTCTGCTTCATCCCATAAGACGTGCCAAATTAGAACAACTCTTGCTTTTGTGAAACGAATCTTAATTTTTTTCTGCGTGACATTTTTATGTCTCCCAACTTTGTCAAAGGCTGGAAAAGATCCAATGTAATTATAGCCACGAAATGATTCTATCACTTCCTTTATACCAGGGGTGGGCAACATTTTCAGAGTGAGGGCCAGATGAGACTTTAGGAAGGACATCGCGGGCCGGAGTGAAAAACGAAATCTCAGAATTACTATATTTTGTTTACATGAATAAATTGTACAAAAATTGCATTGAACACTCTACAAATCTGATATTTTTTCTCATGAGACTTCTGTATGTGATGTTATAAAAGGCGCCGATGAAGAGCCATTTTGGAATCATAAAATATAATGACGGGGGAAGTAGCAAGTTGATCCAGCATTCGTTTTAACACACCTCACACCTGTTTTATGCCCTTTCCTCGTCTCTCGTTTCCTCTTTGCCTCTCTCTTTCCCTTTTTCTATTTTTATTTCAGGCCAAGGATTTTAAATTAATAGTTAAAGAAAAGTGAAATATACATGCATCATCGCTCGCTGATATTTATACATTTTTATCCCACTGTAAATCTTAATTGAAACCTATATTTACGTCTATGTCACAAAATGATATGAGTTTTACTGGGAGGTCCGCGGGCCGGATTGCAATAATAAAGCCTAGCAGGGTGGCGGGCCGGACGCTAAGCCTTCGCGGGCCGGATGTGGCTTACAGGCCGGAGGTTGCCCGCCCCTACTTTATACACTTGGTCATTTTTGTCTTCAATACACGTGAGAAGGAGCCAGAGCTTTTGTTTAATGATCAGCATGAAAAATTTGTACCTTTGTAGAGAGATGTATAGAGAGATTTGTAGAGAGATGTATAGAGAGATTTGTAGAGAGATTTATAGAAATTTGTAGAGAGAATTTGTAGCAATTCGTAGCAATTTATAGAGGGTTTTGTAGAGTGATTTGTAGAGAGATTTATAGGATTAGTAGAAAAAATGTGACCCATAAAAAGTCAAAATTCCAAATTAATCGCTTTCTGCTCGCTATATCTCCCCCTCTCTTTTCTGTTTCCCTCTCACCCATGGGGTAAATCGTATTACTACTTATGATGTTCATTCGCTTTTGTTTCTAATGGACCATTCTAATCTTTTTATTCTTTCCTTTGTTTTTATATTTTAATGTTAATATATATATATATATATATATATATATATATATATATATATATAGAGAGAGAGAGAGAGAGAGAGAGAGAGAGAGTCACGGAAGCGATACTGATAGAGGTCGTATAAAATAAGAACTGGCGAGGGGTGTCAAGCAAGAGAGGAGGAGAGTAATAGACAGAAGCGTAGTACGAGATGGGTCACTTGGTGAGTTAATTGCCAATTACAACTAATTAGAAGAATTAAAATTGAGTTTTTTTCAAACATAACTGAATCTCCAAACTAAGGAATAATTTAGTATGTATTTTGTGTGATGATCTACCGCAGATATCCTAACGGTCATCTCTGAACGTATATATCATACACTGGACAAGGCAGGTGAAGCTAGGGCGGTAGTGCTTGATATATCTAAGGCCTTTGACAAGGTCTGGCATGGAAGGCTTCTCCTAAAACTGCACTCATATGGAATTACTGGACAAATATTTAATATAATTAAATCCTTCCTAACAAAACGAAAGATCCAGGTTGTCCTCAATGGCCATTCATCTAAGCAACATGACATAAATGCTGGTGTACCCCAGGGATCCATCCTTGGACCTCTACTGTTCCTAATTTTCATAAATGACCTCTCTGATGAGACTGAGATAGGAATATTTGCTGATGACAATACGCTCTACTCTTGTCATGTGGGCAAAACCGATGTGCACATATCTGAGGCAATGGCTGAATCCTTAGAAAATGACCTCCAGTCTGTAGTTGATTGGAGTAAAAAATGGATGGTAACTTTTAATGCCACAAAGACAAAGCTACTTTTCTTCAAGAAACCTCTTCAACCACCGATTGTCATGGCAAATAACACTCTACCTGAGAGTTCATCATTCAAAATCCTTGGCCTAACTTTCACAGATAACATGAATTGGAATAAATACATTGAAGACATTGCTAGGGTTGCTGCAAAGAAGGTGTTAGTAAACTTCTCACACCTGACATTATCCTATATCTCTACAAAGCCACCATTCGCCCATGCATGGAGTATTGCTGGGCTGGGGCATCATCAACTAGTCTCTCCCTCTTGGACAAGGTCCAAAAAAGAGTTGTCAACTTAATAGGTCCCTCACTATCCACCAAGCTCCAGCCCCTGTCCAATCGCTGCAATGTTGCTTCCTTGTGCCTGTTTTACAAGTACTTCAATGGATTGTGCTCTGATGAACTTGCTGCTCTGGTACCCCCATGACGTAAATTCACTAGACCAACCTGACAGTTTGCCAAATCCCATCCATTCACTGTGGAGGTCCCCAGATGCCGAAGAGCTTTCTACTCCAAAAGCTTCTTTCGTCGTGCTGCTGGACTCTGGAACGCCCTCCCTGCTCCCTGTTTTCCTAACGGTACTGACATGCAGAAATTTAAAACTAATGTTTTCAGACAGATTTGCAACGTGTAGCTGCCACGAGTTCCTAGCCTCCACCTGATGACAGCACGTCTCCAAGGTAACAAAAGTCTATATATATATATATATATATATATATATATATATATATATATATATATATATATATATATATATATATATATATATATATCAGGAAAATAATTTATCTAGTTTGGTGAAGTATTCAGCTTAGTGCTGTTACTAGAGACAATATCACTTGGAGAAGATACACCATTCCTTATATAACCCAGTTTTGGTTAGTCATATCGAGGGGATCTTATTTGGGCGTAGAACACTATGTTATACTGAATATTTGGTCAGGGTTTACTTGTAGGAGAAAATATCCTTATGTCAGGTTGTCTTGTACAGAAAGACCTTAGACACTCGAGGTAAGTGTCTAGTAGGCATTCAAGTTCTTTCCATCCAGTAGACATTCAAGTTCTCTCTCGTGTATATATATATATATATATATATATATATATATATATGAAGAAAATGCCCCCCCCCCCGTATAATCTCACTTAGTCGACTAAAGTCAACACTTCGATCGCCATGTTGTTTCTCGGGTTTCAATAAGACACGTGATCATCGAAATAATATTCTGCCCCCCCCCACACACACACACAAAAAAACAACTTACAAACAGTTTCCACACGTCAAAAGTATATGGGTCGCTAGAGAATTTAATTCTACTTCGTTTACTATAAATTATTAGTTGTTTTTTTTTTCTTTACGAGTTCTCGACTGTTAACTATTCTACACTTTTACCGCGAAAGACACTTGATAACATTTCTTCAAATCTTTCGATGAGTTAAACTTATAAATAACAAAACTTGCTTGAAGCATTTATCATTTTTTCTTTAAATTTCTTTTCTCGATTTTCTGTTCAAGAAATTTCTTTTGTTAATAAATACTTACAATGAATTTATCATCGCTGAATAATGAAAATTTATTGTCTGAGAATTTCGGTTCCTTTTTGCTCTTGTTTTGTCATTGTTGTTGTTGTTGTTGTTGCTTCGAGATGCATCTTAGCATTTCTCAGCGAGGCTTTGTAAGTCGGGTTTATTTTTTAAATAGCATTTCCGTTGAGCAATCATTATTCTAATTTGAAATATAATTTTCGTTGGTTTGTCACACTTCAGTTTGAAATAATATTTTCGTTGGTTTGTCACAATTCAGTTTGAAATAATATTTTCGTTGGTTTGTCACAATTCAGTTTCAAATAATATTTTCGTTGGTTTGTCACACTTCAGTTTGAAATAATATTTTCGTTGGTTTGTCACAATTCAGTTTGAAATAATATTTTCGTTGGTTTGTCACAATTCAGTTTGAAATAATATTTTCGTTGGTTTGTCACAATTCAGTTTGAAATAATATTTTCGTTGGTTTGTCACAATTCAGTTTGAAATAATATTTTCGTTGGTTTGTCACAATTCAGTTTCAAATAATATTTTCGTTGGTTTGTCACAATTCAGTTTGAAATAATATGTTCGTTGGTTTGTCACAATTCAGTTTGAAATAATATTTTCGTTGGTTTGTCACACTTCAGTTTCAAATAATATTTTCGTTGGTTTGTGACAATTCAGTTTGAAATAATATTTTCGTTGGTTTGTCACACTTCAGTTTGAAATAATATGTTCGTTGGTTTGTCACAATTCAGTTTGAAATAATATTTTCGTTGGTTTGTCACACTTCAGTTTCAAATAATATTTTCGTTGGTTTGTGACAATTCAGTTTGAAATAATATTTTCGTTGGTTTGTCACACTTCAGTTTGAAATAATATGTTCGTTGGTTTGTCACAATTCAGTTTGAAATAATATTTTCGTTGGTTTGTCACACTTCAGTTTCAAATAATATTTTCGTTGGTTTGTGACAATTCAGTTTGAAATAATATTTTCGTTGGTTTGTCACACTTCAGTTTGAAATAATATGTTCGTTGGTTTGTCACAATTCAGTTTGAAATAATATTTTCGTTGGTTTGTCACACTTCAGTTTCAAATAATATTTTCGTTGGTTTGTGACAATTCAGTTTGAAATAATATTTTCGTTGGTTTGTCACACTTCAGTTTGAAATAATATGTTCGTTGGTTTGTCACAATTCAGTTTGAAATAATATTTTCGTTGGTTTGTCACACTTCAGTTTCAAATAATATTTTCGTTGGTTTGTCACACTTCAGTTTCAAATAATATTTTCGTTGGTTTGTCACAATTCAGTTTGAAATAATATTTTCGTTGGTTTGTCACAATTCAGTTTGAAATATAATTTTCGTTGGTTTGTGACAATTCAGTTTGAAATAATATGTTCGTTGGTTTGTCACACTTCAGTTTGAAATAATATTTTCGTTGGTTTGTCACAATTCAGTTTCAAATAATATTTTCGTTGGTTTGTCACACTTCAGTTTCAAATAATATTTTCGTTGGTTTGTGACAATTCAATTTGAAATATAATTTTCGTTGGTCTGTCACACTTCAGTTTGAAATAATATTTTCGCTGGTTTGTCACAATTCAGTTTGAAATATAATTTTCGTTGGTCTGTCACAATTCAGTTTGAAATAATATTTTCGTTGGTTTGTCACACTTCAGTTTGAAATATAATTTTCGTTGGTCTGTCACACTTCAGTTTGAAATAATATTTTCGCTGGCTTGTCACAATTCAGTTTGAAATAATATTTTCGTTGGTTTGTCACAATTCAGTTTGGAATATAATTTTCGTTATGTCATACTTATAATTTGAACTAGTGTTTTGATTGATCTGTTAAGCTTCAGTTTAATAGGGATTTTTGTTGGTCTGTCAAACCTCAGTTTTAAATAGTATTCTCGTGGTTCTTCGTGCTTGGTTCGAAATATCATTTTCGTTATCTGTCATACTTCAATTTAAAATAGTATTTTCGTTCGTCTGTCATCTTTTAGTTTGAAATAGTATTTTTGTTATTTTGTCGGTCTGTCATACTTTAGTTGTAAATAGCATTTACGTTAGTCTGTCATACTTTAATTTGATATATAATTTTCTTTAGTCTATCATGATTAATTTTGAAATTTCATTTTCATTGGTCTGTCATTCTTGAATTTTAAATAGCATTTTTGTCGTTTTGTCATATTTCAATTTGAAATATCATTTTGTTTGTCGTTCATGTTTAGATTTAAAACAACATGTTCCTTGATCTATCATGCTTAGATTTGAACCAGCATTTTTGTCATGCTTAATTTCGAAATAGAATTTTTGTTGATCTGTCATACTTCAATTTATAATAGTATTTCGTTGGTTTGTCATTTTTCAGTTTGAAATAACATATTCGTACGTCTGCCATACATCAATTTGAAATAGCATTTTCGTTCGTCTGTCATGCTTAGATTTGAACTAGCATTTTTGTTGGTCTGTCATACTTCAATTTGAAATAGCATTTTCGTTGGTTTGTCATGCTTAGATTTGAACTAGCATTTTTGTTGGTCTGTCATACTTCAATTTGAAATAGCATTTTCGTTGGTCTGTCATGCTTAGATTTGAACTAGCATTTTTGTTGGTCTGTCATACTTCAATTTGAAATAGCATTTTCGTTGGTTTGTCATGCTGCAATTTTGAAATAGCATTTTCGTTGGTCTGTCATGCTTAGATTTGAACTAGCATTTTTGTTGGTCTGTCATACTTCAATTTGAAATAGCATTTTCGTTGGTTTGTCATGCTGCAATTTTGAAATAGCATTTTCGTTGGTCTGTCATGCTTAGATTTGAACTAGCATTTTTGTTGGTCTGTCATACTTCAATTTGAAATAGCATTTTCGTTGGTCTGTCATGCTTAGATTTGAACTAGCATTTTTGTTGGTCTGTCATACTTCAATTTGAAATAGCATTTTCGTTGGTTTGTCATGCTGCAATTTTGAAATAGCATTTTCGTTGGTCTGTCATGCTTAGATTTGAACTAGCATTTTTGTTGGTCTGTCATACTTCAATTTGAAATAGCATTTTCGTTGGTCTGTCATGCTTAGATTTGAACTAGCATTTTTGTTGGTCTGTCATACTTCAATTTTAAATAGCATTTTCGTTGGTTTGTCATGCTGCAATTTTGAAATAGCATTTTCGTTGGTCTGTCATGCTTAGATTTGAACTAGCATTTTTGTTGGTCTGTCATACTTCAATTTGAAATAGCATTTTCTTTGGTTTGTCATGCTGCAATTTTGAAATATCATTTTCACCCGGTTTGCCACGCTTAAGTTTGAATTTCCGCATTAAACACGCAGATAGAATGGACGCATCATCCGAACGGATCTGCACTCGTTTTTGTCTGCGATGCAAGAATATTTCGACTGGAAGTCATTTTCTTGCTTTTGTGTTTAATTAATGCATAAAAGCGACAAACTATCGGCCAAAGAAATTTTGATGACGTTTAAACGATATAAATAAAATATGGATAAAATATAAATAAAATTTGAAATGATTAACAATCGAACGGATTTTTAAGACAATTTGTCATTTGAAAAAAGTTAAAACATTTTTTACGTCAAATTCTTTAGAAATTAATATTGGATTCAAAATGTCTCAGATGTAAGAAATGGAAACAATTCTGCTGATTTGTGGTGCTTGTCTTCTGCAAAGAATTTTACTTCAACGAACGCAACGGGGCTGTACAAGAGAATGAAAGTCTATTTGATTTATCTTGGTAACATAACCCCATTCCAAACTGAAGAATATGTTAGCTGAAGTAGTCGTGTATGCCGGGGTTTTCAACTTTTATTGAATTTTATAGCCCAGATTAGAAGTTAAGAAAATCTATTAGATATTTTTCGTCCATTTTTATTAAAAAAATGATTCACGTTTATGGTGATCATCACTATCGACTAGGAAATAAGTGGAACGCTAGAGTAAAAAAAAAATAAATAAAAAAATAATTGTCCAGTGTGAGATTTGAACCCACGATGGCATAACATATTGGAACAAGGCCATCGATCTAACGAAAATATTTTGTCTTTTTAATATAGACATTTTAAAACAATAGTTAATAATTAGCACACGTAAAAGAATATCCATCCAATATGTCCGCGTGATATTGTCGTACGCAGTTAATACTTAAACGACGTCAAGGGAGATAAATGTGTTAGACAAGATAAGCAAATGCTTTCGTTCTCTCTCTCTCTTTCTTTCTTTCTTTATCTATCTATCTATCTATCTATCTATCTATCTATCTATCTATCTATTTATCTATCTAAAATCCATCAATCTGTAGCAGTTGCATGAACGAATTCTTTTGTGTTGGTCTACGTGACCGGCAGTGAGATGTAATTCGATTTGGGGATTATGTAATCATCGCCTCCTCACCGCATTGGTGAATAACACGCCTACGTGCAACGAGATTCATATGCGATGAATCCTTTGGGTGCGAAAACCAGACCACGTGATAAACAGAACGACTTAGTTCGCAAGTGTTCATCTAGCCGACAGGACGTACCCTTTCCCGTTCTCCACCTGACTCAACCATGACCGGGTGAGATATCGAACTCCCGGATAATATTATTTCGTCTAACCGACATGAATGAGCCCATTGTACCGTCTTCATTTTGTTCCCGTATTCCCGTAAATAAAAGTTCATATCTATTTAGTTGTGGAGCCATTGTTTATTTCATAGAAGAATAGTAATCCCTTTTTGCTTATGTAACATTTCTATTTCAGTTAGATTCGGCCAGACGTATTACTCTTCCAAATAAGTTCGACATTCTGATTTTCTTCCCGGTTTAATCTACAAACCCCAAAATGGTTTCCAATTAAAATTGGTAACCCCGACCGTTTCCAGACATCGCACAACCTTCTTTAAATATCTATCTATCTATCTATCTATCTATCTATCTATCTATCTATCTATCTATCTATCTGACCGTACAGTGAAGATACTATAATATGAGATATATAAAATTATCTAATATATAAATTACTAGCAAAAGTACCCGTCCATGCCGGGTTTCTCATTTTTTCTTGAATTAGATAGCCAAGAATTAGATAGTTAAGATAATCTATTAAATGTTTTTCATCCCTTTTTTATTAAAAATAAATTTTTCGGGTTTATGATGATGATTGATATCGGCTAGGAAATAACTAGAACGCTATAGCACAAAACAAAACAAAACAAAAATTAGAACTGAAGGCAAACGCTTATCCACAAGGCCACTAATCGAACAAATGTGTTCTGTCTTTTTAGCCTACTTAAATGAGTTCGGCGTAGGGATTTTTACCTTTACGCATTTAGATGATATTGAGAGACGGATTAAATGAGACACATCAACTAAAGGAATATACAGGGTGTTTCAAAAGTCTTGGGAACATAACGATTTTTAATAACTCAAAAACTATTAGGAGTTGAAAAATGAAATTGGTACCGTTGGAAAGGTTAAAGTTTCAAGTTTTGTGGGGAATCTTCAAAGTTGCTCAATATGAGCACCATTCGTCACACGGCAGACATCTAGTCGATAGTCCATTTCCTGCCAAACGCGTTCCAGCATCTTGACGTCAATGGTTCCCACAACTGCCGTTACTCGAGCCTTTAGTTCGTCAATATCTCTTGGAAGGGGCGGCACATAGACTTGTTGCTTGACAAAGCCCCAAAGGAAAAAGTCACACGGGGTAAGATCTGGAGACCTAGGAGGCCAGGGCATGAGAACGTCATCACCTCGCCCAGATCTCCCAATCCATCTACCAGGCAGCCTTGTGTTAAGAAACTGCCTTACTCTAAGACTCCAGTGTGGTGGTGCACCATCTTGTTGAAAAATGAAGTCATCAGATTCTGCTTGTTCCAACTGAGCCATTAACCAGTCTTCCAGCATGTTGAGATAGGATTCACCAGTGATAGTTGCCTCTTCAAAGAAGAACGGTCCATAGACACCTTTCTTGGAAATTGCACAAAACACGTTCACTTTTGGTGAATCTCGCTCGTGCTCAAGAAGTTCATGAGGATTCTCAGTACCCCATATGCGAGTGTTATGCTTGTTAACTTTGCCATTCAGATGGAAGGTCGCCTCATCGCTAAAAACAAGCCGGTCATCAAAGCCGTTATCTTCCAACTTCTCTTGCATTGCAATGCAAAAGTCACGGCGAAGTGGCTTATCAGTGTCCTTCAACTTTTGGACCAACTTGAGCTTGTAAGGTACCATTTGCAGTCGTTTCCTTAAGACACGCCAGACAGTTGCTGGAGCAAGCTGAAGTTCCCTGCTGGCTCTTCTCACTGATTTACGGGGGTTCCGCTGAAAGGCTGTCCGAACTTGCTCAACTGCATCTTTTGAAGTTGAAGGGCGACCTGTTCGCTTACTTGGGCACAAACACCCATCTTTCACAAATTTAGCATGCCATCTGACAATGGATTTCCTTTCAGGGGCTTCTTTTTTAAATTTCCTGCGAAATGCACGCTGAACACATGTCCACGATTCAGTCTTTGCAAATTGGAGGACGCAAAATGCCTTGTCTTGTTTAGAGAACGCCATTACTGCACCTGGAAAGATAACACGAAAATCATTAGTATGACCAAAAACTTGATTAAGCAAGCTTTAAAATGGCACCAGTTTCATTTTTCTACCTGGAATAGTTCATGAGATATACGCATTTGTAATGTTCCCAAGACTTTTGAAACACCCTTATATATATATATATATATATATATATATATATATATATATATATATATATATATATATATATATATATATATATATATATATAACTTCTTTGTAATATAGTAAGAAAAATCCTAGCAGAGTGCTCGATTAATTAAGAATTAAAGTTAAAAATTAAGAGCGTAATATTCATTTATTTTGTACTAATTTTTCTGTACCAAAATAAATAAATAAATATATATATAAATATTGTGTGTATTTAGGCAGCATATTTTCATTTAGGCAAACATTATTAAATAACAAGGAGTGCTTTTGTTTGATGCTACTTTTTTTATTTTTTCAATTTTCCGAATTGTCCATTTAATGTTTCGGTCAAATTGATGTAAATATGATCCATGGGTTTCTTGTTCCATTCTTTTTTCGTTTTTGAAAAACCTTTCATTTATGCCCGCTACGTTGATGATATTCTTATTTTAGTAAATAGTATAGATGAAATAAAAATACTACAAGATACTTTTCAAAATAATTCAGTTCTTAAATTCACTCATGAGCTTAATGTTAACAATAAAATTCCGTTTTTAGATGTTCTCATTGACTCCAACAGTGATGCATTCATCACCTCTCCCTATAAAAAACCTACATCTATTAACACCTGTATTTTAAGTTTTAAAAGTGAATGCCCATATAGATATAAAATTGCTATGGTCAAAAATCTATTAAACTGTGCAAAATTAATCTCCTCACCCCCAAAAATATTTTTTAATGAATTAAAAAACATAAAGCAAGTCCTAATTAATAATCAATTTCCCAATTATATGGTTGATGAACAAATAAAATTAATGATTAGAAATTTAGATAATCCTACTAATAATAAGTTAAATAATTCCCACTACATAAATCTATTCTATTGTAACCAAATGCATCCAAACTTTAAATTGGATGAAAAAGCTCTTACAAATATAATACATCGCTATATATCCCCCACCAATTCTGATGATAAAATACAATTTATCATTTATTATAAAAAATGAAAACATCAAACCATGTTGTTAGAAATAACACTTCTCAAACCCAAAATACATTAGGAAAAACCAATGTAATATATCAGTTCCAATGCCCTATGGGAGAATGTATCTCCGACAACAATAAAAAACTAATACTTACATAGATTTCACTTTCACAATACTATCCCGAAGACTCACCCTACATCTCTCCGACACTAGCTCCATATGCCAACACCTAAAAAAACATAATTGTACCCCCTCCCAATATAGAAACATCCTGGTTAACAATACCAAAATAATACACCACGATACCAATATCAAAAAATAAAAAAATACTGGAAGCCCTCTACATAAAAACTAAACATCCCACAATTAATAATGTCAATTATGAAACTAGTCGCAACATTTTAAAGTGTCTAGCATAATAATTAACATTACCAAATTCTTAGCCATTAGGTAGTTATGCGTTTGAATTGTATGCACTTTCTTTAACGTCATCAATTTCTTAACGGTTTAAACAGTCAAACTTTTAAATCTCTCATATGTGTAGAACGCTCTCATGTACATTTCAACTTTATAGACGCTTTTTCAAGTTATAACTACTTGCCGTTATAATTCAAAAATGAGCACAACAGTAAAGTAATAATTTGTAAAGACACTAAAACTAATACCGCCTGAAGATGATTTGACGATTCAAATCGAAAGTACTTGCAAAAAAGAAAAAAGAATGGAACAAGAAAGCCATGGATCATATTTACATCAATTTGACCGAAACATTAGATTGACAATTCGGAAAATTGAAAAAATTAAAAAAAGTCGCATCAAACAAAAGCACTCCGTGTTATTTAATAATGTTTGCCTAAATATATATATATATATATATATATATATATATATATATATATATATATATATATATTAAATTCTCGAAACAGTTTTTCATGGTAAACAACTGATGATCCCTTAAATAATGTTAGAAGCAAACTAATATAATAACTGTAAAAGTTAAACTGACTTACATGAGTGATTTTCCACTGAACGACTTGGGACGTAAGGTTTTTTTTTGTTTCTTTTTAAATTTTTTTATTTTTATATAGTTTTAATGGTTGAGAAACTTCCAAGACTATATATATATATATATATATATATATATATATATATATATATATATATATATATATATATATTTATTTATTCGCCGCAACAAAGGAATAGCACATTCTTTATACATAGGGTTGAATATTGCAGACAAGATGCAGTAGACATTTTCCTGGAGTTCGTCGACTACTCTACAGTAGGTCTGATAGAGAGTGCAGGAACGTGCATCTTATTTCTTCAGAATCCAGGTTCGAACTGGTAAACCACGCTTATTACGTGATTTGGGTTTTGCGCCAAATTACAATCTCTCGTGTGAATCTTGTGCATTGAAGAGAGCACTTCCATTCAATCATGTGACTGTTACGCACATAAATATAAAATAGTTCGATTCTCTAAACAAATATTTCTAATATAAATAAAGAAACATAATATAAAGCAAAAACAATCTTATTAAAGTAAAAATATATCAGTGAACATTTATCAAATATTTTTCATCCACTTTTAATAAAGAAATATAAATGTTTTCTATTCAAAGTAAACGATATGTCAAATATGTACAATGTATCAAAGTTGAACGGTTTGTCGAAGAGCCAAACTAAACAAAACGCCACCCTTGATCTGATGTCCTTATCGATGTCAGAAGATCTTTAATCTTTTTGTAAATTCATTGTTCAAAATTAAAAGTATGTAACAAGAAACAAATGTTCCGACATTTTTAACGTTCCATTTTAGCTGACCGAACAACTACTTCGACAAACCGTTCAACTGTGATGCCGTGACACATATGACAACTTTGCTTTATTTATATAAAAATGAATATTAACGGACTCAGATGGACATGAATGGATTGATATAGAGATGTAACTCCCTATTTTGTATATATTTTTGCATATCTTTGTATTTGTGATATTTTGTCAAGTTCATCTTGTCTGGTATTTTTATTTTTGGTTTTATGTCTGGTATTTTTATTTTTGGTTTTATGTCTGGTATTTTTATTTTTGGTTTTATGTCTGGTATTTTTATTTTTGGTTTTATGTCTGGTATTTTTAGTTTTGTTTTATGTCTGGTATTTTTATTTTTTGTTTTATGTCTGGTATTTTTATTTTTGGTTTTATGTCTGGTATTTTTATTTTTGGTTTTATGTCTGGTATTTTTATTTTTGGTTTTATGTCTGGTATTTTTATTTTTGGTTTTATGTCTGGTATTTTTATTTTTGGTTTTATGTCTGGTATTTTTAGTTTTGTTTTATGTCTGGTATTTTTATTTTTTGTTTTATGTCTGGTATTTTTAGTTTTGGTTTTATGTCTGGTATTTTTAGTTTTAGTTTTATGTCTGGTATTTTTATTTTTGGTTTTATGTCTGGTATTTTTATTTTTGGTTTTATGTCTGGTATTTTTATTTTTGGTTTTATGTCTGGTATTTTTATTTTTGGTTTTATGTCTGGTATTTTTATTTTTGGTTTTATGTCTGATATTTTTATTTTTGGTTTTATGTCTGGTATTTTTATTTTTGGTTTTATGTCTGGTATTTTTATTTTTGGTTTTATGTCTGATATTTTTATTTTTGGTTTTATGTCTGATATTTTTATTTTTGGTTTTATGTCTGGTATTTTTAGTTTTTACAAAACTTTGTGTAAAAGAAGATAACTTGGAGGGACTAGTTCTGCCGGCCGCCGTATTTTGTAAGTCTTGTTTTTAATTCGTGTTCGAGGTATCAAGATCAGCTCCTTGTGGGATCTGTGAAAACTGAAGCACATGGTCAGCTTGAACACGTTTTACTACTACATCTGAAATGCGGTGATATATTTTAGGTAGCCAGATGAATCTAAAAAATTCATTTGCGAACTTAATAGAGAGATGCCATGTTTATTGTATATTCCTGTAGAAATTATAATATTGGATAAATTGAGATTGGAACCGTGTTCGTCTTTAATAATAATCTGTTTAGAAATTTAGCATAAAACTGTGTTTGGCTAGTGGTCATAATTGCAATGTTATTTCTATGGGAAAACCCATTTAGTCGAGGAGAAAACATAATTTGATTTTTGAAAAATTCATTCTAAAATGGGTAAAGGCGGAATTGTTTACCTTAGCAACATCAAATTAATCACCATCTTTGCTGATTGGACGATCTCACTTTTTTTTAATGTGTGTGAAAGGTGATAACGTAGTACGAACATGAAATGCCTTCGTGTATTATTTCATATTGTTATTTGTTAAAACATTTGGAGGTACTTACTTTTTTCTCGCATTTTTCTGGTTAGTTTAAACAAAACTTATTTGTTAATGGGAAACTGTTTTTTATGCAATTGACTACTTTCTTATTGTGTCTGTTAACTGGCATATTTGTAATATTTGCCACCCACAAGCCCATAGGTGCTCCCCTTTAGGGGATTTTTTTGTAAACTAAACTAAACCGGGGTTGTTCAGGCAAGTCGTGGATATGTACTCGACATTCAGTCCGACAGTATCTTTGCTGCTGTCGGACTGAGGTATGATTCTGGTAGGCAATCGCATAAAGATGGTGGCTTGATAAAAGCACTGGTCCCCATCACCTCACTGGGTCGGCGTCAGGAAGAGCATCAGGCCTATAAAAATATTGCTTCAATTAAGGTAATGACTTCCAAAGAAAACCTGTCACATTTCAGGTCATGTAGTTTAAATAATGACCTGGTCAGAGATAGGTTAGTTTGGAAGTAAATTTCTAAAAGTCATCCAGCACATGCAGGCATATAAAACGGACGTTAAACCGATAATGATGATGATGATGATGATGATGTTGATGATGATGATGATGATGATGATGATGATGATGATGATGATGATGATGATGATGATGGCATGCTTGAACATCCTGTGGAGATTGTTCAGTTAGAAGTAACTCCTAACTTTGGAAATGAAACTGAAGAAAAAGGACAAAGTCCAAGTCTAACATTTATAACAACTTCATTGGCCATCTTCGTTAAACATATAAATATAGAGAAGGTTGTCAGTAATAGAATAATATGTCGCAGAGTCTGGACGAGGAAAAGGACTGGAGAGTCGATTATAGGAAGGATAAATGTCCTGTTTGTAGGGAACAGAGATGAGTTCATATTAGGAGAATGTTATTAGGACAAAGTCTGCACATACGTATGTTTAGTTAGAGGCAGGCCGAGTTCATGTGTGGTTTGTAAGTATGTGTGTGTGTTGCAATGGTATAAGTCCATGTGCGGGAGGTCAGTTCATGTGTGGAAAAGGCCGCCATGTTGGATATTGACACCTTCTTGTCGATGCCAGTGGGTTTTGGTTTGGTGCTTGAATGGAGTGATGTGGATCAGTCAGACAGCTGTGCCTTCTTGCGGTTAATAGAGAGAGAATAGTGGCAAGCACTCCATTTTATAAACGTTGGAGGCCTGTGCTCTGTTCGCATGAGAGATTGTTTCTGATTGGTCTAGTCAGAATCAAAATTATGTGTTTCCTCCAATCAGTGCCCAGCTTAGAAGTCAAGCAGATATTTCAAACATCGTTAATGGCGGCTGTTGTTTCCGTTTGTAGTACTACTGCTACAAAATTATATTAGTTAAATGAATCAGATCTATTTGAAGTTAAAATCATTGTCGTCTTCTTTTTACAGGCTTTCGGAGAAAAGTATTAAGAAAACATCTCTAGTCCTGGCCCACAAAAGATGGACAATCCTAAAAACTCATGTAATAGTCATTCATTGTTGGCCCTTTATAATCTTTAGTGTGTGAGACAATCTTAAAATCCAATTACTTTTCAACTGGCTTTAATCCAAGAAGTTGATTGAATTCAAGCGTTTTCAAACTAATCATGGCTTTATCTTTCTCTCGTGATTTGGGGATAACAAATTTTGAAAGAAACTTGAAAGGTCAAGTGCCTATTCATTGGCCGATAAACGTAAGCAATGTTTTTTACAATCTGCACACCAACAAATTTCTTAACATCTGATCACCTATTATATAAACAAAAGTTGTGTTCTGTCTGTGTGTCCGACTAAAAGTCAGAAACTACACAAGATACACGTACAAACAGAGAAAAATAATTTGTTATCTTTGCTAAAAGTATGAAGAAAAATCTTAAATCTATTGAAAATCTATTAAAGTATTAAAGTATTTTTATGACTGATTTTTATTTTTACTTTATTTTTTGCTATGCATGAACTTTCCCAGCTAAAAATAGCAGCAGGTACTGCTCTTAGGGCAAGTCGGTATTCCAACAAACAGCCCTGACAGTCAGACCGAACAGTCTCGTTGGTAACCCTCTCATTTTCATATGTTTTGTACTACTGTTCTTTGTTAATAGATTTGTTTACTCAATTCCTCATTTGTCTCTTTATTTCTGGCCCCTAAAAAAGCTACAACATTTTTTTAAATGAATTTTATTTTTATTTTAGTTTTTTAAATGTTTAATCTAATACTACATATTATTCATAGGCGGCAAATAAGACCCTCGGTGTGCGTTTTCTCAACTATCGCCCTATTTGCCACCGTGATAACTGACAGCTTCCTCCCACTGTACATTTCTTTGGTGCAACCCATTCTGGAATATGGTATCCAGGTTTCATCCTGCTATCTTGTTCAGGATATTCAGCACCTGGACCGCATTCAGACATTGGCGATGCAGATGGTCCATGGGTTCCACACAAAGTCCTATGAACAATGACTGGGAGCCTTCAAGTTGTATTCGTTGTATTTGTAGGTGGCTGCATGGCCACTTCATCTTCAGCTTTAACATCATGTGTGGTAACTACAATGTGCCACGTGACCTCTTCTTCACACCGGCTCCATAGAGAGGGTTTTGTGGAAACTTAAAGAAGCTATACCTGAGATGATTTTTTTTCAGTTCGTCACTGGGCCATGGAACAAGCTGCCAGAAGCCGTGGTAAGCCTGAAGATGTCTAAACAGTCTAAGGTTGCGCTGGATGCATCATGGTCGCTGATATTTGGATATTACACCCTCCTCTCTTTCATAATTAGCTTTTAAATGGTTCTAGCTCTGTTCTAATCTTTTACTTTTTGAATTGAATTGAAAATATTTAATATTCTAATTCAGTATGACTCGGGGCAGGTTATGGTAAAACATAAACATTTTGCCATCACAAATTAAACATACATATTTAAATAGAGAATTTACACAAAAATTTATTTTTTATTTTTAGGCAACATGAAATGGAATAAGTACATAGAAAATGTTGCCATGTCTGCTGCAGAGAATGGAGACTCCTTCTATCGGACTTGAAAACTTCCCACAACTGCCAATATCTATAAAGCGACCATTCTCTGTGCATGAAGTATTGGTGCCACATCGGGGCTGGTGCACCAATTATTAGCCTCTCCCTCTTGGACAGGGTGCAAAAAAGAGTTTCTAACCTAATAAGTCCCGCACTGTCTGCCACACTCCAGCCCCTGTCTTCTTTTTCAGAATTGGCTTTTATATGGTTCTAACTCTGTTCTATATTTTTTACTAATATATTGAATTGAATTCAATTGAATTCTAAAAATTGAATATTCTGATTCAACCTGACCCCAAGCTTGTTATGGTATAAAAACATTACTGTAAATTCCTTCCCTTGGCAAACACGTAATTTTGATTCTGACTTGCCCAATCAGAAACAATCTCTCATGCGAACAGAGATCAAATTAATGATTTAATTTTTCAATATGCACTGCGAGTTCCTAGAGTGAATAAAATACTTTTTACTTAACGTAATATTCTTTCTGTTAGATGAAGTAACAAATCAAACTTCCAGTTCGTGGAGTAAATAAAATATTTCAATCTCATTGGTCAGTCTTTGAAGACGAAATAACCAGCGAGTTTATTCATCATAGACTGAAAATGAAGAAAGAAATCGAGACGAATAGATAGATTTATTAGTGTTTCTTATTGTGTAAAGAGATCTCGAAGGAAGGAACGTAAACAAAATAGAAAAACCGCTCATGGCTCGATAAGGAGAGAGAGAAATATATTAATGGAGTGTGTGGCGATGATGAGAAAGGACAAAGTTAAGTATCAAAAATATCATAGCGCCAATACATGAATACATTCATCATAGTTACTTACTCTCTCATGCAAATACGAAGTTGCATATTTTTTTCTGCCAAATTTCACAAATATTGTTCTTCGTATCAACTATAAAGCAGGTAAAGATGGAAATTGACATAACCAGCTACTATACCAACAAGGAGCGGGTATCAATTAGTTTACTGTCAATAATATTTCTCTTGAAATAATAAATGTCTGTCAGGGTTAATAATATAAAAAATTGTCTCTTTCTTCTTCCGTACAAATAATTGTAATTGTAAGCTAAATATTCTTTAAATAAATAAAACGAGTTCATTTCTCCTTTATTTAAAATTGTAACAATTTTCATCTTCTAAAATATTCTCTTTCTTCTTACCGTAAAAATAATTGTCAGCCAAATATTCTTTAAATAAATAAAACGAATGTCACTTTAAAAAAAATGATTCATTTAAAATTGTAACAATTAGATGTGTATTAAAATTACATTAAAACTAGTTTATACCCGATCCTTGAGCCGTGGTGGTACAGTACCTGGGTATGTAAATTTCCATCTTTAGGTTTCTTAGTTAAAAAAAATATTTATATAATGTTTTTTTTTATGTTATTATGCTATGGTAAATTTTTTAAATTTATAAAACACATATCGAGTTAAAAAATCATTTTGACTTACGTGAGATTCAAACTCACATATTGACATCGTAAAAACTACTACCTTAGTAATGTGCAGTCTGCCTATTCCTTTTTATCAACCAATCGCATGTTTCTATTTGAGTACGAACATACAAGCTCCCAAGACAGCATAACAGTAATTTAATTTTTCATATATAAATTATTATCATTTCTGATAACTTAAAAAACACCTACCGTTGATTTTTTATTTAGAGTAAGTATTTCTTTCCGAATTCATTTCAGACGGTGGGGGTTGTCTTACTTGCTATTTGATTTACAAAGTATGCTTTTTATTTGTTTCAATAGGATGGAATGGAACTATCACGAGTTGAAAAAATGTGAGTCATTTCTGATGATCTAAAGAGAAAAAACACCAAACTTGCTTTTGCTATACTTTAAAATTTTCTTTCCTTTAATTATTGGGAGGTAGGGGTGGCTAGGCATTAAAAAATGACGCTGGATGTAAAAACCGCAAAGACGTTAGCAGAAGTGAAATGGTTAAAAATGAATAAATCGGTATAGAAAGCAAAAAAGAAAAATAAGAAAACGTCTCATTATGGAAATAGATCTGCATTCTTCCTTCCTTTATTCTTCAGGCAGACTTTTGTGTGACGCGACGGATATATGTTTACAAATAAATACACATTCCTCTTTATTATAGAGTGGAAGATTTAAAAGTTTACTATTTTTAGAATAAATTCATAGTACATTGATCAAATTATAAATTTCATATTATCTTGTTCAACGAAAACCATTTCTTAAAATATGTCAATATTATTGTCATTTTGCCTGCTGAAGAACAGTATATTTTTGCTGAAGGACAGTCTCCTGTTATGTCTGCTGGTAGACAGTGTTACCATTTGCTGATGAAGAACTGTTTTGCTGAAGGGTCGTGTTCACCTGAGGTTCTTTGGCTCATTGCGTTCCCTTTTTTCGCTGAAGGGAAGTGTCTCCCTTTACCTACTGAAAGGCAATGTCCTCATTTGCCTGCTGAAAGGCAGTGTTCTCTTCTTCCTGCTAAATGACGATTTCTCCCTTTTGTCCACTGAAGGGGGGTGCCCCCTTTTGCTTGTTGAAGAACAATGTCTCCCTTTGCCTGTTGAATGACGACCCCCCTGTTTTGCCCGTTGAAAGGCGGCGTTTCTTTGGGATGCTTTTGCTCTTCGTGCTTGACTAGAAACACTTTTGAAATTCAGATGTTTTTATGATATCAACACAGAACCGCTGTCAGTAGCTGGTGTCCTTTATGAAGTTTCCTTCTCGTAAACGAGTAGCTCTACCATAGCTTGAGAGTATAGTTTACCCTATAGACTTATACCTTTCTCAAGTAATGCAATGCTAGTAATGCTAGTTTAGCCACGTCGTCAGAAAAAGTTTACCGCGAATTCAAAGAACAATTTCCCGGTAAAAGACCTTGTGGTAGGCCACAAAAGTGCTGGACTGACCAGATGTAGAACTTTCTTTGTTTACGATGGGAAAATTAGCAAAGCACCAAAAAATATGGAAGGATTGTGTATACAGAAAGTGTACAAAGATGCTCTGAGGATTATGCAATAAAGTAATCAAGTTGGAGGTAAGTAAAGTGTAGTTTGAAAATGAAAAAGAAAAATTATCGCTAACTGTAACAATGGAAAGAAAAATGAAGGCTTACCAGATCTGAAGCGTGTGGGATGTTTCCCATGTCGGGCACTCATCTTTCAATAAAACAAGAATTTGTATTCGTAGTTAAATATTTTATAAGTGACATTAAAGTGGAGAACACCTACTTGAAGAAGGACGAATTTAGAGAAGACAAAGAGTTCTGTTTTGAACAGTTGAGAGAGAAAGAAAGCATTGTCCTTGTTTGTTGCAGTTCCCTTTTTTCATTACATAATTTAAAGTAATGCAAAAAGAGAACTTGAACACTGCACACCGCCAGCAACCAGTGCATAACAGCGATTTTCACTTTTTCCCATTTTACTTCAATTAGTTTTCAGAGATCAAAGGATCTGAGACTAACAATTGATTTCTTTATGAGATACATAGATATCCGTGTGTTTATTTAAGGTCCTTCTCTGCCTCTGAAACCTTGAGTAAGTAAAACAGTGAAGAACAATAATTTTCCTCTCACAAATGGACCAATTAACGATGCTATACTTTGCTTTTTTTCTGGTGGTCTTTGATTGGTTTTGCTGTATTCCTCTTATTTTTATGTGCACCATTTCTCTTATGGGTCAGTGTATAGTCATTTTGCGGAGATCTTATTTGCGTGTTTAATTTCATGTTATTTTGAATATTTGGTCAGGGTTTACTTGTAGGCTGAAGTATCCTCATGTCAGGTTGTCCAGAGAGATCGAAGACATCGAGGATGGTCTGTAATAGGCATTCAATCTCTCCCCTGTGTGTGTGGATTTTTGCAGTTTTTGTGCTACTTTTAAAGTCGTTTTCGTTTGGTGTTTTTTTTTCTTTCTGTCAAGTCTGTACGTGACCCCCACTGACTTCTGTCATGACATAGCTTGTCGTTTCCGACCACAAAGTGTCAGATTAATAACATAATCGATATTCGTCTGAGTTAAAATATTTACTTTTTTGTAAAACAAGGCAATTAAGGAAGTAAAAAGGCAATTAAGCTAAAAACAATGCAGGATATTGTTTCTTTTTTTTTTCATGGAAGTCGCTCAAGACAAGGCGTGAAGCCACTTGATGTAAGGAGCTAAAGAGAACGAAAGATGATTAAGTTGCATAACAACAAAAAGATGAAGATAGAATCACTTGAAAACAAGGAAGTCCTTTAACTGACGACGGTGGTAAAGTCAGAGGCAAAATAATACAAACCTAAAGCTGAGACCTTAGCATGGCTCATCATATAATGGCAGTGACGGGCCGTGACCTTCGTAAATAAGGCCTGGTCACTGAAAAGTGACGTCATGCTAGTAAGTAGCAATAGTCAGACTGTCGATAATGAATGAGAGCTTTTTAAAAAAGTATTAGAAAACTGCATTTAAAAAAGAAAAGAAAAGAACACGAACTTCATTCAATATAAATTAAAAAAAAAAACAGAATTGAGAATGAATAGTTGTGTTATTGCTGTTGTTTTATGGATTTTTATTTACTATTTCTATTTATTAGCCTCTCCACGAGGACAGGACAGAGTTAGACAGAAGTTCGTTTTTAATGTGAGGAAAATTAAGCTAAAAAAAAGGGACACTCTGGATTGGGAGAAAAATTTAAATTGCCTCAGTCTAGAAGAATTTCTTATTCACCTTTAATGACCGAAGACAGAAAAGACGAAATGAAGTATCAGAACAGATATTGCACTTTGTATTATTGTATTACAGAACATATAAAACAATAACATTTAAATTTAAAACAAAGTAGGCACAAGGTCATCAAAAGTGTAAGGAGTGGAATGTCGTTGGTCATCCTCTGTCTATCCTACTCTTTGCTAAAATCATTAATCACCACGATACCACATTTACTCGGGGGGGGGGGAGCAAAATCCCAAATGTGTTTAAAATTTCAATTTTATTTATGAAGATATATATATGTACCAATTCATCGAAAGTGATGAATGGGACATAAAGAATAGTCAGTGCACAGTAATTAATTAAATAAACAAAATAACAAACGATGAATAATATAAAAAAGTGAAAACGATAAATAATTAAAAACTAATTAAATAATCAATTTTGTAAGTGTTATAAAAAGGCAAAATTATTTGTAAATAAATACATAAACAAAGTTATTTTATTGTTAATTTTGCTTGTTTTAAATTCCATTTAATGTCCTGAAATAAAATTATTTTTAAAGTGTTCAATGTTTTAATCATTGTTTTTTTTATAGCCCCAAACATATTTGAACTGTTTAAAAATTTTATTAGACATACAAAGAACGTTTTGGCACAAAATATAAATTTTCTACTATACAAAAACAAACAAGTTTGAACCAAATTTCTAGTTGATATTATTTTATGACAGTCGACGGATAAGCATAAAAATTAAATTTGTATTAGGACAAACAAAACGTTTGATGTTATGCAAACTTGTTATTATGTAAAAAAAATATTTCAAATTTTAGCGAAAATCAAGTATTTTTGATTTAAGCCTTTTCTATCAAAACAGGTTTGTCAACCATCTTGAATTTTAGTCTATAAGTTTTTTTTATAGTTTTACTATGAGATTTCCAATTACGAAAACAACATAAACAAAATCATCGGTATCCTTTTTTAAATACCAAATAATTACTAGATCAAAGATGAAATAATTTTAGACAGAAATTACCATAAGGCATGTAATAACCTTTCTCTTCGACGCGTTTTGCATAACAACCCGACTCAGTGCACAGCCCTTCTTAACGAAAGTCATGGACAGTCCCAGTCATCCATGCTGGAAATACCTCAAGAGACACACATCCATGCACAATGTGGCACTTGAGAATACCCCGACATTTAGCGAGTTCTGGTGGAAAAGCCTTTCAAGGAGCTACCCTTAAGTCTGGTCTCCTGTACTATTGCCCGGGAAAGTGCCGCCATGAAAAACACTATGACCTTGCCCTCTCCCAAGAATAATTCATTATCTGTCAGTTATCAGACAAACCAAGCCTGAAAGAGACCCCATCAATAGTGTTCAATTCCCTGAACTCCAAACAGGCTATCCTTCAAGAGCTCAATAGGGAAGGAAGGGTTACAAGGCTGACTGACAAAAAGGTCTATCCTTAAAAAGGCAATTAAGCTAACAAAATTAATATAGAATGGGGGTGGGGGGTGGATGTGAAGAAATCATGTTCAAAACGGTATTTTTCACATAAGGTTATGTGACGGTATTGAGCGGCCCTGCGAAAGTCGGAGTCTAGAATACAGCGCTAGTGTGAATTAGCCGCGAGCTTACAAGAGTCAAATACCATATTGTGTTTCTAGTATGAATAAAGTGAGAATTAGGTCAGTAACCTAATTTGCTTTCTTGAAAATAGCATAACCATCCTCCTCCAAATTAGCCGTATTGTTTTGGTTATAGAATAGAGAAAGAATTAGGTGACAGTAAAATAAACTTTCTCCCCTCAAATGCAATATCAATGTAAAATCATATTTTTTTTACCCTATTGTTTTCGCTTATGGGTAACCTTTATCCCTCACTCAAGTTGACCAAGAACCATAAGCTGAGCACGCCTTATTATTCTCGTCGAATAAATCCCATTGGACGCTAGCAAGAAATTCACTGCCCCCTCTCCGTGGGGTCAGCGCATTCCCAATAAAAGAGAAAACAAAAACGTCTTACAGTAGTGAGTTAGAGATTAGATACGAGGAGATATGGGAGATGAATAGATGAGTAGATTGGGCGAGGAACAACAAGTTAGTTACTTTACACAGACAGATAGTTAGTTAGCGAGAGAATTGGACGTAATAACTCGAAGATATCACGTCTGTGTATTTATGTGCGTTCTCGCCCAAGCTAAGAACAGCATTTCGCTGACATAGGAATAAATCGCCCAGAATTACCAAGTCCGTCGATCCAACAACAAAAAAAAATCCCAGAGTGAACTTTAATATTATTTAGCTGACTTGCCTTGTAACCAAACAAGTGTAATTTATTCTGTTTAATTGTTTAAAATAATGATTCTTCTAAGAAAACCGCTCAGACCAAGTCGTTACGGACTTCATTTCTTTATTCTACTGTTCTGCATTAAATGACCCTTCACTTCACAGAGATACCGAATTGCTGACCCCCCCCCCCCCGGCGGTCACCCATTAAATGACCCTTCACTTCACAGAGATACCGAATTGCTGACCCCCCCCCCCGGCGGTCACCCATTAAATGACCCTTCACTTCACAGAGATACCGAATTGCTGACCCCCCTCCCCCCCCGGCGGTCACCCATTAAATGACCCTTCACTTCACAGAGATACCGAATTGCTGACCCCCCCCCCGGCGGTCACCCATTAAATGACCCTTCACTTCACAGAGATACCGAATTGCTGACCCCCCTCCCCCCCCCCGGCGGTCACCCATTAAATGACCCTTCACTTCACAGAGATACCGAATTGCTGACCCCCCACTCTCTCCCCCCGACGGTCACCCACTGATCTATCAAACACAACGTGGGAGTGTGGTGATTTCGGGAACGGCCTCTTCAGAGCAGCGACTTTTACACCAACAGTATCACGTGACTAACCGGCTCAGGAACGGCCAGACTGGTGACGTCACGAGTGTGGAAGAGTAAAAGTGTTCATTAGATTAAGCAGCAAAGTGAAAAATTCCATTCGAAGTTAATGATTAGAATTAAGGCTACGTGTCAGGATATGACGTCATGGAGAGGAAGTCTGGAGTGACACGAAGCGATGAAGGTAAAAAATATTCCCCTTTGGCAGGTGAAATGATTGTATTCGGACGTCTTTTTCGAAGCTCTGTTTTTGTCTGCCCCACTCCATCCCACCCGGGGAGCAGACGATGGGAAGTTTACATAATATGTAACTTTACAGTTCCTTTAAATTAATAAAACATTAAAGAGTGTGACGCCATTGTGTAAGTATTTTGTTGGCGTTTTTTTTCTTTTTGCTTTTACAGAACCAAAGGAAAGAGGAAGAGAGAGAAACTTCTGCTGCTGATACATCACCACTATGACCATGATGATGATTTAACAACAACAACAACAACAACAGAAAAGTATAGTCCAGCTAATAAATCAATAGAAATAACTTGAGAGAACATTTTGAATTGAAATATAACTTACAGCATTATCGTATTCGATTTAACGTCTGCATATTAAAAACGGTATTTTTCACATTAGGTTAGTAAGCAAAAAAAAAATGGTAAATTCCATTAGAAGTTAAAAGATTAGAATTAGGCCTACGTGTCAGGATATGACGTCATAGACAGTCCGGAACGAGAATCTATTCATTTTATTAACTGTTATCCTCGAGGGGCTTTTGGCCTTGATCAGTGGTGACTTATTAGTAAAAAAATAGAGAATAAAAGGTAACTTTGGAATGAATGAAAAACATATGACAACTTGTATAAACATATGCGTATGAAATGGAATGAGTTGTTATTTGAATTTGCAGCTCATGTATTAAACATATATTTCAAACCTATCTATCATTAAAACGAAACACTAAGACCAACAATACGGTTAACACATTTATTTACAATTGACAACTATGAAACGTTCATTATACGAAACGACAAACATTTTTAGTTCTTACTCTACCTTTAAGAATTGCTTACCGTGTGTGTGTAGGGGGGAGGGGGGCTAGATTTTTCATTTTGTGGGAGTTCCAATGGAAACGTCCGGCAGCAGTTAATTTAATAGTTTTTTTTCTTCTTCTTTTGTTTGAACATTCCTCCTCCTCCTCCTCCTCCTCCTGCTGCTGCTGTTGCTGTTGCTGCTGTTGTTGAGTGAATGAGTTGGATGTAAATGTAGCAGCGAACATGGAGATGTCAATATCGTCTATTTATGACTGAGGCCCTTCTCATAGATTTCTCATATCACTGAGGCATAGACGACCAGAGGACGACGGATCCTGATGTTGACTCCGCCTGGATTTTCACCAAACCCTGTCAGCTGGATTGTGCCCCTAATACTTCTGGGTGCCAAACATGTGCATCATGAGTTTCCCCACCCGGAACCGGAGTTCAAGATGACATAGCTCTGATACTATCAGGTTGCCACCGCCCTTATCACAGTGAGGAATAGTTAGACTTGGGTGGGAGGGGTCATTTCTGCAGAGAGACGAGCCTAACCTTGAACTGAAATGAATATTTTAGACGGCGATCTTTCTGATTTCAATTCCCTAAAGTAGAACGCACATATCCAAACCAATCGGCAAATCAATTAGATTTTTGCATAAAAGAGAGGTCAGACTCCTTGGGGTGCTTTTAAAGGCCATTACTTTCGAAGGAGAAGGGGGAGTATTTGTTTTTTTATTATCGCCCCATTAACAGATGAAGATTACTTACTGGTCAATCAATAAGAATCCATAGTCAGCCTATAGACGACCAAACAGTTCAAGGCAGCGCTGGATGATGCATCATGGCCGCTGATCTTTGAATAATTACCCTTCACTTGAGCAGCAAAGGATGGGTGGGGATGCGTTTTTGGTGTAAAACATCAACCAGAATTTAAATATACCTTTCGAGAAGTTTTTCAACCCAGAGCCACGTCATGGTCTCCACGGAATCTAGCAAATGATGTACCAAAGTTGCATTTGTTTCAGTAAAAGAAAGCCAGCATTTTCTGTCCGTGATTCTGTTTCGTGGAACATCCTGCCAAACGTAGTGACGATGTCTATCATATTCAGGATTAAAGTCACCTTGGACAAAACATTCAGACAATATATAGACGTACACATCTTCTAACTGCCATTTTACATGGCTTGTTGCACATTAATTTGATTTGATTTGATTGATTGATTTATATACACGGCTGGCCATAATTCTTACTGAAGATAAGTAATTAATTACACATAGGAAAAAAAACAAAAACTAAACAAACTTTATTGATTATTTTGTAAAATTGCTTTGCTTTGGCATGCCTGTTTTATGGCATATCAACCCTTTAGGGGTTTATTTAATGCTGAAACTATAAAACAATACCAATTGCAACAGTCTACCTGTGGTAGTGACTATGTCAATCCTATTCAGGATTAAAGTCGTCCTGGGCAAAACATTCAAACATGCATCTTCAAACTGTCCTTTTACATGGCTTGTTGCACTTTGCTACTTTTTGCAAATCAATTTGATTGATTGATTTGAATTAATAGACACCACTTCTTATTACAGAAGCTGTGAAACCTTATTGATTATTGATTATTGATTGTTAAATTCAAGCATATATATCTCTAAAATAAAGACCGATCCGTTTTTATTTATATATATATCTGTCCCGTCACACAAACATAAAAAAACTGTCGGACGAATCCATTTCAAGTGCTTGGGAAGGGAAAAAACAAATAGCATCCTGTCACCGTCTAAAATGAATTCCGAAAGAAATTCATCATTCTGTTTCTATAATGAAACTTTTCTTTCTTTTTTTCCCCATCATCATCATCATCATCATCATCATCATCATCATCATCATCATCATCATCATCATCATCATCACCATCATCATCATCATCATCATCATCATCATCATCATCATCATCATCATCACCACCACCACCACCATCATCATCATCATCATCATCATCACCACCACCACCACCACCACCACCACCACCACCACCACCACCATCATCATCATCATCATCATCATCATCATCATCATCATCATCATCATCATCATCATCAACAACAACAACAACAACAACAACAACAACAACAACAACAACAACAACAACAACCGGTTTATTTGTTGAATCAGGCCACAATTAATCCTCTGACGAGGGTGGGGCCTGATTGTCTAGTCTCGAAATCTAAGTCTTCCTCTCCACTCCTGTCTTTGGCAAGGCTTGATGGAATCCATACCCATGGCCTTCCTATCACGTTTGACTACGTCCTCTCAAGTCAACTTGGGTCTGCCAGTGGTGATGTTCTCTGCTGGCACATTCAACTGTCGGACTTTAGCAATCCAGCCATCGTTACGCTCAATGTGACCCAACCAACGCAGTCTGTTCTTTCGCATGATGTCCGCAAGGCTTTTCAAGTCGACCTGTGAGAGCAGGGATTCAAAAGAAACGTACTGTTCAGGCCTCACCAAACAGATCCACCTGACCATTGCCCTGTCATGATGATGATGATGATGATGATGATTTCTATATTGATTGATACCTTTTTTTCTTTTTTGATCCCCTTCTTCTTTCTATATCGATTGATACCTTTTTTCTTTCTTTTTATCACTTCTTTTTCTATATCGATTTTCTTTGTTTTTTCTTAATTTTATTACCATTTTTAGACGTTTTCTTTCTTTCTTATTTCTCTTTTTTGAACCTCACTGAATTATGAATATTAGTACAAACACTAGCGAAGCATAATTTTTTCCCTCGTTTTTGACAGAGGGTGTATATTCGTATATATATATATATATATATATATATATATATATATATACCTTCTTTTGTAATATAGTAGGAAAAATCCCAGCAGAGTGCTCGATTAATTGAGAATTAATATTAAAATTATTTTTTTTTTGGTAATATAAATTAGTACAACATTAGTACCGTCGGTTTCAAGCACAGAAGGACTTATCCATCCGGCTCTCTTCAGCTTATGTTGTCATCTATTTCGGAAATGTGAAGCCACGTTTCACTCTCTTTTGGACGAGTTATTTGCTTAGAGTGTTATGTATATTTGTTTAAATTTAGTGTAATGTTTAATAAAGTTTGAAAAAACTAACAGTTAGGATTTAAAAATGGAAAAGATTTAAAAATATGAAAATAAAAAAAGTGAAGAATAAAAAATATTTCTATATGAATCCCGTTAGTCGATGTTTACAAGTAGCGTATATTTGGCCGTTACTGTTTTGAGGGTTAATTATGTGTCTTCTAAAGAAAATAGGGAGACAAAGTGGGTTTATACTTATGAAGAGATCAAAGGGTAAAAACACATACACATTAAATTCAAGTTTAAATCCTGGATTAAAGGAATTTAAATAAAGATCTAACCCGGGCAGATTTGTCGATCAGTCTAAGGGCAGTAACTCTGCAGGGTTCTTGAATGATTTGTATTCGGGATTTAACATTATTAACTAAGGTATACTGAAGGCTTATGGGAGTAATAATATTGGTATACTGATTAAGACTGGTTTAGAGATAAGAGTAAGGATTGGGTCGGCAAGATTGAATCTGTTTGGGAGATATGGGAGGTTAGCATTATAACTAAGAAATGGTGGGAACTTATGGGAGTAATAATGATATGAAATGGGGGTGTTACCTTCTTTATGACTGGAAAAATTATTATTGGGAAACTTATTAATTATTGGTCTTGAGTAGTGGTGTGGATATGGGCCGATTAAGGTATTTATTCCTATTTTTTCATTTTATTTATATTTATGAGGCGATAGTCAGGAGGATTTTCCGGGGTGGAAGTCGGTATTTAGTAGGGCAATTATGGGGTTATGTATTAGGCAGAGGGGTTGTTGCTAGGCCTTTATGTGTATCAGTAAGTCCAATTTATTAGTAGTGCTTGTCTCCTGTGGATGCATCCTTTAAATATTTCATCTTTGATTTCAAACAGACTATATTTGGATCAGTGATGGCTTTTAATATATGGTATTTTTTTTTTATAAATACACCTCACTTGAACAGCAGAGGATGAGTGTGGACGTGTTTCTGGCGTAAAGCATCAACCAGAATTTGAACATATCTTTCAGGATGTTTTTCATCCCAAAGCCAAGTCATGGTCTCCACAGAAACCAGCAAAGGATATGCCATGGTAGTTTTCTTCTCGTTAAAAGAAAGGCAGTCTTTGTCTGTGATTCTGCTCCATGGAACAGCCTGCCGGAGCTAGTGATGATATCTGTCCTATTCAAGTTTAAAGTCGTTTTGGACAAAACATTCAGACGGTATATAAATGTACACATCTTCTAACTGTCCATTTAAATAACTTGTTGCACTTTGCTATCTTTTGCCAATAAATTGATTTGGTTTGATTTTATTTGATTGATAATTTGTATTATTTGGATTATTTGGACTACTGTTCTCATCTCGGTTGTTATTTTCATGTTTGGCCAATATAACCTCTGACATTCTTCAGGGGCATCATCATCGATGATGATAGATAATTTGCATTATTGTATTATTTAGACTAATATCTCATCTTGGGTGTTATTTGACAACATTTCCACTGATGTAACCTCTGACCTTTAATGGGTGCATCTTTTTGAACTTAGGAACCTGTACAGAATGACCACAATGTACCCCATGGATTTAAATAAAGGGTTCAGTTTGAAATTTCGCCCAAGTACCCAAGTTCGACCAGAAGGTCCCTAAGTCGAATTAGAAGGTTACCAAATAATACAAATTATTAAAAAGACGCACGTGAAGAAAGTCGAAGGTTACAATGGCCAAAACGTTGTGAAGAGAACAACCAAAATGAGAATAGTAGTTTGAATAATCCAAACAATACTAAAAAAGAAACTTCTGCAGTTTCCGCGATACAACCGACGTCTCTTCGGTCTAAACCACTGGAAGGTACTAAAATGCAGGGCGAATTTAATTGAGTTAGGACAGACGCTTCAGTTTCCTGAAACAATTATTGACTTTTGTCATAAAAGAAAACTGCTAGGCGAAAAGAAGACTTGCACAACATGTGCACATATATGCAATTTAAAAAGAAAAAATGAGTTAAAGGACAAGTATGCTTGGATGTGTACAAATATCAAATGCAGGCATTTGACGCCGATACGGAGTGAGACTTTTTTATCTCCTTTCTAACTTCTTTTTTGCTATCGTCTGAGCTAACGTCAACAGAAAATCGGGAAAAACCAACTTAACCCTAACAAAAAAAACAACCTAACCCTAACAAAAAACAACTTAACCCTAACAAAAAAACTAACCTTAAAAAAGAAACAATTTAACCCTAACAAAAAACAACGTAACCTTAACAAAAAAACAACCATATCGTAACAAAAAAACAGCCTAACCCTAACAAAAAAATTCACCTTAACAAAACAAAACTAATCCCCCCAGAAAACAACCTTCCTCTAACAAAAAAAACAACCTAACCCTAACAATAAACAACCTAACAAAATAACAACCTTACTTTAACAAAAGAAACATTTAATCCTAACAAAAAACAACCTAACCCTAACCAAAAACTAACCCTAACAAAACAAAACCAAACCTAAAAAAAACTAACCCTAACAAAGAAACAATTTAACCCTAACAAAAAAACCTAACCCATACAAAAAACTAACCAAACTCTAACAAAAAAAAAGCAACAACCCAACCCTAACAAAAAATTACCTAACCTTAACAAAAAACTAACCCTAACAAAAAACAACCTAACGCTAACAAAACAACAACCTAACCTAACAAAAAACAACCTAGCCCTAACAAAAACAACCTAACCCTAACAAAGAAACAATTTAACCCTAACAAAGAAACAATTTTACCCTAACAAAAAACAACCTTACCTTAACAAAGAAACAACATAACTTTAACAGAATAACAACCTAACCCTAACAAAAAACAAGCTAACCCTAACAAAAAAAACAACCTAATTCGAGCAAAAAACAACCTAAGCCTAACAAAAAAACAACCTAATTCGAGCAAAAAACAACCTAAGCCTAACAAAAAACATCCTTACCTTAACAAATAAACAACATCAACCTAAGAAAAAAACAATTTAACCCTAACATAAAACAACCTTACCCTAACTTAGTTGGTAGGGTTGAAACGGAGTAGGCAAGAAAATCTGAAAAAGAAAACCCCAACCTAACCCTAAACTAACCCTAACCTAGTCGATAGGGTAAAAAAAGGAGTATTAAAAACAGAATTCATGACTATTTTTTTCTTGATTTTCCTTAATTTTTAAGTTTGCCAAAAAAAAATAACGAAGTTTTCGTTTGGCACCTTCCTGAATATGCCGACGAAATGTCGGTTATAGTGTGGTTAGTAAATTGCAGAAGTAAAAAAACAAAAAAACAATGTTCAACAGTTTTTTAAAGAAATGTTTTTCTTCTTACTGACAGTTAATTCTTTTTAGATATTGAATCGAAAAATCTAATTTTTCATCATTGCTGGGTTTTTTAACATATAAGATTAAGTCAGTCAGTCAGTCAGTCAGTCATCATCATCATCAACATCAACATCAACATCAACATCAACATCAACATCAACATCAACATCAACATCAACATCATCATCATCATCATCATCATCATCATCATCATCATCATCATCATCATCATCATCATCATCATCATCATCATCATCAACATCAACATCAACCATTTTTATCGTCCTATTTCTCTTAGTCAGGAGTCTGATATTTTCTGGCAGCCTGCAAATCTCAGTTTCCAAGCTTGACAAATTTGGGGATTGATTCTGTTCAAATTCAACTGCCTAAGATTTAGTTCTTCTAACTTGCCAATTTTCATTTGTTATTTTTATACCATGTTATTGCCAATATAATAACGTAATTTGGTAAAATTTATTAAAAAAATAACTTAATCCGACACAGAACGACTAATAATATGAAACATTTTTCAATAATCACCAAAAAATCAAGGGGAATAACTAATAATTTAATCAAAGAATATATAATGAGAGTTGTCTACCTAACAACTAAATTTTTTTTTCTGTATAAGTTTTTTTCTGTATAAGTTTTTTTCCGTATAAGTTTTTTTCCGTATAAGTTTTTTTCTGTATAAGGGTAAACGTTACTTTTTTGTGACATAAATTATTTTACAGGAAATTGTTAGGTCCACTACTTTCAATATTTGGCTAAAAAAAGGGTATTCCAGTATATTAAACCAGCTGATTACAACGGTGGGCAATCATTCTACTGGGGTACGATTTCGATATACAGTACCACCGGACAACAGAATTCGGCCAAGCTGATGCTGTGTCATGACTCATC
This sequence comes from Sepiola atlantica, assembly GCA_963556195.1. NCBI lineage: Eukaryota > Metazoa > Mollusca > Cephalopoda > Sepiida > Sepiolidae > Sepiola > Sepiola atlantica. The sequence goes on along the minus strand of OY744545.1, from coordinate 19,102,023 downwards.
AGTGCACAATTAGTTCCAGATGACACTGTCATTGCTGCCATCAGCATTGAGGACGATTTTCAACGCATGCTCACAGATCGTATCCGGACAATTCCAGTGACAAGGATTGATATAAAGCAAGAAACACAACAAGATCCAATGATATAAAAAGTGTGCAGATTTCTCCAACATTCATGGCCTCCTAACCTCAAACGCCGCAGTGGCTCTCTTTCTGTCATTGATGGTTGTTTGATGTTTGCAGATCGTATTGTTGTTCCCGCTAAGCTCAGATAGGCAGTCTTTAAACAGTTACATTCGGGGCATCCAGACATTAATCGAATGAAATCATTAGCCCATAGTGTGGTCTATTGGCCTAACATTGACACAGACATTGAGCATACTGTCAAACGTTGTATCTAGTGTATGGACGCGCAGAAGAATCCACCCAGGATTGTTGATTCTCACTGGACATACCCAGAGCGACCATGGTCCAGAATACACGTAGACTTTGCTGGCCTTATCAATGGCCTTAGTTTTCTGGTGGTTGTGGATGCCCATTTCAAATGGCCAGAAGTTTTTTCAATGCCACAGACTGACACTCAGGCGGCTATTTAGTTAACACGGCTTGCCCGAGACTTTAGTCTCAGACAATGGATCACAATTCACGTCTGAGTCAATCGTGTTGCATAACACATGTCCGGTCGCCACCCTATCATCCTCAATCAAATGGACCAGCTAAAAGGTTTGTAGACACATTCAAATGGGCACTACTCAAAGCAAGGGAGGAGGGAACAACAGAGGAGATACTTTCACATCGAATAACATCAAATGGTGCTGTGAAAAATGGTCTGTCAGCGGCAGAGGCACTCTTGGGACGAAAACTTCGTACTACACTGGAAACGGCCCCAAAGATAAAGGCAACAACCAAGTCCCAACAAAACAAAAGCATTTTCAGTTGGCACACCAGTGTTTTCTCGGAATTACAAACCTGGCAAGCCAAACTGGGTACCGGGCATCATCCACAAAATAAATGGACAATCCCTGTATGATGTTCAAGTCGGGAGTCAATTCTGGGCACGGCACAAAGACCAGTTACGTCCTAGATACACTGGAGACAACTTAGTTGACAACAAAACAACCGTTCTATTCGATCTGTTATTGGACACATTAGAACTGCCATCTCCATCACCTCCCAATTAGACAAATACAAATGGGAATTATGAAAGACCTCACAGGAGTTGGCCAAAGCGTAGTCGCACTCGAGTAAAGCACCTCCAAGTTAACCCTAAATGCACTCGGCACACTTAAAGAATTAAGCGGGGAGATGTTAGGTCAACCTAACAAATCAAAATCGAGTTATTTCCCTTGGAGCAAAATAAGAGTTATCGCCCCTAGTATTTTGAAGAAGTCGTCTGCAGACAATGAAATGTAAACAGAACGGTCTCACAAGCAAACAAGCATCTTGCGTTCAGCGATTTTTCTACATTCTAAATTAATCAGTGTGTTTGTTAAATAAATCTATTGAAGGTTCTACTTTGCACTTCCTTCATTTTTCTGAGTTGTAATTGAACCGAAACGTATAAACATCAAGACGTAACAGAAATACAGTTGGAAAATTAGTTAAAAACAATTTATTTTGGGTTACCAACTCATTTGTGACCTATTTGCGTTAAAAACATTAATAGTTAATATTTAATAGAAGTTATAAGAATTTTAAGTTCCATAATTATTAGTTGTGAGTAAAGTAATAAGGAGTCCGGTGTAAATAAATTAGATGTTTGACATCTTATTCCTTATTACTTTACCAACAACCAATAATTACAGAAGTTAAAATGTGTCTGTTAAATTGTTTTTGACTAATTTTCCATCTGTATTTCGTTAAAAATAATTTATGTCGCCAATAGTAATGTTTACCCATTTTGAATATAGTTTTTATAGTTATTTCCCTTACAACTAAAATTTTTTTCTTTTTTCCGTATAAGTTTTAAAAATGTGAAAACAAGTCAAACTAAAAACTAAAATGATTTGACTATTTCCCGGGCAACGCCGGGTAGGCACAGTTCGTATTACTATAAAGCACAGAATTACGACAACCATTTCCCTCAGGGATTCTCTTCTTTCAAGAACATTTTTACTTTTTCACCCCCGGGGGTCAGCTACATTATTAATAACTACATTAAAAAGGGTTTCGTGTCATGTTGCTGATCACAAGGGGATGAAGACAAATAGTTTCATCAATGCACGACTTCCCCTCTTCTTTTTTTGTTCTTTTGTTCAATTCAAGAAAGGTTCATCGAACTGAGTGAGAGAAATTCAAGGTGGGATTCGTAAGTGAATCCCCTTTAGGGACATTCATGCCAAACAACAAAAAGAAAAATCTGAATTTGAAACCTGCATCACAAGAGAATATCACATGCACACACACACCCACACACACACACACGCCAATCTATTAATTTATATGCAGAAATCTGTATCCTAGCTACTTTGAAAAATATTAGCAAAAACTATATATATATATATATATATATATATATATATATATATATATATATATATATATATATATATATATGTGTGTGTGTGTGTGTGTTACAAAAGATCAGAACAACATTGGTACCGTCGGTTTCAAATCGAAACAAAGGGGACCTATAATTGGTCTCATTTACCGGACTCTCTACAGCCTCTACTAGGGTTCTCTCCCACTAATTTCACATCTCTCTCTCTCTCTCTCTCTATATATATATATATATCTCTATATATATATATATATATATATATATATAGTAAGTTATGGAAATATATGTATGGCAAATAAGCTACTGTTGAAGTAAATACTGAAAATTGATACATACAAGATTATTATATCTCCTTATAACATTTTATGTGGATACATGAGATAATATATATATATATATATATATATATATATATATATATATATATATATATATATATATATATATATATATATATATATACTAGAATAAAACCTGTCCCAAAACGGGCAAAATTAATTCCATAAACAAAATAGTTTTGCACCACATACAAAGATTAAAATCAAGATATAATGCTATTAATCCGTATGTCTAGAATCCTTATTTTAATTTTGATCAAAACTCATTACATGATTTTCATTCTAGGAAATGTCTCAAATTTAAGGGTCTGAAGAAGAAAATGAAATTAAAGGAAACTTGGTGTCAAATTTAATGCAAATTTTAAATATTTAAATTTCAATCGGAAAGTTTTGCCGATATTATGTCATGCACAAAGAAACTGAAATTAAAGGGAATATTTATTAATTGATGTCTAATACCTATTGTTAAAATTAAAAAAAACTCGAAGGTATCTGAATTTTCACGACGGCTTCCACCTTTGCATAAAACTAAATTAAACCAAATATAACCCATGTTATCCACCTTTATGCCTAACAGCTGTGTTCCATAATGTTCGATTAATTAGTTTAGGAATGAATCCTGTATAGACAAATATATAAACATATACACATACCTAACTTTATATAAATAGAGATATACTAGACCGCCAGGGGTCAAGACGGTTCGTGTTCGGGTCACGGGTCATCTCGATAAAACGTCATAAAGAATCTCTTACCCCGCTCTCTCTAGTTAGATTATTCAAGTTAGTTAATCCGTTTTGGGGACATTCATGCCGAACAACAAATAGGAAAATCTGAATTTGAAACTTATATCGCAAGAGAATACCACACGCACACAAACAAATATTCATCAATTTACCTACCCGGTGTTGCTCGGGATATTTGTTTGCACATTTTTAACAAGGTAGATAACTCCCATTATATTCTTCAATTTAAGATGAGTCATCTCCCTTGATGGTTTTTATTTTAGGTTATTATTAAAAAATATTTCATACTAGCAGTCGTCTGTGTCGGACTAAGTACTTTTTTAAAATCAATTGTAGCAAAGTAATATTGCTAATAACATGGAATAATAATTAGTTTGGAAGTCAATTTCTTAAAGCCGTCCAAAGTAAAGAAGACGTTATACGAGACTATGAAGAGATGAACAGATGCCAGGAAGAATAACATCCGGCTGATTGATGCAGAGACATCTCATCTGGCTGGAAGAATAGCATCCAGCTGATTGATCGAGAGACACCCCATCTGATTGGAAGAAGAGAAACCTGTAAGCATAATTCATTCATGCAGGTGTTACAGAGTTTATTGATTTCTGACACTAAACTCTGGTTTTAGACTATGTGGACTGCGTGTTGGTTTAGACATGTGAACCAGTGTAGTGTGTAGATCCATCAATATATATATATATATATATATATATATATTGTGGCCCTTAGTAAACCTTGAAAGAGTTAATCAGGTGAAGGTATAAAAAGTAAAAAAGAAATTGTCTCTGTTGATGGAAACAACATGCTTGCCACTGGAACCTTGTTACGTGGTATACTTTTCTCTTGTGAACTTGTATGAAAAGCCACTAGACTTTTATCACATACTAGCCTTTTCTCTAACAACACCATTTTCAATACTGATTTCAATCACTCAATGATCTTAGCCCTTAGTGTTCTAAACCACCTTCTGTCATAAAAAATAACATCCAGCTGATTTACGCAGAGACACCTCACCTGACCAGAAGGATAACATCCGGCTGATTGATGCAGACACACTTAACCTGACAGGGTATGGTACGGTTCCGGTTGCATCTCCCTAAATGGCAAAGTTTACAAAAAAATAATAATATGCCCACGTTACTCACCCTGTTGCCTATAATACCTATTCCATAATTCATAATGATAAGTTTAATAGTTAAGGATTTTACCAATAACATAGATATTATTGCCGCTTGCGTGTTCGCCCCAATCCTTTTCAAAATGTTTTACAATTCTTTTCTCTAATTATTTTTGTATCTGACTTAGTGTAACAATTTTTTTTTTGGGGGGGGGGGGGTAGAGTTCAGGTTGGCGCAATCACTAAATGATAAAGTTTACAAAAATAAATAAATAATGTACCTATGTTACTCACTGGGTAGCCGAGAATATACATTCCAAAATTCATAATGATCAGTTAATAAAAATAAATTAAAAAAAAAAAATATTAACATTTACATGCATTTTTTTAGAATATACATTCCAAAATTCATAATGATCCGTTCATTAGTTTAGGAGATTACCCTGTGCATATATATATATATATATATATATATATATATATATATATATATATATATATATAAAAGAGATAATGCTTTCCGCATTATCTCTTTTTTCGCACCCTCTCAACAACAGCTGCACTCCAAGCAGTTTAGGGCCTGCCAGAACGCTGGTCACTCTCCACTGATGTGCGGCCATTTTTGAATCGGTCGAACCACTCCTTAACTTGTGTTACACATCGCATCTTCTCCAAACACCTGCTGAATCTAACGCGACGGCTGAGATGAACGTCATTCCAAAAGAAGACTTCCAGAGGTATTTCCGACAGTGGATGGATCGGTGCGCTAAGTGTATGCAAGCACAAGGGGCTACTTTGAAGGGGATTAGGGTTCCAACCCCGTTACGTATTTGAAATATTTTTGTTGGCCTAAGGTCAGATACTTTTTAGACGAGCCTCGTATATATATATATATATATATATATATATATATATATATATATAGTCTAAAGAAGTTTTGAGTTATTTTAAACAAAAAGAAATAAAAATGCAGTTTAAATTCCCAGAGAAACTAACCAAATCCAAAATATTGCAGACTTAACATTCGTTGGAAAATTCATAAATAAAAAAATATAATAGTAAGTAAATAAAATAAAAAGGGGGATTAAGTATCTAACAGTGAAACAAAAACAGGAGACCTTAACGTAAGCGTCCAATATAAACACGGGGATCATCAGCTGTTTACAATGTAACTGTTTCGGAGATTTAAAAACAGGACAGTTATAATATTCATGGCTCTCCAATGGTACTGATTAAACTACCATTTCCCCAATAATCAAGTGTCGAAATAATTCAGCTTAAATAATAATAATAAAATAATAATAATAATAATATATTACCCTTAAGACTACCGTGTGATATGGTAATTTGCATATCAAATATATATATATATAAGTACACTTACCTAACTTTAGTAAGATGGGGATGTATATTTTTAAATTAAATTAAATTTTCAACACATTAGAGATATTTTAAGTAGGATTACCCTATGGTATTGTGGTGATTCTAGTTAAGAGTAAGATAGACAGTGTAAGATAAACCGAGGATGACTAAACGAGCCCCACCATTCTCACACTTTTGATGGCCTTTTACCTAATCTGTTTAAGTGTATTTTTATTAACCTCATAGCAGATAGATAATTGAAAGTGTAGTATCTGTTCTGATACTTCACTACACCTTTTCTGTCCTCGGTTAGTGAAGGAGAAATCTTTCTAGACTGAGGAAATATTTATTTTTTGTCCCAATCCAGAATGCCTCCTTTTGGGTAGCTTGAGTTTCCCTAGATTAAAAACGGGAGGGACAGCTTTTACGGATGTTTCATGGATTCAAAGTTGCCTTCAGACTAGAAGGTTTCCAACTTCGAAAAGATGCATCTGAAAAAGGCCAGAGAGTATATCGGCTGAAACATTAGTGTTTAATTTTCATCCCATTTTCTTATTTTTAGATTTAAACAAAGCACAATCACGAGTCATTCGTTCTTATTACAGAATGTTTTCATTTGGAGTTTCCATATTTAAAACTAAGTGACATTTGGGATTTCCAAACGGCAATAAAACATTTTAATTTCTCAGAGTTTCAGGTAACATCTAATACATAAAGGAAAGTCAGTTTCTTTATGGTTTCTTTGTCATCGATAGCTTTCTATCTTCAAAATCAATATTTGATTCTGATATGTCAGTTTTCTTGTGGATCGTTGCAGCATGTTCTTAAGAAGAATTAAATGTAATTCTTTTCAGAAAATACTTTGTCCAGCTCGGAATTATTTTGCAATAGCCACCATCATACAGAATTGTGTTTATCTAATTTATGAAATAATATAATGATCCCTCTTAGAAAATACTTTGTATGAGTCAGAATTATTTTGCAATAGCCGCCATCTTAAAAAAGAGGGGACGCAACTCTGTATTCGCCCATACAGAGTTATTTCTCTTTTATTAGAACAAAAATACTATTTTGGAAAACAAACAAACCGACATCATCATCGTCATCGTCATCATCATCATCATCATCATCATCATCATCATCATCATCATCATCATCATCATCATCATCATCATCATCATCATCATCATCATCGGTTTAACGTCCGTTTTACATGCTGGCATGCATTGGACGGTTTTACAAAATTTATTTCCAAACTAACCTATCTCTGACTAGGTCTTTATTTATCCCTCTTTCTCTCAAGTCCATTTTTATCACTTCCTTCCGTGTGAAATGGACCGGCTACTTTAACTCTTCTACATCTACTGACACAAGAACTCTCATCCATTATTTCAGTGTGGCCATATCATCAGAATCTCTTCTTCTGTACAGATCTCGCTATTCTGTCCATATTTTATCTTTCATCCGAGGTCATCCAATCTGAGCCTTTCTTTAAGGCTCACATTACACATTCATCATACCATTCTCATGTGTTGGGACCACTAGTATGTATAAACTTTTAAAGCTGGAAAGTGTGTTATTTTCTAATGGAATATTCTACTGAGAGTAAAGCAGCATTCTGTGAAAGGAATTTCGATTCTCTCACTTCAGATGTTCCATTGTGATAAACTAGTCTTACAAGAATTTTCAAAGACATTTTGAAGTCATGGTTTATTGAATGGACAAGAACTGATTGCAGATCACAGTTTTATGAATAAACCGTTGTGTTGTCATGACAACCGTGAAATATCACACGCCGTGCTTTATAAACAGAGACTCACTCAATGTAATGGCGGCGGCACATTTCATTTCAAACACAAATACATTTGTATAATTGGATCAACATCGCTTGAAATTCACATGCAATTATAGGATTCGAAAATCGAAAATTCTCTGCAGAAGATCGTTTTAGGAGATATTTTAAACTAATGTATGAAAATTATATATATATGCATATATACAAATTATATATATGCATATATACAAATTATATATATGCATATATACAAATTATATATAAGCATATATACAAATTATATATATGCATATATACAAATTATATATATGCATATATACAAATTATATATATGCATATATACAAATTGTATATATGCATATATACAAATTATATATATATATATATATATATATTTTGATTTTATTCCATTAGTTGCGACAAAACAAGTTTTGTTTCATTGGTGCGAATAGCGACCAACTCATCGGGCCGGCGAAAGGAATTCAAATGGCATAAAATTTTAACTTCACTTTAACGGGAGATTGAAAATTGAAAATACATATATATATATATATATATATATAGATTTAGATTTTTCACTTAGAAGATAGTATATTCAGTAAAGACCGGGATTAGTCCAATAAAAATAAGCTCGATGATACTCGATTACAGGGTACAGAGCATTTATATGTGTTTTTTTTTAAGGTTTACCAAAACATTTCGTTCAAGAAATCATTCATCACAACAAAAGACTTTTTCCTTTCATAGTTTATTTATTTTTCAGATTAATATCTCGACGGTTGCGTTTCGATCCCGGCTTGAGGCACTAACTGGTCTAGCCGCACTGATGAGCTGTGAAACAGCGAAACAGTCTGTATGTGGATGAGTATATAAAGCTCCCCCCGGGTAGAGCTTATGTTTGTAAGGGTATCGCCAACTGCCATTAGCGTAAAAAAAAAGGCAATGCTCATTAGGTAAACACTAATTCGAGCTCAGGCAATTGCAATGTTTACATTGAGATACAACTTACATTCAGTCAGTGTCGCATGATGGCGTAGGGGTTAACATCGCCGACTGTCAGCTCGACGGTTGCGTTTCGATCCCGGCTTGAGGCACTAACTGGTCTAGCCGCACTGATGAGCTGTGAAACAGCGAAACAGTCTGTATGTGGATGACTATATATATATATATATATAGTGTATTTAGCCAGCATTCTTTTATTTATGCAAACATTGTTAAACACCACGTAATTCTTCTATTCAATTATACTTTTTTTCATTTTTCAATTTTTCTACTAATCATTTTTATTTCAAAATCAAAACGATTAATAAATGTTCCATATGTATCACGAGTACTTTCGATTCGTCGCTCAATCATCTTCAAATGTAAAGCAGCTTTTTATTCTTTGTTTTTGAAACAGAAAAGATTTTTAGAAAAATTGAAAAGAAAAAAGGTATAATTGAACATCATTGTTGTGTTTAACAATGTTCACACACACACACACACATACACACACACCCACACACACACATACCCATACACACACACACATAATATATATGTTTTCTTCAAACGCCCATTTAATTTTTGTAAAAAACATTTTTCTCACTCATTTCTGATGATGATATTTTTAATAATAAAGACAAAATATAAAATTGCAACATTCAAGATGATTGTTTTTATTAATGAATCACCACTTATCAAGGCGACAGTCAAGATGAATTATCAGTTGATTGATGAAGAATATTATGAGAGGATTGAAAATGATTGATGGAATGAAGAAAATTTGATTACTTATGGGACGACGACCATGTTGTAGTCTGCAGGGAAACAGTTCCGGTGTAATGTGTTTCGCCTTTTCCATTTATTTTTACACATATAATGGGAAATGGTCCCATAATACTTCCTGGTCATAGGGGGCCCATCATGGTGGATATATATCATGCGGCGTGTCTTGGGTTGGCGACACCCATTCCTCTCCAGGCCATGTCGACTGACACCTTCTGAAAAATGTTATTGTACCTAATATCACTCGCAAGGCTTCGGTTGCCCTGTAGCCTATGGTCTTCCGGCACATGTAATTTTTATTTATTAAGGATGTAATTTTGTTGCAAAGAGTAAACTTATATTAGAATAATAAAATAAATAAGTAAATGAATCGATCATAGTCGAGTACGACTCAAAGACTCCCTTTTCATTGGCTACTGCACCGAAATTTAGGGGATGGCGTCACTCCTTTCCATGAATTGCTCCACTTACTCTTAATGCTCACCTTATACATATTGCTGAGTGTTTAGCATGGAGGCATCAAGTACTATTCTTTAAGTCTATGGTATGACTTGACCGAGGATTGAACCCCTGTCTCCCGGTTCATTGAAAACACTCTAACGATTTTTGATATAGAAAAAGGAAATTTTACAAATGTTACAAAATTATTTCGACTAATGTTCGTTTTTTATCTCAATTTCTGTTTTGTATAGGTTTCCATACTTTAAATGGTGCACATTAGTAGTTTTATATCGCTATAAAACATTCTTAGTGGTGTCCTTGTTTCAAGAACAGATACTACATTACCCTGCCTGCAACATGGTCGTCTTCAACTCCAATGTAAACAAATATTTGTCATAAACCGTTCCCATAAGTAGTCAAACTTTCTTATTTCATTCATTATTTTCAATCGTCTTATAATATTGATCATCATTCAACAGTTCATCTATCCATTAGAATTAGGATACAAATCAGTCGGACTGCTGTTCTGTTCAGTCCCAGGAGATCCATCCTCCCAGGCTTTACCTTCTCTTTAAGAGTAAGTTAGTTTATTGCTAATCGCCTGAGGCGCCCCAATCGGGGCATCCTAGTGCGCTAGCTTATCAAAACCACACCTACCTTGTGTTTAACCTCTGTTGGCAAGGAGGTAAATAATACCTATCCATCTAATTAACACTTATCCTCGAGTCGTTTTTCGCTTTGATACGTAGTAATTTTTTTTTTTTAAATACCATTTTTTGACTTTCAAGGTTTAGCATTAATTCGTCAAATTCTTCTTCTTTAAAACCAGTTACGTTTGCCAAATTATGTAATAACATGCTTATCTCACAGTTGGCATCGGTAATCAGCCCCCCCCCATGCATTTTAGACATAAATGATGGAATAAATTATCTTAATAACTAATCACACTTTGTTCATTCCATTCACCATTTTCAATCCTCTCATAATATTCATCATCATTCAACCGACAATCCATCCATCACTTTAACCCTTATCCTCGAGTGGCTTTTAGCCTTGACAAGTGGTGACTGATTAGTAAAAACATACATGAGAATTACTTGCACAATGTTATCTTTTACAAATTGATATTTGGTATCTGTTTGTGTGAAGTCGAACCTATACTATTACTATCTTTTAATACTCAAGGTAGTGTAGTATCTGGTCTGTTGTCATGATACAATCCTCCCAGGGATTACCTTCTTTTTTGAGGAGGGGGTAGTGTAGTACATGTTCGTTCATCATGATACCATCCTCTTTTGGGGGATGAAGTGTAATGTATGTTCGTTCGTCACATATACGTGCCCATACCAGAGGGAGCACATTTCGGCTAATTAAAATAAAGATTTTAAAATATCTTTGTAAGAGGCTTTGTCTATCAGTTGTCATCCCCAATCTAAAGTCTCTATTTAATTGCCTCCCCAGGAGGGCAAACTTAGACACAAGGTCGCTTTTTTATGTGGGAGATATCCAGCACCCCCAAAAGGGGCACTCCGGATAGAACAATAATTTCCCCTCCTCCGACCCCTGACAGAACAGATACCACACTTTGAGTCTAGCCAGGAATGTGAATCAGTTGTCGATCATTTAATTTTAAAATATAATTTTCAATTGTTGCATCTTAAGTCAGGAAGCGATCGAGAAGAAGGCCGATGATGAGATGAGCAGACACCCTGCACAAAACCCTCTGTAAAACCGGCCTTAACTCGGACCAAGCCTGTGATCGTATCAAGTGGAGACAAAAATCCATTATTGCGGACCCCTCCCCCTGTAGCTCAGGATTTACGCAAAAGAGAAAAGAAGAAAACTGTTGCATCCAAATAATCGATCTTCTTCTTCTTTCAATCATTTATTCTTTCATGCTAAGTGTTTGAAATGCAACAAAATATTGGATTCACGAAAATCCGTAAACATTCATTTTATTTCTATATTATATTAAAAATGGAAGTTGATTTCCTAAAAATCAATACATTTCAACATCAAAATCTAGACGTGTTGAATTGTCAAATCGTTTCACTCAATTTTGTATTTCTTCTTTACATCTCACTTCCCATTTTTGGGTGTGAAGAATTCATTTTGGTTTGAGAAAAGTAAAAAAACAAAAAAACCTTCAAGTGAGAAACCATCGTAGAATGCACTCATATTTAAAGACGTCTCATTTGGTATTAATTCGATTGCACGCGCATTTGCTCACACACGCAAACATGCGCCCAGACGTGCAGTTGCCTTGATAAGTGGTGACTCATTAGTAAATTATTTGGTGCTTGTGAACTGTAGGTCCGAAAAGAAAATTTTTTATCTTTAAGTTGTAGAGAGTCAAATAAGGGGGAGAGAACTCTAGTTTCAAGTTTCAACCACGATTTATCTGAAAATGGATTTTACTATTGTAATTATTAAAAAATGAAAAATAAAATGAAAAATAAAATGATTTTGAAAAATAGGGTTAGGGTTAGTTTTACACTGGGTAAAATGTGGCAATTTGTTGGAAAACAGTTTTAAGTGTAGTGTCCTTTCGGAATTTTGTTTCCACATAAATTCGGCTAGGTACGATTCCACCATTTGCGTGTGGGTGCCACATTCCACCTTGTTTCTTTTCTTCGTCTCATTCCACATTCGTTCTACGTGGTTAGTTGTGGCACCTTGCAAGTTCAGATTGTTAAAATCCATTTTCAGATAAATCGTGGCTGAAACTTGAAACTAGAGTTCTCTCCCCCCCTCTTATTTGACTCTCCTCAACTTAAAGATAATTTTTTTTTCGGACCGACAGTTCACACGCACCAATTATTTAATACTAACAAGCTTTGCTCGCTTGCTAATGCTTCACAATTTAATTCTTATTCATTACTTGGAATCATTGAAAGGAAACTAATCGATAAGAAAAATAATAATAAGAAAACTCACCTTTCTTTCTCTTTCTGCTGACAAGAAAAGGAGACAAAACTAATTTATAAGAAAACGAAACTCTCTCTCTCTCCCTTCGTTCTCTTTTAATATTAATAATAATAATAATAATAATAATAATAATAATAATAATAATAATAATAATAATAATGATAATAATAATAATAATAATAATATGGAATATTTTTGTGTCTACATTCTAAGTGAAATAAATTCTTTCTTTTTTATTATTATCAGATATTATTGAGATTAAGCTTCTCATTCTTTGCTCATGAAAATTAAATTTTTGTGTATTGTTATTGAAGCAAGACGGACTCATATTCATTCACTTTTATTATACAAACTAGCAGGACTTCATGGAAATTCCACGGTGCTTTCTACATCAATCTGTATAATTTACTGTTTTTAATAATATTCCTTTTGAAATAATAAATGTCTGTCAGGGTTAATACTATTAACAAAAAATGACTCTTTCTTCTTTCGTAAAAATAATTGTCATTGCTAGCTAGATATTTTTTGAATAAATAAAACAAATATTTCTCTTCTTTCTTTATTTCTTTAAAATTGTAGCAATTTCATTCTTTTTAAAGCAATAAATATGTTCTGTCTTCTTACCATAAAAATAATGGTCGGCTAAATATTCTTCAAATAAATAAAACGAATGTCAGTTTTTGAAATGCATTTAAAATTGTACCGTTTTAGTCAATGGGACAACATAATTTGATTTTGGAACAATTCATTTTAAAATGGGTAAAGTCAGAATTGTTTACCTTAGCGACATCAGATTGATTACCAATTACCACCTTTGCTGATTAGACGATCTCATTTTTTAAATGTATGTGAAAGGTGATAACGTACGTACGAACGTGAAATGCCTTAGCATATTATTAAGTAGATTAACCCTTCGAGTGGTCCAGAACGTTTAAGTCTGCATGCGAATACAATCATTTAGAAAGCTTTCAAACAACTGTTATTTCAATCAAGTGAAATAAATAAAAGTTTTACTAAGTATCTGTTCCATTGCACACACACACAAACAAACACACAAGTGTGCGCGCTCAGACATGCATACTGACATATACACAGACAAAAACACGAATACATGCACACACATACATTAGTTTGTATTTTGACATATATTCATATGAATCACCGCTTACCATGATTGAAGAGTATTTTCTGACTGTGGATGTGAGACTGTTTGTAACGGGTTCTCAAATGCGAAAATGAAGACTCGAAAAATACAAAAGGAATTTTCATTGCTTACTTTATTTGATTTTACTGTGTCAACACCATCCCTTTCTCACACTCTTCTATTTTCTGTACCATGCAGACCCCAAGAACCAACCCTTCAATGATAGCAAGCGTTGAAGGATCGTCTTGCAACCCAGTGACCACATCTGCTCTAATGCTTTTGATTCCCCAGCTCGTATCTATGCAAATTGTCTACTTTTTGAGTTTTCTCAAAACATATTTAAATTCTTCATTAAATTTCAAGCTTAACCTAAATTCTGTTCAACACACTTTCATAACAATTAGTATCACCACCACCTAACCCTAACCACCTAACCCTAACCACCTAACCCTAACCCTAACCACCTAACCCTAACCACCTAACCCTAACCCTAACCACCTAACCCTAACCACCTAACCCTAACCCTAACCCTAACCACCTAACCCTAACCACCTAACCCTAACCCTAACCACCTAACCCTAACCACCTAACCCTAACCCTAACCCTAACCCTAACCACCTAACCCTAACCCTAACCACCTAACCCTAACCACCTAACCCTAACCCTAACCACCTAACCCTAACCACCTAACCCTAACCCTAACCACCTAACCCTAACCCTAACTACCTAATCCTAATCCTAACTCTAACCACCTAACCCTAACCACCTAACCCTAACCCTAACCACCTAACCCTAACCCTAACCCTAACCACCTAACCCTAACCCTAACCCTAACCCTAACCCTAACCACCTAACCCTAACCCTAACCCTAACCCTAACCACCTAACCCTAACCCTAACCACCTAACCCTAACCCTAACCCTAACCCTAACCACCTAACCCTAACCACCTAACCCTAACCCTAACCCTAACCACCTAACCCTAACCACCTAACCCTAACCCTAACCACCTAACCCTAACCCTAACCCTAACCACCTAACCCTAACCACCTAACCCTAACCACCTAACCCTAACCCTAACCACCTAACCCTAACCACCTAACCCTAACCCTAACCCTAACCACCTAACCCTAACCACCTAACCCTAACCCTAACCACCTAACCCTAACCACCTAACCCTAACCCTAACCCTAACCCTAACCACCTAACCCTAACCCTAACCACCTAACCCTAACCACCTAACCCTAACCCTAACCACCTAACCCTAACCACCTAACCCTAACCCTAACCACCTAACCCTAACCCTAACTACCTAATCCTAATCCTAACTCTAACCACCTAACCCTAACCACCTAACCCTAACCCTAACCACCTAACCCTAACCCTAACCCTAACCACCTAACCCTAACCCTAACCCTAACCCTAACCCTAACCCTAACCACCTAACCCTAACCCTAACCCTAACCCTAACCACCTAACCCTAACCCTAACCACCTAACCCTAACCCTAACCCTAACCCTAACCACCTAACCCTAACCACCTAACCCTAACCCTAACCCTAACCACCTAACCCTAACCACCTAACCCTAACCCTAACCACCTAACCCTAACCCTAACCCTAACCCTAACCACCTAACCCTAACCACCTAACCCTAACCCTAACCCTAACCACCTAACCCTAACCCTAACCACCTAACCCTAACCCTAACCCTAACCCTAACCACCTAACCCTAACCCTAACCCTAACCCTAACCACCTAACCCTAACCCTAACCCTAACCCTAACCACCTAACCCTAACCACCTAACCCTAACCACCTAACCCTAACCCTAACCCTAACCACCTAACCCTAACCACCTAACTTTAACCCTAACCCTAACCCTAACCACTTAACCTTAACCCTAACATCACCTTCCCAGGGGAAATCTCGTTTGAAAGTTAAACTCATTCTGCAGTGGCATAATAAATGAGCTGAGTCCCTCAGTAGTAAATGTGGTTTCTTCCTAAGAACTTTCAATCTGTGGAACACGTTGCCACAAGATTGCTTCCCTGAAAGCTACAACATGGTTATCATCAAATTTAGTATGAAGAAATACTTGTCATAAACCGACCCCATAATCATAAAATTTTTATTAATTCCATTAATTAACTTTCAATCCTCTCATAATATTCATCATCATTCAACTGTCAATCTATCCATCTCTTTAACCCTTTTTATCCTCGAGTTGTTTTTGGCCTCGCTAAGTGGTGACTCATTCATCATTATCATCATCATCCGTTTTACATGCTGGCATATGTTCGATAGCTTGTAGAAATTTACTTCCAAATTAACCTATCAATGGATAGGTCTTTATCGCTTCTTCTCTCAAATTCGTCCTTATCACTTCCTCCCATCTTTTCCTTGGCCTCCTGCCAGCTGACCCTGCTATCTCAACTGTTTCAATGAAAATAGTGTCCAGTTCTGCACACATCAACCTATGTCGTCCAGATTTAATTTTCTCTGAGGTCATCAGATCTAAGCCTGTCTTTAAAACTTACATTACACATCCATCGTATTATTCTAATACCATTTATTTACATGAAACACATATCCTCAACCCTCATTGTTCAGTTTTTACTTCCATACATCATCACACTGCGTACACATGCCTGATAGATTTGGTCGTTAGTGGTCGCCATTAGTAATGGCAGAAGTTCCCTGAATCAATCAAACTTGTACCAGATCCTCCCTGTGCTCCAATAGTATCACCAACGTAACGCAACTTCTGTACCACATCAATAACATCGCCATCCAAATATACTTTTTTCACCTCTGAGTTCTCATCTGCCTCCATTGTCTTACACTTCTTGCATACAAACTGGTTATCATCTGCAATTCCACTGCACTTATTGTGTCCCTAATGCTTACAAGAACCACACAAAATAGAGTTGCACCCGACTCCCTTTCAACAATCTGAGCACAGAAGAACTTCCTTCTTTCTGGGGGATTTCCAACACTACCACCACTGATCATCTTGGTAACATTCACTCTCAGATCTTTAATTTCCATAGCATTACTCCAAGTCTTTAATATATTTCTCTTGCATTTGTCTCAGGATAAGTATAGCATCAGTGGTATTTCGCCCATTCATAAAACAAAACTGAATTTTATCTATCTTGATTTGACTTTTTATTTTGTGTTCAATTATTCTCTCAACCATTTTCAGGACCTGATCCATCAACTTTAATCCATCAACTTTAATCCATCAACTTTAATCCATCAATTTTAATCCATCAACTTTAATCCATCAACTTTAATCCATAAATTTTAATCCATCAACTTTAATCCATCAACTTTAATTCATCAACTTTAATCAATCAACTTTAATCCATCAACTGAATTAATCAACTTTAATCCATCAATTTTAATCCATCAACTTTAATCCATCAACTTTAATCCATCAATTTTAATCCATCAATTTTAATCCATCAACTTTAATCCATAAATTTTAATCCATCAACTTTAATCCATCAACTTTAATCCATAAATTTTAATCCATCAACTTTAATCCATCAACTTTAATCCATCAATTTTAAACCATCAACTTTAATCCATCAACTTTAATCGATCAACTTTAATCCCTAAACTTTAATCCATCAACTTTAAACCATCAACTTTAAATCATCAACTTTAATCCATCAACTTTAACCCATCAACTTTAAACCATCAACTTTAATCCATCAACTTTAATCCATCAACTTTAATCCATCAATTTTAATCAATCAACTTTAATCCATCAACTTTAATCCATCAACTTTAATCCCTCAACTTTAATCCATCAACTTTAAACCATCAACTTTAAATCATCAACTTTAATCCATCAACTTTAATCCATCAACTTTAAACCATCAACTTTAATCCATCAACTTTAATCCATCAACTTTAATCCATCAATTTTAATCCATCAACTTTAATCCATCAAGTTTAAACCATCAACTTTAATCCATCAACTTTAATCCATCAATGTTAATCCATCAATTTTAAACCATCAACTTTAATCCATCAACTTTAAACCATCAACTTTAATCCATCAATGTTAATCCATCAATTTTAAACCATCAACTTTAATCCATCAACTTTAATTCATCAACTTTAATCCATCAACTTTAATCCATCAACTTTAATCCTCTGTAATTACTTCTGTCCAGAATTCCTCTTTTACTCTTGTGACAATTCACAATTGTACTAAGATCTTAGTCTTTCAGAACAACCCCTTCTTTTATGATTTGATTTGTCAATTCTATGATCATCTCAATGCCTGTTTCACCAACAACCTTCAACAGCCTTATCCTTTTTCATCTTATTCACAGATTCCCATACCATTTCTTTCTCAATTCTTATAGCTGGACCAAAAACCGCTTCTGCAACTTCTAGATTGTATCAGTTTCATGAAAACTTAGTATTCAACAATCTTTCATAAAAGCATTTCGAGCATCCCTTTTTGCTCTGTTCATTTGTTGCTAGCACCCCATTGTCGTTTCCCATACATTTCTCTCCAACACTATCCATATTTGTCTTTGCCATCTGTTTAGCTATACTGAATGCTTCATTCTTCTGGTCATCCGTTTTTAATATCTGGAAACCTAGCTTGTTCAGCCTCCATCTTTGTAGATTGCTTTTCTTGCTATTTTCTTTGCACCAGATACTACATACTCACTAGATCTTTTCTCTACTCACTCCATCGTTTCCGCTTTTCTGTGATATATTTCTAAACTTCCTCATTCCACCACCTCGGAAACACAACTCTTCGGAAAATAAAATATCTATTGATTTGATCCAAAAAACACCTGCAAAGGTTATCTGCAGATGGGAATACGCCTGTTAAACACACTAGCAGCATGGCTACATTGACAGTGAACTGTCAAAATGTGCGTTTACAGGTGGATGTGTGGGCACCCCAAAACGTTATATAAACTAGCCCAAATTGAGATTGAGAGTCGACTGGCTATAGAGTTTGAGAGATCAATCTCCGTCAATTCCCGTGCTTCCTCCATCCCTCTTACTCACCACACTCGTTCACTGCCACCGAACAATAGAGATATAACATTATATTTTTTATACATTTGGGAAGGAGGGAGGGAGGGAGGGAGGGAGGGATGGAGGGAAATTGTTGCTTTTTGTTTTGGATTTTGCAGAACATGATTAGGTTTTGCAAAGAAAAAAACAATAAAACATCAATGTTTGGTGCATTTTATGTCATGAAGTCAATAACTTCAGACAGCCTTATCTGGTAGTGCCAGTAGGTTCTAATTGACCCATAGATAGGGGCCCTTACAGGTGCTACCACTCCGGGCTAGAGTGGACCTGGGAGCAATGGCAACTAAGGGGCAACTCCACATTCCCCATAGCTTTTAAGGTCATACCCAGGACCTTTCCGAAATGTAATCGATTTTTTGGCGAACAGAAAAGAATTTGATTGGAATAGTAAAAGAAACAACAACGGTTCACATCATTTATTACATCTCCAGAAAACAGAAACAGTTCATCGTGGTTGCCTTAAGTACCCAAGGGGAGGGGGGCGCATCCTCAACGGTCAAGACACCGGTTCTCAGAAAACGTGTCTGTTTCTACTGAAATCCAAGAGAAAAGTGAGAGAGAGCAGACAGGAAGCAAAAGTCACCTTACTATCTTCCGGCTCTGACATCACTTCCTCTACTCAGTTGGGAGATAACTCGTCCTCCCCTCCTCAATTACAGTATCCTAAAATTGAATCTACTTTCAGTTGAAAGTGAAAGGACTCTTTTGGTGGCAATATTTTCTTTCTTTCTGTCCAGAAAGTAAAAAGATTGATTTTGTGACAGTTATTCAGCTGAAGGTGAATTCTTAGAGGTAGTATTCAAGAGCACAAAATAACCATTATGTGATTTGATTAGGAGATTAAAGGGGACTCTTTTTTGGTGATATTTTTGTTTGTTTAGAAAGTAATGAGACTGATTTTATGACAGACTTAAGCAAACATACTTGAAATATTCCAGGGTAACCCAGCTGAACGTGAATTCTAAAAGGTAGTATTCAAAAACACAAAATAACCATATGGTAAATTTTCTGTCGTTTGTCTAGAAAGTAAGGAGACAGATTTTATGACAGACTTAAGTAAACATACTCAGCTGAACATGGATTTTAAGAGATAGTCTACAAGGATTATAATTGATCAATCATTTTTAATCAGGTTTATTACATTGAAAGATGAAAAAACTTGTGATTGATTTCTTAACATTTTCAATTTTCTTTGATCAAATATCGATTCCCAGTGAATATGCCTTCCAGGTTAATTCCAGTTCTTTACCGATTTCAAAAGCTGAATGACAAAGAAATTATTGTCTTTCGACTCAAAACGTTTTCGCATATGGAATTCTAAACATTTTCTTCAATTGTCCAAGTTATTTCTGATCTTATATATAAAGTAAAGTAAGATGTTTTCCTATTTCATTGACCGGAATAGCTTAATAAACAAAAGCTATATAAAAATGTTTCGTAATTCATTTTTTGCCATAAATTGTTCCGTGTCATGAAAAAAAAGATTTAATTTTCAATCACATTATTAATCGATTTCATTATTTAGTCCGGACTAATATTCAATTTTTTATTATTTACGTATGGAGAAAGAAAGAGGAGAATTTACCCCCATAAGTTACATGTACTTTTCCTGCCACTCAAATCACCAAGTTTAAATATTTAGTAAGAAACATATTTTATCAGCGCCGGTTACATTTTTTTAGTTAATTTTAATTCTGTATTTAGAAATTCCATTACTTTTGTTTGTTTAATAAACTAATTATATTTTCATTCGACACACAAATATACTTATATTTACGGTATTCTTACATCCCCCACCATATTTTCATAGGTACATTCGTCTGCTTTCACCGGATAAATTCTTTTTTGTTGTTTATTTAAGAAAACGAATATTGCTGTAATGAATAAGTTGAATGAAACGTAATGAATGAGTATAAGAAGTCTGATTAGGCTTGAAGAAGCGTTATTCTACGAAGAACTACACAGGGATCGAGTCTCTGCAAGAACAATGGCCGTCTAAGAGAAAAAGTAAACAAAGGGAAGTAATTCACTTCCAGAAAGCATAAAGGGAAATTGAAGAGTTCTTCTCTTTTTCATCACATTCTCCACCACCCAGGAAAGTTCAAGGCCGTATGTTTGTCTTGGGAGGTAGGGTTCCATGGACTCTCAGGAGTGGGTCTCTGCTTAAACTGAAAAAGAGAAAAAGAAAACAAAAGTTAAAAGCTGATAGTTTTCAGCTAAATACTGAGGACGTCGACGGATTCTAGTAGAGCGTTGAATATTCAACCCACCACCATCCTCTTAAGATTTTCTTCTGGCAATTATCCGAGTGTGGGGAGTGAGCAGGAGTAGGAACCAAATTCTCGGCGGTGAAGTTTTCGAGAGCACTCGGCAGAGGATGAGGAGGAGAAGTGTTGGATTGTGCATTCTGTATCTGTTGGTTCTTTGGCATTTGAGAAATTTCTGCATCCGAACTGCGCGTTCTATCACCCAATGGATATATGTGGTGGAGGGACATTGTCGTATCTCGTCTATTATTGAAATGCATAGTTGGGATTGATTTCAAGTACGTCAACAGTCTGACTCAGGAGTTGGTATTTGCTTCCACGTACATGATGTTTCAAGAGAACAGATTTAGCTGTCATTAATCAAGTAGGTATGAAATCTCCAGTCGCTGATTTTCTTTTGGAAATTGAAGAGACATAAACATGGGGGAGTACAATTAGTGAAGGTGGAAATCAACGAGCGAATGCAGTGGAGGGCTACATCTGGTACCTTTTTCCAATTGATAATAGGGAGATTTCTCGACCGTAGAGCCAGACTCACTGTTTGCCAGATGATACGATTGTATCTCTCTGCCTGTCCATTACCTTGAGGATTAAAGGCAGTCGTTTGACTGGTGGCAATGCCTCGAGAAAGCAGGACATCTTTTAGTTCGTCCAACATTAAAGCCATACTATGATCAGAGTGTACAAAAGAAGGATTTCCAAAACCAGAAAATAAATTAATTAGGTATTTCCAGACAGATGCAGCTGAGACATCGGCACAAGGGAAAGCAAAGGGAAAGTGAGAGTATTCGTTAACCACTGTTAGTATGTAGTGGTTGCGAGAATTCAAAGGTAATGGTCCCTTTGAAATCTACACTTATTCTTTCAAATTGTTAACTCGCTTTTATAAGAGTTTGAGGTGCCACTCTGCCCTAGATACAATGGTCAAAATATGATTATTTGCCCTAAATGTATTATAAAACCCCACTCCCAAATCGCACCTTCCATCTACTTCTTTGATTTCTCTGTTGTTTAGTACATATTCAACTCCCACATTCCTGGAACCTACATGTAGTACTTTACATTTGTCTAGGTTAAATCCCAATTTCCAAATGTCCTCCGAATATAATAATTTATTTAGATCCATCTGTGTTATTTCCTTTGATAAAGGTCTCACAAGTAGTTTAACATCATCAGCAAACAGTTCCATTTCTGAATTTATATTATTAGGTAAGTCATTTATGAATATAAAAAACAAAAAAGGACCCAATACTGAACCCTGCAGAACACCGGGGAGTATGTACTTGATTCAGAATAATTGTTACCAACCTTTACCTTCATAGTTCTATCCTTCAAAAACTCCCTCACAATATTTACCATTTTGTCAGTAATACCAAAATTTTTCATTTTCACTAGTAAACGATAATGAGATACCGTATCAAATGCCTTGCTAAAATCCAAATATATGATATCTGCACTATCCTCCTCCATCAAATATTTATTTATAATGTCAATATTTCCAAAATATTAGATAATGTTGATTTACCATGGACAAAGCCATGTTGATTACAATTTATATCATCCTTTATAAAATTTGATATGTGGTTTCTAATTATTTTTTCAAATACCTTACACAAAATACATGTTAGAGAAACTGGTCTGTAATTACTTTTTCAATGTATCGAATCTTTTTATGTAGCGGTATTACTATAGCTGTTTTTCAAATATATGGAATCTCCAATTTCAAATATATGCAATAACCAATTTGTTTAGGAAATGTATGGAATATGAAGAGATTCCATATATTTGGAAAACAACTATAGTAATACCACTATCATTTTGATGATAAGTATTTCAATATTTTAGGATGAATTTCATCAGGTCCTATACTTTTACAAACATCCAACTTGGATAGTAATAGTGTTATGTTTTTAGTTTATCCATAAAACTCTCCGGTAGTGGACCAAATTCTTCAAAAGAATGAACAGATTGAAAAAAACTTGATAGTACACCAGCTGTTTTTACTGGCGTGTCTGTGAAATCCCCTGTCTCATCATCTCTTACTGTACTCACGCTTTTTTGAATTTTAGTTTTTGCTTTAACATATTTGAACAATGGTTTACAGTTGTATTTAATATTTTTAACAATCTTATTTTCGTGCTTCAACTTTTCTTTAACTTCTAGTGTTTCATATTCATTTTGTTTAGTTACAGCATTTTGATAATATTCCATATTTGCTATAATTCCTAATTTCCTCCAAGCTTTATCTTTTTCTTTCCTTTTACGAGATAGACAATTACTGTCCAAAGGTAATTTTTCTAATGGATCCCCTTGTTTGGAGAATTTTTAATAACTTCTGGAATATTTTCTATTATAGATTTTATCTTTCCATTTAATTGCTCCCACATTTCATTAACATCAGTTGTTTTCGAGATATAATTCCAATCGATACTTTCTCCTTTCTCTGACACAAAATCCTCTGTTTTCTGTTTATATAATCAAACTCTACCTTCATTTAAACTTCGATTTCAATACATGCATGATCAGATTTACCTAACGGTGCTTTCAAACTTACATCTATTATACATTCATTATTTAAAAAATCTGATCCAATATAACGTTTTTCTAATCTATTTCCCACTAGTTTATATCTAGTATCTTCTTCTATATACCAATGCAAACCGTTTGTTGTAAATAACTCCAAATATTCGTTCTGCAAGTGTTGACTAATTGAATTCATAGGAGACACAACTAAACCCGTTGTCCAATTTACATTTGGCAAATTGAAATCCCCGATCATTATAATATCTTCAGATTCTTTAGACGTAAATGCTATCTCACTCATTTCTTCTTTTAATCTATAATCTTCCTCTATGGACAAATTCGGAGATCTGTATATACATACTACGACGAAAACTCTGTTATTAGCATCGATTATTCTTAACGCCAAAGATTCAGTTTTATCAAACCAATCCAATCTAGAAGCCTTTAACGCATTATGGACATAAATAGCAGACCCCCAAACTTTGTATTATTTTTTATCTTCCCGTATTAATATAAAATTTGGTATCGACAATTCTGCCTCTGCTACACCCTGCATAGACAAATGTGTTTCTGTAATACAACTAAAATTGATTGCTAACAAATTTTAGCAATCAATTTTAGTTGCGTTATTTTGTTTCTCAGTGAGTTTGAGTTGGTATACAGTATTCTCAAATGTTTTCTATTTTTTTATTCGTTTAAATTGATTTCTTTGGACGCTTTTTCGTTGTTTTTTGGATTCTCAGTGGTTTTGCTTTTACTATTTTCTTTCTCTTATCTTTTTTCTTTTTTCAAAAGCAGCTTCTCTTTCTGTTGTCGTCAAATCTTGATTTATCCATATAAGTTCTTTTCTCTCATTTTGTATTTTTCTACCAAATTTGTAGTTGTGCAACCATTTTGTATCTTTCTCATGTCTTAGTGTAACCATTATCAATCGGTCTTTGTTATTAACTTGTTTTCCAAGTCTAACCGTTCTGATAATGGTTGAGAATTATTAAGTTAACACGTTCCTGTGAAAACTTTAACTTGCTTTTGGGAATGAAGAGGAAAGCGTATCCCAACGAACCGGAGAAAGAAAGATGGTGGTTATTCAAACCATTTGCTTTTTGGCGTTGGTTCGAATCGCATCAGTATCCACCACACATTCACCACAAGATCTTTTCCAGTGTCGCCAAGTGTTGGTAGAATCTAGTTTTGTTAGGTCTAAATCCAGTCGTTCGGGTATTTTTCCATCTTAGTTCTTGGTAGAATAATTTGTAATGAATAAGTCGACGTATAGTAACGAATGAGTATAAGACTGTTAGAGTAGGTTTGAAAAAGCTTCATGCTACCAAAAACTACACAGGGATCGAGTCTCTGCAATAACAATGGCCGCCTAAGAGAAAAAGTGAACAAAGGGAAGTAATTCACTCCCGAGAAGGAGTAAGGGAAATTGAAGAGTTTTTCACCTTTTCATCACAATTGTATTTTACTTTGTCATGGAAATATATTATTACAAGTAATTCACACTTTATTTATTCATCCTCCCACCATATTTTCAAAGGGACATTCGTCTATGTTCATCGGTAAAGTAATATTTATTTCTCTCTTTCTATTTATTTAAGAAAACGAATATTGCATTTACTATAGAGGAATAACTTAAATAAAATTCCTTTTTCACCGAATTAGGTTGGAAATATATATATTTTTATGTTATTTGTTCGTACTCTTGTGGCCCATGTCTACCGAACGTCGTGGGTACCAATATGACAAGGGGTTAACTTAACATGAATTGAGTGTATGAATGAGAAATGAAGGAAAATATTATTAATTAATCAACATTTATGAACTTATAAGTTTACATAAAATATAAAAGTTAGTTTTAGCAAAGAAATGTTCGTTGATAAAGTTTATTCAAGTCGTGTTCTTTGGTAGAAAAGGTTCATTATTTTAAGCAGACATGAGGGGCAAAGATGCGCATGTCTATTTGTTAGTACGTGAGTCATAGACTGTGTATGTGCGTAAGTGCCAATGTGATACTGTGTGCATGGAGGTATGTGCGCGCGAGGCAAGGAAAGCTTGTACGTACTTTTTGAAGTGTTGTTTTCTTCTTGTCGCCCCGGCCTTACAATTTGCAACGAAATATTCGCGCTTACACGGGACCCCACCACAAAAATGAACAATAAAATATTCGAACTTACACAGGACCCAACAACAACAATTGTCGACAAAATATTCGAATCTACACGGGACCCTACAAAACTTCGCGAAAACTCTTAAAAGGACCTCGCAAAAACTGGCTACGAGGTATTTGAATTTACACGGGGACCCACAACGCGAAAAAAAAACCCATAAAAAACTGGCTACGAAGTGTTAGAATTTACACGGGAAACAACAAAAACATTAAAGATTTTTCTTGAGAACCTTAAAAAAAAGGATCCCAAAACGACCGGCAACGTGGGATTTCAAATTTCAAACTTACATCTGTAAAATAGACTGACAGCGTAAAAGATTCGGGAGAACTCTGTAAAATGGACGCCACAACGGGCGACAAAATTGATTAAGGAAAACCTTAGAGATAAAACTTGGAGAAATCAACTGCAAATTCACCAGTTCTAAAAACTGGCTTACCGTTGAAAAAAGAAGAAGAAAAAACACGTAAGACCAACTTATTATTCTCTTAATTGAAGAAAGGTTAGTAATTTTTTTTTCTTAATTGCTATTTTGACACTATTGCAATCTTTAACAAGGGAATACATGTTTTTTTACTCTCGAAAAGAGAGAAAGTTACTTCTGCCGAAAGAAAAAAAAATTGAAACCGTATTTTAATTTTTTCTCTGACTAAAGTACCGACCGCAAAAAAAGCGTAAAAGCGTACAAAAAAAAAAAAACGATTTTTTATAGAGAAAAAGGGTTTATACTCTTTTACAGCTAAGATTACGTCTAGCAAGTATAAATAACTTTTTTTAACAAGCCGTATCCGAAAGGAAACATTTATTTTCTAAAAAAGACACACTTTAAAATGTGGAAGAATTTACAGCTACAATTGTAGAATTAATAAAATTTCAAATGCAACAACTCGAACATAACAAAGAGGAAGATGAGAGACTACAGAAAACTGAAGAAATATTTCAAAAGCTTCTTCTAGAGCAAAAGAAGGAGCAGACGACAGACTACAAAAGACAGAATATGGACTTCTATAGCAAAAGAAAGAAACTGACAAAATTCTTTTCGAACACAGGAAAGACGCTGACGAAAAGATTGACATATTAACGCAAACAATATCGCTTAGGGGCAAAAGTAATGAAAACGATAATGCTTTTTCGCAGAATGCCGTGTGGAGTGCGATCGACAACTTCACATATTCCCCTGATGAGGAGAATACTTTTTCTTCGTATTTTAGAAGGTATGAAGACTTATATAAAATTGATTGCGAGAAACTAGGCAGACTCTAAAAAGGTTTGCCTGTAACTTAGGAAATTAGGCACCACCAAACATACTAAATTCGTGGAATGAATTTTGCCTCGAAAGACTAGCGATTTGACTTTTGCGGAAGCCGTCAAACTTCTAACAGAGCTGTTCAGCCCAAAGACTTCGTTCTTTCACAAACGCTGGATGTGTTTAAACCTGGTAAAAAGACGAAGATTATTCAATGTTCGCATCAGTAGTAAATAAGCACTGCGACGACTATAACTTATCCGAACTTAGTGCTGATAATTTTAAATGTTTCATCTTCGTTCAATGATTGGTGTCAGGAAAAGACGCTTAAATAAGGCGTAGAGTTCTAAATAAATTAGAAAATGAACCGAACTTAACACTTCAGAAATTAGCCGAGGACTGCCAACGATTTATTAGTGTTAAGCAGGATTCGAGAGACATCGAATAGTCGAGCATTGCACACATACGAAAAGTGCGTCAAAAATCGAAATTCAACTCTCATCTAAAAACTATTCCAAGCAAAAAACAGGATTTTCACGCCTCAAAAACAAGCCAGACTTATAAAAATAAATTACCGCCGAGCTCTTGTTATCGATGCGGATGCCTGCATTGAGTAACAGAATGCCCATTTCGTTTTAAAACCTGCTTGATTTGTAAAAAAATCGGACACAAAAGTTCACATTGTAGAACAATGAAAGAAAATAAAATGCGGTGAAAGACTATCAAACATGGCGACAATATTATAAGAAGATATGTTCAGGCTACAACTTAAATAAAAAAGTAAAACTACAATTGGATTCGGGTTCAGACGTGTCAATTATTAACATGCAGACATGGAGACGGTTGGGAAAACCGACCATATTAAGAACTAATCAAATTGCCAGAACAGTGACTGGTAAAAAAAAAAATTCGAGGGTGAAGTAATTACCGACATTACTTTTAACAGAACGACAAAGAAAGTAAAAATTTACATATTTTTTAATATGTAAATTTTTACAGGAAATTTATTTGGCGTAGATCTTATTCAATTATTCAGACTATGGGGATTATCAATCAAGAATTCTTGCAAGAAGAAAATAAATCTGACAACCGGATCAAAAAAACGAAAAAAGGATTTTGTTTCAACAATTAAGTGTATGAAATGGACTCAAAATAAATTGCCAACAGAAATGACAGAAATTAAATCACATAAAACAAAATGCACGCTGAAAAAAGCGAACACAAAACTGAAAGAAATTAAGTCAAATTATTTGAATAACCAGTGGAAGGCTAAAGTGAGTGAATTCATAGTTAAAGAACTACAATTACTAAAGTTACAAATCAAAGAGTTTTTTGAAGAACTAAAAACTATAAAAGATAAGATGACTTGTCTTGAAGTTGAATGTCGAAGAAGGCGACATTTTTTCAAAATTTAAAGATGTGCTCAAAAGTCATACATCTAGAATTAAAAAGATGGAGGATATCAAATATGAATTTGATAGACCATTAGATCTCTCATAAGAGAGACATAAACCAAATTAGGGAACGACTATCGGAAGAAACCGACAGCACTACCCAAAATGAGGTTATAGCTACCAAAAAACAACACTTTCCACATACAATTATCTCAAGCAGCCTCAGAATGTCATCTATCCAAAAAGGAAACAATACTAGACTCCTGAAGAGGTCAGGCTTGGGAGGAGTTTTTATGGTGCCATACTTATGGCGACCATTTGGACTCGTCCATTCTCAATAAATACTGGAAGAATTACGCTTCTCATTTGTTGAAAACAAACCCCAGTCTACACTGGCAGTCAGGACAGACGGCCCACTTCTCTTGTTTCTCTGTTGTATATACTTTTCTCTAAATCCGTGTTCTCATTCCGCCCCCTAAACAGGGCCATAACCCCCCCCCCCCCACACACACATACATATATATATATATATATATATATATATATATATATATATATATATATATATATATATAAATGAGGATAAAATACACGATACATCATGCCCTGAAAGACAAGATGTGCGAAAAAAGACAAACGGAAAAACAATATATATACTTTTCTCTAAATCCGTGTTCTCATTCCGCCCCCTAAACAGGGCCATAACCCCCCCCCCACATATATATATATATATATATATATATATATATATATATATATATATATATATATATATATATAAATGAGGATAAAATACACGATACATCATGCCCTGAAAGACAAGATGTGCGAAAAAAGACAAACGGAAAAACAAATTTAAATAAAGGAAAAAATCATCAAGAAACATAAATTTAAAACCTTCACTTTTTCTGAAGACGTTCGTTGATCCAAACGAAACCGGTTAAATCTCTCGTTTTTTGATGATTTTTTCCTGTATTCAAATTTGTTTTCGTTTGTCTTTTTTCACCCACACCCACATGAATAAAGATAGGGATAAAATGATACTACACACACACACACATGTATATATATATATATATATATATATATATATATATATATATATATATATATATATATATATATATGAAGAAAAGTTGTCTGTCTGTGTGTCCAGCTAAAAGTAAATCTACACAGGACACATCTACTAAGCTGATATATTCTTGTTCAGCAGTACCTCGAACAAAATATAGGTGCATTTTTGTTTGTTTAATATTCGTTCTTTTGGGAGTCAACTGGAACAGAATTAGTTGGGGTGGGTGGGTTTACATTCAGAGCGATTTTAAATGTTATTATGTAGTAAATCGGCAACGATTTTTTCCAGTTGCTAGAGAAAGCGAGAGAGGGGTGATAGAGAGATAAAGAAGTGATATATATAGCGAGGGGATATAGAGGAAGGCGAGAGAGAAGGGGGAGAAAGGGGGAGGGGGAGATAGATAGAGAGATGGATAGAGAGAGCTAGAGAGAGAGAAAAGTTTTAAAAGAAAGATGTTACAGACACTTTTCAACTTCTTTATTTTCTTGTCCATGCTGCTCCCGGGTAACACCGGGTAACCATGCTAGTTTACAAATAAATACACATTGCTCGTTATTATAGAGTGGAAAGTTACAAAAACGACATCACAATGTGATCAGCACCATCGGCTTTTCTTCTGATCAGAACAAAAGTTGATTAATTTGTAAAGTTCTTGCACTTAACAGAACGGGAAACAAAGAATTTGACAACACAAAAGAAAGCGAAGCAATAAAAATGAAAAACAAAACAAGCAAAAGAGTTAAAAATTGAAAAAAAAGCTGTTCAAGTAAACACATTGAAAGAAACAAATGTTCCTTTTTTATTATTCTATCTTTTTAAAAATCTTTTTTTCTAAACACTTTTGTTGCGATCTTTTTAAGGGGTTATAGAGGAAGGCGAGAGAGAAGGGGGAGAAGGGGGAGAGGAGGAGATAAATAGAGAGATGGATAGAGAGAGATAAATCAGCAAATCAGATTTAAGGAACCGAAAGCGAAAACCTAAAAAAAATATTTTAGGTGCATCGGTAAGCTAACGAATATTTTATATCCTAGCTTTGACGTTTTTAGAGACCACGTCTTCGGGTATATCTTTCCTGAACACGAGACCGACATTTTGAGTGCTGCGGTATCGTGGAAAGTACTTGTGTGTCGAAAGAAAGAGGAATGGGCAATAGTGAAGAAACGGTTGGATTTATGTACAATCACATTTTTTATTTTAAAATTTATTTACTAACGAGTGACCGCTCGTCAAGGCCCAAAGGCTACTCGAGTATAAGGGTTAATGGGTTTGTGTCAGGTGGATGGCAAGACAAACACCTTCAGGATTGCAGACAATGGTTGGATTTGGGCGGGATTTGATTATTTAAAAGCAATAATTTGTTAACTGTAGACTTGAAAACGACCATGTTGCAGTCAGCTGGG
This sequence comes from Sepiola atlantica, assembly GCA_963556195.1. Taxonomy (NCBI): domain Eukaryota; kingdom Metazoa; phylum Mollusca; class Cephalopoda; order Sepiida; family Sepiolidae; genus Sepiola; species Sepiola atlantica. Next base: position 19,070,740 of record OY744545.1, on the reverse strand, counting down.
AAGCAGCCCCATGGTTCCCACAGAAACTCTGCTCACGCAAGTTTACCTCCCTGTCCTCCAGCTTTCGTGACGTTACCAGTTCGGCCGTACTGGGTTCGGTTGGTCACCCGGTACTGCTCGGGAAAAGTTGCCGTTCTGATGAAGCTTGCCGATGTTGAAACGCCTGGTCCAGCGACTACTCACCCCCACGTTGTGTTTGTTTAGCTCAGTGAGCAATCAACCGGGTTAGGGCAGCAACCTTGTCTCTCACAACAGTTGAATGGAAAGAATTAAGTCTGTAACGACTTTGTCTGTTTGGTTTTCTTAGAAAGATAATTATTTTAGAAACATAATTAAAAATAATGTACACTGGTTTGTTTACAAAACCAGGCCGTTCGATAATATCAAAGTTTAACTGCGTGTGTTAGTCGGATCGACGGGCGCTAATAATTCTGGGTGTCTTGATCGTTGTCAGCGAAAATCTGTTCTAAGTTCAGGACGAGAAAAGAACATATACACGAACTGATATGTCGGGTTCGGTGGGGAAAGTACAGAGCGAGTCTTTTCGTCACTGACCTTCGTAACTGACTGACTGACGTCCCTGCCTCTCTTTGCTTGGCTTTTATCGGGACATACCCTGCCCCTACCTAATTATAATTTGGCACTCCGAGAAAAGATTTGTATCTACATTCTCCACGGGTCCCTAAAAGCAATTTCGTCAACAGCTGCCAAACTCTTTTATGACCGTTTATTTCACGTCACCCAAATATAACTCAATTCGTACTAGTAGTTTTTTTTTGGAGGGGGGGGGGGCAATAACTTTACCCCTTCGTAGGTAGTCTGATTTCGACAAACGCTGAGAGATATCAGGACTGTCTAGCAAGGTAATTAACCAGCGGCCATCTTCCTCGGAGGATCACTTAAAACCAATTGACCCGATTCTAGATTTAACACTCGACCATCACTATAAGTCCCTCACGGAGTTCAGTTGTCAAGAACCCCCCCCCCTCCGTGGCCATTCTCACATCGACTTTGAGAAGTTAATTCGTTTTTATCCTATCTTTTGTTAGCCATAAAAAAAATAATTCGGTTTTCTTTTTCTCATCCCCAACTGTTCAATTCCGTCCAGAGATTTTAAAGGTTTCTTTCTCTCTATTCGTGCTAGTTATACCATCGATCTTCGAAGACTCATGGTCAACTCATACTGGCGCTGTATCTTGAGCTCCCACCCCCTCCGTGGAGCTGCCCGACACTGTCACAGAAGTTCCGTTCAGCTCCAGGTGCACAGAGAAAGAAAGGAATTTTTACAATGGTTGTTGCTCGATGAGTTTTTGCTGTGAATGTTTTACAGGAGGGGGGGGGGACAGCGATTAGAGCTCAGTCGAGCACCTACCATTAAAATAACGATAGAGTAGAGAGACTAGCAACGTCCCTTCTGTGAGATAGAGGCTGTAGGGAGTCGATTTTGTACTATGTCAAGGCAGGTGCTCTGAGCGGCACCTCCCCAGATGTGGCAAAAGGAATCCATCTTAGGACGTATCTGGCTCTTATACAGGTAGAGAATTGCTTCATGAGTGAGATACTTTCTGGAGCGGTAGAATGATCCAACCATTATTCCAGCGACAAACGTAAAAAAAGGGATTACGAAACCATGTAATGTGGTACACATTATATAATATATACATCTAATTTGGTACACATTATATAATATATACATGTAATTTGATACACATTATATAATGTATACATGTAATTTGGTACACATTATATAATATATACATCTAATTTGGTACACATTATATAATATATACATGTAATTTGATACACATTATATAATGTATACATGTAATTTGGTACACATTATATAATATATACATCTAATTTGGTACACATTATATAATATATACATGTAATTTGATACACATTATATAATGTATACATGTAAGTTGATACACATTATATAATATTTACATGTAATGTGGTACACATTATATAATATATAAAGTCCATGTTGAACCTAAATAGCAATGCACCTGAAAAATAAATATTTGAGTCTGACTAATAATTTCTTCTTTTTCATCCTTGCAGCATGTTTTTTATATTAAAAGCTAACGGATGTTTTATATCCGAGTTTTTACATGTTTAGTGACCATGTGTTTGAGCATATCTTTCCCAAACACATGGTCGCCCAAAATAATTAAAGGGAGATAACTCGGATTATATTTCAAGAGAGATACCTGATAATTCTAATCTATTTCTAGAAGAGGTGGTGTCATTGATCTGTCCAATTGTTGGTCTGTCACGCTTCTATTTGAAATAGCATTTTTATTGCTAAACCCACAAATTGAATGGATAAATCATATTTGAAATGCATCTAAGCTGCTTAATAAGAGGCGCTGTCCTATCGGTCGGTCTGTCATGCTTACGTTTATGATAGCACTTTCGTTGGTCTGTCACTCTTAATAGCATCTTCATCACTAAGCGTACAGACTAAACAGATGCATCTTAATAGTATCAATTTATAGAAATAGATGGGAGATTTCTTTTCACCTGTCTCTGAATGGCCCTATCTTGGAGGATAAGGAGTTATTCGTGTACTTTGAATCTACTGTTGTTCCATCCAGACAGGGCACACCAGAAGTCGATCGTCGAGTTGGGCTGCTAGGTCTGCCTCTGTGCACTTTAAGCAGTTCTTGTGGGGGGGGGGGCACTGGGAAATCTCAATATCAACAAAGAGGCGTATCTACTAATCTGTCGTCCGGTTCATGGCTGCAAGATCTTGCCAATGAGGTTGATTGATCAACGAAAGTGGGAAGTTTTTGACAATGATTGCTTCCGCTGGTCCCCCATGCTATTCTGTGCCAACACCTCAAGCTAACGTCTCTACCATCTGTCTTGTTGCAGTGACGTCTTCAATGGTTTGGGCATGCAGCTCGGCGCTTGAAGGGAGGGATAATTCACAATGTAATCCTCCTTATCTCACAACCTCGGTGGCACAAGCATATTGGTGGCACAACTGAAGACATAGCCAACAACCATCAAGTAGGACTTGACCGAGCTCGTACGTTCACAGGTGGTCGACAGTTGACAGGGGAATAACCATGGTTAGCTATCTTGTGCTACCTTGCTCAATGTGAATTATGAGTTATCTCTCTTGGACCATTTGAAGATAAGAGTAGTTTCCATTTGATTCGGGGTTGATTATTTAGGTTAAGTTCTGATAGAAAGTGGAGCTCTTCAATCTCTAAGACGAAAGAGATTGTGTTGTTGTATTGATGATATAGATGAACGTGGCCAACTTTGACAATTGGTAGCAGAACGAAAACCAGTGTGGGATATTTAATATTATTTTGTATTCTACACGTTGACACATATACTGCGTCTCAAGATGATGAGTCAAGCTTTAAAATCGCCACCAGCTTTCGAAAACGAAGATTGTTATGTGGAATGGAAGAGTGATCTAACAATATGGCAAATGTATACGAACTTAAATAAATCCAAGCAGGGTATTTTTCAGTTTAACTGGAAGAGCAAGAGATTGTGTGAGGGACCTGCAACCTCAGAAAATAGGTCAGGAAAATGACGTCCCAAAATAACAAAAACAAACTGGACACATTATTCTTAAAAGATGAGAACACCCAGGCTTATTTAGCCTTTAAGGAATTTTATGACTACGGTGTAAGTATTACTGACATTTTGATACAATTTGAATACCTATTTTTTTATTTACCATTGTTCATTCAAAACAAGACACATTGCAACTTGGATGTAAGGGGCTTCTATTAGGGACCATGCCTAGAAGCAAGGCCACTCTAAGTAGGGAGTTGAGCAGCGAGATGTCTGTTCACATTACATTTACATTTCTGCATGTTGGCACGGTCAGGGAAACAGGGAAAAAGGGGGGTAATTTCAAAGTCTAGCCGTTCGAGGGAAGAAACTATTGGAGTAGAAAGCTTTCCGGCATCTAGGGACCTCTACAGTGAAGGGGTGGGATTTTGCTGCGTGTCGGGTTAGTCGGAGTTATTTACGTCAAGGAGGTCACCTGCCACAAGTTCGTCAGAGCACATACCATTAAAGAACTTGTAAAACAAGCACAGGGATGCAACATTGCAGTGATGGGACAGGGGTTGGAGCTTGGTTGACAGTGTGGGATCTATTAGAGACTCTTTTTTTAACCCTGTCTAATTGAGAGAGACTAGTGGTAGATGCACTAGCCCAGATGCAGCAACAATACTCCATGCATGGGCGAATGGTGGCTTTATAGAGATACAGGATACTGGCAGCGTGAGAAGTTTTCTAGCCCGGTAGAGGGAGATTACCTTCTTTGCAGCAGAATTGGCAATGTCTTCTATGGATTTATTACAATTCATGTTACCTGTGAATATCTGAGTAATTTTAAAATTGAATTACCGGAAGGTGTATGTGCTTTTTTTTAATTAACTGCAGCAAATGTCTTTGACAAAAACAATCAACTGGCTCCTGCTATGTGTGGGTCTATGACGTATGATGATATGAAATGCACGATACAAAAGATTTTTGGGAATCCTGTCACAATGAATGGCCAGATGCGAATTTGTAGCAGCGAAGTTTACCCTTCAGTGCCCAAAGTGAAAGTGCTTGAACTCGTTTCTGCACACACGGCTTTGCACATGCATCCGCCAGAATTAATAAAATTAAATAATCATATTTTGAACCAATCAGAATTTATTAAAACAAATAATAATATTTTGAACCAATCAGAATTGATTAAAACAAATAATAATATTTTGAACCAATCAGAATTGATTAAAACAAATAATAATATTTTGAACCAATCAGAATTTATTAAAACAAATAATAATATTTTGAACAAATCAGACTTTATTAAAACAAATAATAATATTTTGAACCAATCAGCAGGTTTTTCTAAATTTATAGAAATTGCCCTTTTGGAGCTACCTCGACCACATATAAGGCCAGATTTTTCTTTCAATTGGATGTTTAGCCCAAATCCACTACAGAGCTCTATCCGGGCATGGTCTTGGCACTTTTGTAGGCCCACAAAAGTCGCATTCGTTCAGACCAGTTCTTTGTTCATAGTCTTGAGTCCGCATTGTTTTTCGGATCCACGAGACGTCTTATTTTACCATCACCAGTTCGAACATCATCTGTTAGCATTAATTCTCTACAGTGTTAAAGAGAATGTTGTCTTGAATTGAATTATCAGGAATCGTTGAATTCTTCAGCTGAAAAATGGAGTAGCTTTATAAGAAAGTAACAAGAAAGTGTTTGTCTTTTTTATAAAATATAATTTTAATTTTTAAATTTCCATCCATTTAATTTTATTGTGTATCAGCTTACTTGCTGTCTTCTGCAAAACTTTTTTTCTTTCGCTAAAAGAGAAAAAAAGAAAAACAGAAAGATTTAACTGCTTGTCAGTTACAGCAACCCCCTCTTTTCATAGGCACACGCCAGTGACAAGTCACATGGGGGAACTCTTACCTTTGGCTCATTTAAACTCCACGACTCTCAGTTATTTCAAAACAGAACTGATGTTTCTGATCGACTGACAGCCTGGCAATTTTTTATATTTAGAAAAATCTAGCTATATTTTTGGTCAAGTTTGGCTTAAGGCCACGCAAACAAACTACATTGGCGCTCCTTGTGCCACAATTGTTTTACGACTCACCAATCAAACACTAAATCACAAATAATCATCCAAAATAAAATTTGATCTTTTGCTGAATTTATATTTTACCCTTAAAAAATGTTTCAAATAATTTGTTTGCCATTATAACGAGATTACCCCGTGGTGATCAAAAAGCAGGATAGTAAATAAGTATTATTACCTAGATGGTAATGACCGAAAACATTGTATTGTTTTCATTTTGAAGTATGCCGATTGAGGAATGTATCAAAAACAATTACAGACGTATGTCACTGATCAAGAGAAGATGAAGAAAAACATCGTAGAAGACTTGACAATCGAAGTGAGCAGATGTTCCGTCTTTTGTCCCCCCCCCCCAGTTGGGGTTGGAGAGTTGAATGCATCTGTAAGGCAATCGTGTAACAAGGGAATTTGGACATTCTACTTGCAATAAATTGTAAGCTATATATAAAACCCTTTCTTGTTTTTGATTTCTTCATTTCTACTGCAACACCTTTTCGATTTGAAGACAAGTAAAGAACCCGGGGACAACAGTTTTTTGCTGAGGATTTGATCATTTGGATTACATGACTGAGATCTATTTCTTTTGTATTTACATACAATCTCTTGCGTAGTGATTAGTTTGTGGTTCGGTTGGCTAAAAAGGGCATGTTAAAACTCACGTAGAAATTCGAACATACTCAGCTTTCTTAATTTCTACTTAGCCTGAATTTGACACTAAAAATAAAAACAGTTCCTGAAGAGACGCCGTGGAGATCAGACACTAAAAACATCTTCTCGTCCCTTGCTATGAAGCGGCAGCACAAGATTGAACTCCTGAACTAAATTCTTTTTCTATAGCTAAATCGCCAAACTTGTCTTATATCCTTGTGTTCTTGTGTTATTAAAACGGTTACATGAAGTTAATTTAATTGTAGAGAAAATGTTGATATTTTTATATTGAACTCTGGTGATCCTATTTTCTTTTTCATTTCAAGCCAGCTCAGTCAGATAAATACAAAATGGCCATTTCCAATCTCTGACAAGCGACTCATGACACCAACTAACTCTCAGCTAATTTATTTGTTCTACTATTCTCATCTTATTTGTTATATTCACAATATTTCAGTTGAAACCTCTGACCTTCTTCGGGTACGTCTTTCTTGGGAACCTTCTAATCAAACCTAGGAATTTTTATGTCAAACCTGAGAACGCGTACAGAATTTCTAATAGAACTCTTGGGGGATATTTTTCTCATACCGTCAGCCATGACCGGGTGGTACTATTAATTTATGTTCTTCTTAGTTATTATAACCTGTGGGAAGGATTGAACCTTCAACCTCCAGAAAACTATCATTTAAAACTGATTTACCATTATGTCATTAGACCATGGGAACAATTCTAATATTGGTTTTCGGAGTTTAAAACCTAATCTTGTTTAGATGTGCAGTATTACTATAGAATTATTTTTTACCGTTACTCATATTGCAGTATTCTTACTGGTGTTCAAATTTACTACTTATAATTATTGGTACCCATATTGTATTCAATTTAATACTAGGTCTACTTAAAGAGCCGTTGTCGCCGTCTTTGAGATGTCTTACTCTCCACTTTTCTTATTTATCTAGAATTTTTATTTCGTCCAACAAAGGCAAATGGTTAACACTTCTACCCAGTCATGGCTGACAGGATGAGAACAATCTACTCTTATATATTGGACGGGTACATCAGCTTGTGTATATTTTAGTTACGGCTGAGTTAAGAAGAAATCTGAGAGTGAAAGCTCGGCAGAGGTCAATGTGCTGACCCGATATAAATGTTGCTTCAGGTGGTAAAATGTTATGTCACATGAATCTGAGAGAGAGAGGATGATAGAGAATTTAATCAGTCTGGTTTGGTTTGTTTTGTTTTACGGCATATCAACCTCTTATGGGTCATGTAATGCTGAAACGTTAGTTTTTAATGTTTATGTATTTAATATCATTTTTGGTGTTTGGTTGGGTTGTTTTGTTGCATATCAACCCTTTTTAGGTTATTAATGACGAATCTGGTCATTTTGGTAAAATTCTTAATCCTTCAAGTTCGTTATATGTTTAAGTATTCGTTGTGTTTGGTTTGGTTATTTTGTAGGAGAACATTGTTTTTGTTTTTGACTTTGCAGAACATGATTGAGTTTTGCAAAATGAATAGGAAAAAAACAATAACATCAATGCTTGGTGCATCCTTGGTCAAGAAGCCAGTACCATTTATATTGGTAAAAGGATGTTATGCTTGAGGTTTATAATATTTTTAAATGTTTAACAGATTGGGATGAATTTCGCTTATATGTGCATATTTCTTGAGTAAACAGTCTGCAATTGATTAATTTTTTCGTTGGGAAGATTGGTTTATTGAACTTATAGATATTAGATTTTTTTGGTATGAACCCACCATTTTCAGAAAGGACATTATGATTTTTACTCTTTAAATAGTTCCTTCATAGTACCAACATTGTAGTGTTTTCATCGCATGGGAGCAAAATCAACATATTCTAACATAAAGTGTTTCACTCAAGCAGGAATGAATGCATGGCTTTTGTGTGACCAATACGAAGTCGAGAGAGGATGACTTCCTCCCTTCATGACTTTATACAGCTCTACCTCCATTCTCCTAGATCAGGTTGTATTGTCAACAATTTATTGGATGTATTACTGCTCCATCTAGACTGCCATTTCTTACTCATATATGCTTGGATGTTTGCCTTGGCGTCAGTGTATGGAACTTTAAATTTGTTGTTGAGGGACTCTTTTGGGGTGGTTTTGGCTGCTGTGTCAGCCTTATCATTTCCTCGGATCTTATGTGACTTGGGATTCAACAAAATATAATCTCTTTGGTGTTCAGCAATGATGTTATTCTACATAATAGTTTGAGGATCAGTGGGTTACCCAGATTTCGATTTCCTTATATTGTTAATACTGATGAGGAGTCGGAAAGAATAGTGAAGTTTTTCTTTTTACTCTGAGAGATAATATTGAGTGCTAAATCCATGGCATTGGATACATAACTAAAAATAGATGATTCTTTAGGAAGTTGTTGTTGGATAGTTTGGTTTTCATGTACAGCTGCACATCCTGTTGTGTTCTCGTCCTTAGATCCGTCTGCAAATATAGCGGTATATTTGGGATAACAATCTAGAATTTTATTAAGTTTTTTCTTGAAAATTGAGAGAATGTGTGGTAGTTTTATTGAGTTTACTAATTTCCAAGTTTACTTTTGGTTGTGCTATTTCCCACTGTGGTATTGTTGGTTGGATGGTATCATGTATCTTTTTGAGTAGGATGTTGGTTTCTTTGATTATTTCTTCTATTTGGGGACCATTTGCATGTTTTCCCTTTGGTATAGTTTTTTGTAATTTGGTTTGAATATGGTATTGTATGCTGGGTTTAGTGGGTATGATTTTAGCTTCATATAGTATTGTCTGTCTTCTCAGGAGATTCATGTGCTTCTATGTACAAACTTTCAACAGGAGATGTTTGGAAGGCTCTCTAGACTGGTTTGGAAAGGAGTGGCGCCCTCCCCTACACCTTGGTGTAGTAGCGAATGATAAGGGATCCTTTGGGTCGCCCTCGACTATATGCTCGACCACCTTACTATTTTTTAGAGGTCTTTCGATATGTATGTCTGAAAATCTGTGTGATCATATAATATTTGATCTCCTAGCTTTCTAGGTTTCAACTCCTTGCTGGGACGTTGTTTAAAGAGAGAACAACAAACAATCCGAAGCACCAAAGATTTGTTGAGGTTTCATATTCTGCATCTTTTGAAGCCAACATAAAAATCATATTAAAAAACGCATGTACGCTATCCCTCTCACAATCACACGCCTTCTTTGTTTTTCTGTTTGCATTTTATTCAAATTCCAATTGTTTCAAAACACATTTCAAATGAATCAATTAATTTATATAATTAATATCCATATTTGGATTATTTGGACTACTGTTCTCATCGTGGATGTCTGCAAGGATCCGTGGTGCAATGGATAAAGTGCTAAGTAATAATAAGTTCTAAGTGACAGTCTTCTTGAGGGTGAAGGTTCAATCCTTAATACAGATGATACTAAGAATATAATTACAAATTACTAAAGACTTATACCGGTCATAGCTGACGTAACAAGGCAAGCTATGCCCATCGACTGAATAAAAGGTTCTGTTTAAAATTCTGCCGAAACCTTGTGAGAATAATATCCAAGATGAGAACAGTAGTCCAAATAATTCCAGTTATACAAATTATCAATCCTTATCTAAAAAATTTCGAAACATAGAATCAATTAATGTTTATGGATTTTTTCAAAAGGGAGAAAAACAGTAAAAATTGAAATGTTAATATTTGATTTTGAAACAAAACTTTCATTTTGAAATGCTAAAAATTTAGACGAATAAACAAATTTCTCATAATTAATGAATGTTTTTCAGTTCTACATCTTCCGAATCTTCTCAAGAGCTCAACAGATTTGATTAAATTTGCAAACATCTGAATATTCAAAATTTTTATCAACAATTTTGATTTTATCAACAGATTTGATTAAATTTGCAAACATCTGAATATTCAAAATTTTTATCAACAATTTTTCAATCCCAACCAACCAGAGAAGGAAAAAGGAAAAAGATTTGCAGTGTAAGTAGAAATGTGATACGAACGTAAACGTAAAAAAGTTACTAGCTTGTATAAGCTACTCTCTTTCTTTCTCCATTCATTCAGCTTACTCTTTCCACTTCTTTTCTTTTCACTTTTTACTCTACTTGTACTGTCATAACAATAGCTTTCTTCGACATCTGTATAATCATAGCAAGCAGTCACAAAATTAAAAAAAAACATTATCCCACATGTTGTTTAAGAGGACGGCTCCACAAGTATTTGTTTACATTAGACCATGTTATAGTCAGCTGGGAAGCAGCCCGTGGTATTGTGTTCCACGGATGAGAAATTCTTGGAAATGAATTTTGTTTCAAATCTATTTCAAATGAATCAATTAATGTCTATGGATTTTTTTCAAAGAAAAGAAAAACAATAAAAACACTGAAATATTGAGATTTGATTTTGAAATTCTAAAAATTCTGCGAAATAAATGAAATCATTGCAATTAATGAAACGTTTTTACGTTCCAAATCTTCCGAATATTTTTAATTTTCCCAAGAGCTTGAGAAATTTTATTAAATTGGCAAACATCTGAATATGCAAAACCTTTATCAACAATTTTTCAATACCAACCAACTAGAGAATTTGTAAAAAGGAAAATATTTAGATTTTCATGTGCTTTGCTTTCATATTTTAAGAAATTAGAAAAATGTTATTTTTGTAATGAAGACCGCTGAAGAATGTGATGATCTAATCGAGAGAAGAAGAAGAAGAAGAAGAAGTTGTAAAATATTGGAGTTATTACCACTGCCAGAGTGGAGGTTATGTTTTTTGTTGAGTTTGTCATTATGTTTGTTTGTGTAAAGCATAGTGTCTGCATAGCTGACTAGTTGTCACCAAACTTGCTCAAAATATCGGTCATCGTCGAACTGAGAACAGATTTAATTTTGGAATATGTAGGTCAATGGTTACGGTCAAGATCATGAAAAGGTGGAAGTCACACTTTTGGCTATAACTTAGGTTCTTATATTTGGTCCATATACTTGGTCCATATTATATCCAAGGAAGTCCGGCACCTTATCTGACCTTGACATTTGACATTGATATTGAAAAATTCGTTCACGGTCTAAATTTAATATAAATTTTAACATCCAATTTTTCTAAATTTGATGTCTGGATCTGATGCTCTTTGATAACAGTAACTATCAGATAAATAGTTTTTGAGTTATCAACGTTTCCATGTCATAACTTCGCGAATACTTTATAGAATATGAAGAAGTAAAGCCGAGATAAGACTTTGGCCGAGATAAGACTTTGGCCGAGATAAGACTTTGGCCCATCTTTACATATGCAGTCTAACAACTGACTTGCGTTCGTGTTCGTGTTGCAATTAGTTCTAAATGAAACGGTTACAGAGTGCACGTTGTACACATTTGTATGAATCGGCCTCGTACGACATTTTGACTGGCTCAATTCTTGTGTTGATATCAGTTTCTTGATTATTTCTAGACTCAGGTACTCACAGAAGGGACCACGTGATGGTTTCCAACATAAGTGAAAGTGGTGAATGGAACCGACTGGATTAAAACTTTGAACAGCCAGGTCGTCAGTTCGTGTTGTTATCCACTTCACTATAGCCACTTCCCGCTTTCTAAAATCAGGTATTTAGTGGAGGAACCATGTGAAAGTTGCCAACATCCATAAATTAAAGTTGTGTTATGGAACCGACTGGATTTGAACTTAGTACACCCAGGTTGTCAGGTCGTGTCATTATTTATTTCAGCACTGCCATTTTCGGATTCTTTCTAGAATCATATACTCACAGAGGGGACCATGTGAAGGTTGAATGAAAATGCCTGTTCATGCAAGAAGTAAAATCACTGGTCATGCGAGAAGTATAAACTCTGACCACAGAGAAGCAGTAAAAAGTCTAGCTCATAAGTAAAATGTCTGTGGGAGACGTGATTGAGCAGTGGAAGTGGCCCCGACTTACCTTACCCCTACTTGTTGCATCCTTGTGCTTGTTTTACAAATACTTCAATGGATTGTGCTCCGATGAACTGGCTGCTTTGGTGCCCCCTCGACATAAATACACTAGACCAACTCGACAATCAGCTAAATCCCATCCATTCACTGTAGAGGTCCCCAGATGCCAGAGAGCCTTCTACTCCAATAGCTTCTTTCCTCGTGCTGCCGGCCTCTGGAACTCCTTCCCTGCTCCCTGTTTCCCCGACTGTACCGACATGCAGAGGTTTAAAACTAATGTAAATAGACATCTCGCTACACAACTCCCAACTTAGGATGACACCCAAAACTTACATCCTAATTCTCAGTAGCCCCTTACGTCTACAGTGGCGTCCTGCCTTGTTTGGGGTGAAATATGTTAAAAAAAAAGTAAAAAAAAAGGGGTTCGTCTTTGTCTAGTGTGTAGTTTGAAAGTTAAGGATATGTCAAAATCATAGTTTACTAGTGAGTATAAAACTACACACCAGGAAATGACGGACCTTTTTATGCCAGGGATAAGGCAAGTCGAAGCCATTTTCACTGTTTGATACGGGTTCAGGGTCATCACGTCCACCACAGAGGCCTAAAAATACTCTGATCATGTGAGAAAAAGTAGTATCTCTGTGAATGCGAGAAGTAATATCTCTGGTGATATGAGAAGAAGTAACATTTCTGGTAATGTGAAAAGAAAAAATATGGTAATGCTAAAAGTAAAATTTCTGGTAATGTGAGAAGAAAAACATATGGTAATGCTAAAAGTAAAATTTCTGGTAATGTGAGAAGAAAAAAATATGGTAATGCTAAAAGTAAAATTTCTAGTAATGTGAGAAGAAAAAAATATGGTAATGCTAAAAGTAAAATTTCTGGTAATGTGAGAAGAAAAAAATATGGTAATGCTAAAAGTAAAATTTCTAGTAATGTGAGAAGAAAAAATATGGTAATGCTAAAAGTAAAATTTCTGGTAATGTGAGAAGAAAAAATATGGTGATGCTAAAAGTAAAATTTCTGGTAATGTGAGAAGAAAAAATATGGTAATGCTAAAAGTAAAATTTCTGGTAATGTGAGAAGAAAAAATATTGTAATGCTAAAAGTAAAATTTCTGGTAATGTGAGAAGAAAAAAATATGGTAATGCTAAAAGTAAAATTTCTGGTAATGTGAGAAGAAAAAATATGGTAATGCTAAAAGTAAAATTTCTGGTAATGTGAGAAGAAAAAATATGGTAATGCTAAAAGTAAAATTTCTGGTAATGTGAGAAGAAAAAATATGGTAATGCTAAAAGTAAAATTTCTGGTAATGTGAGAAGAAAAAAATATGGTAATGCTAAAAGTAAAATTTCTGGTAATGTGAGAAGAAAAAATATGGTAATGCTAAAAGTAAAATTTCTGGTAATGTGTGAAGAAAAAAATATGGTAATGCTAAAAGTAAAATTTCTGGTAATGTGAGAAGAAAAAATATGGTAATGCTAAAAGTAAAATTTCTGGTAATGTGAGAAGAAAAAAATATGGTAATGCTAAAAGTAAAATTTCTGGTAATGTGAGAAGAAAAAAATATGGTAATGCTAAAAGTAAAATTTCTGGTAATGTGAGAAGAAAAAAATATGGTAATGCTAAAAGTAAAATTTCTGGTAATGTGAGAAGAAAAAAATATGGTAATGCTAAAAGTAAAATTTCTGGTAATGTGAAAAGAAAAAAATATGGTAATGCTAAAAGTAAAATTTCTGGTAATGTGAGAAGAAAAAATATGGTAATGCTAAAAGTAAAATTTCTGGTAATGTGAGAAGAAAAAAATATGGTAATGCTAAAAGTAAAATTTCTGGTAATGTGAGAAGAAAAAATATGGTAATGCTAAAAGTAAAATTTCTGGTAATGTGAGAAGAAAAAATATGGTAATGCTAAAAGTAAAATTTCTGGTAATGTGAGAAGAAAAAATATGGTAATGCTAAAAGTAAAATTTCTAGTAATGTGAGAAGGAAAAATATGGTAATGCTAAAAGTAAAATTTCTGGTAATGTGAGAAGAAAAAATATGGTGATGCTAAAAGTAAAATTTCTGGTAATGTGAGAAGAAAAAATATGGTAATGCTAAAAGTAAAATTTCTGGTAATGTGAGAAGAAAAAATATGGTAATGCTAAAAGTAAAATTTCTGGTAATGTGAGAAGAAAAAAATATGGTAATGCTAAAATTAAAATTTCTGGTAATGTGAGAAGAAAAAAATATGGTAATGCTAAAAGTAAAATTTCTGGTAATGTGAGAAGAAAAAAATATTGTAATGCTAAAAGTAAAATTTCTGGTAATGTGAGAAGAAAAAATATGGTAATGCTAAAAGTAAAATTTCTGGTAATGTGAGAAGAAAAAAATATGGTAATGCTAAAAGTAAAATTTCTGGTAATGTGAGAAGAAAAAATATGGTAATGCTAAAAGTAAAATTTCTGGTAATGTGAGAAGAAAAAATATGGTAATGCTAAAAGTAAAATTTCTGGTAATGTGAGAAGAAAAAATATGGTAATGCTAAAAGTAAAATTTCTGGTAATGTGAGAAGAAAAAAATATGGTAATGCTAAAAGTAAAATTTCTGGTAATGTGAGAAGAAAAAATATGGTAATGCTTAAAGTAAAATTTCTGGTAATGTGTGAAGAAAAAAATATGGTAATGCTAAAAGTAAAATTTCTGGTAATGTGAGAAGAAAAAAATATGGTAATGCTAAAAGTAAAATTTCTGGTAATGTGAGAAGAAAAAATATGGTAATGCTAAAAGTAAAATTTCTGGTAATGTGAGAAGAAAAAAATATGGTAATGCTAAAAGTAAAATTTCTGGTAATGTGAGAAGAAAAAATATGGTAATGCTAAAAGTAAAATTTCTGGTCATACAAAAAGTAAAATGTCTTGTCAGGTGAGAAGTAAAATATCTGGTAATGTGAGAAATGAAATCATGACTGGTCATGGGAGAAGTAGCCTTTCTAGTAATGTGAGAAGTAAAATTCTTGTAATGTGAAATCTGGCCATATGAGATGTCAAAATACTCTGATCATATGAGAAACACTAAAAACTCTGATCATGTGATAAGAAGTTTTCTTGAGGTCAAATGGGGAAACTTGAAGGCATCTCTCATTTGGCAGACATGAAACGATAGTTTATCGCAAATGGAAGATAATTACCGGTTTAGAAAACAAATTTCCTTAATGGTAAAAGAAAAATTGAAAAATAAAATTGAAAAAAAAAAACGTTTTTTCATCTGAACTTTTGATGCTGATTGTATGAAGCAAATTTAATGATTTGTCGGCTGAGCGGAATGCTGCTTACGACTGGCACCGAGTTGAGACTGATTAGAACTCGCAATTCTTGCATTACTAAATTGCTTGAAGAAAAAGAAATTTAAAGAAAAAGATGGTTAATGTGTTGTGCCAAACTTTATTTGACTTTTGCAATTTGTTTTTCAAATCTTTCCACTTTTTTTCTTTTTCCTTTCGTTCTCTTCAACAGATTATATCTTTAATCTTCGTTGTGTGTGCGCGTGTGTGTGCATGTTTTCTTGTGATTACCTGACTTATACATCGAATTGATTGTTTATTTATTATACCACACGGTGACACATTTAAAGATGGCGATGCAGTGGAATGATAGGTAGGTTGAGAGATGATAATCAGTTTGTGTGCAAGAAGTGTAAGACAATGGAGATGGATGAGAATTCAGATGTGGAGAAAGTATATTTGGATGACGAGGCTATTGAGGTTATTCAGAAGTTTTTTTTATCTTGGTGATACCATTGGAGCAGGTGCTAGTGTGATTGCAAGAGTTAGGAGTGGATGGAGTAAGTTCAGGGAAATTTGCCATTACTAACCACAGAGCGTTATCACTGTCAACCAAGGAAAGAGTCTATCAGGCATGTGTATGCAGTGTGATGATGTATGTCTTAAAGAAAAGCTTAGTTCTGATGACCTCAGAGGAAGAATAAATCTTGACAGTACAGGGATATGTGTGAAGAACATAAGACTTAATGGTATGGCTATGTTAAAAGAATGGATGAGAGTTCTTGGGTCAGTAGATGTAGAACAGTTGAGGTAGTAGGTCCAGTTTACAGGAGAAAGCCAAAGTAAGTGATAAAAATGGACCTGCGAAAAAGAGGGATAAATAAAGATCTGGGCAGAGATAGGTTAGTTTGGAAGTCAATTTCTTAAAGCCATCTAACACATGCCAGCATGTAAAATAGACGTTAAACTGATGATGATTATTATGATCAAACATTTATTGAAATCAAAAATGCAATAATATAAAATAAAACAAAATTGAGAAAATCCTACTTAAAAAAAATTAAATTACAGAATTAAATCCACCAGAATGCATTTCGTTATATTTGTAAACAAGCCAAAAAAAAAAAATTTATAAATATTAGGAAAACGAACAATTATGAATTACTCAGGTATTTAAACAAGGAATATAATAAAATATGAGAATGCCCTTTAATCCATGGATTTTCAAAGAATTACTCTTATCCTCAGAAGGAAAAAAGCAATAAATTGATAATTATTGGTAAATATTAATTTGAAAATGTACAACACAATTTTAAGTTATGCTTAAAGCAAAACTAGTCCAAAGAAATGTTCAATAATTGGCAGAAAGTCATTGTAAATTGAAATAAATATATTTATAACATATTAGTTATATCAGTTCCATGATTTCAACATTAACAAAACCTTCAGGTGTACGATTTTTTCTAAGACGAAAGAACTACCCAAGTTGATACTAGTCACTACATTTATTTAGAAGCTAAGACCTTATTATAAGATAGATAAATACACAGAGATTATAATTCCGGAAACTCCGAGATTTAATTCTATTGTACCTAATGTAGCTGGAAGGACTTCCCCAAATTCATCTAACAGCCACATATTTGATGAAAACACCCAATTCTATGACGATGCTTTAAGAAACTCCCGTTATAAACAAAATATTCGCTATTTAAAGTCCATCGAATTAGTAGCAACAGTGATACTGGAACAAGAGGGGGTATTTCCAGTATTATTACCTATAACATGGCAATGAAAAATAGACCTCGGCTCGCATTTGGTGTAGATGATGCGAATGGCGAAAACGATGGAACCTTGTATCAAAAATATGTAATCGTAAGAACAGGCGTCGAACTTGTATTTGGTTTAATCTGCTATCTGCAAAAATGTCCAAACTAATATTACAAAAATGTTCTTTAAGATCATTAAAGCCAACTTTAAGGTGTCACACAAATATAGTAAGCTCTTTAATAAGAACACGGTTATTAATTTTAATAGAGCGTGATTTACAAATGTACAGTAATACAAGGTTCCAACCAGAACATTAATAGCACTAATAATGATGATAATAATGACAACAACATTGATAGGAATGAGCTGAATAATAATGATAGGCGATGAATAATTAACTCTCCAGAGAATATTTATATCGGCTCCACGGCGGGTTTGTTGAAAAATAGAATCTGAAGACATTCTCATACTTTTAGAAATAAGCTCCTCTCTAAATTCACATCTTTGGCGGCCCACATTAAAACCTCAAAGATAATAACATTCGTTTTTACCTTAAATAGGAGTTGATTAAAAAGATGAGGTCTTATAAGCCCTTGGGAAGTATTGTGGACTCTGTAGGGATGAAGCCTGGTTTATCATTAAACACAAAGGTCCGTTATTAAATAAGAAATATGAAGTTTTATCCAATTGTATGCATAAAAACTGCTATAATTATAACCACCTTAAAGTACTTTAGCCTCTTACTAGTTATCCCTTATCTCTCCTTATTGTGGCTAAAATTTAACTTTTCAACACGGTAGATCGATAGCATTCCATTATGTATGACCTTTTAGCTGAATCAGTTCAATATACCCCTTCCTTTTTTCTTCCTGACACCTAAATCTCTAGGCGTATATACTTCTTGGCTTCATTACAGTCACCTAATACTACATAAACTAACAATATTTGATAGCCCTCCACTTTTGCAATCTGACTATTTAATTACTTTAACTTGAGAACTTGATACACTTGCTTAATCTAACTCCAATGTTTTAACACCCTATTCTAATGAATCTGTCTTAACTTTAAAATTCATAATTTAGACTGACTATACAGTTAATAACGCTTAGAGTTTAACTGTGTTTGCACTGTTTTTAACCATATGATAATGTGTACCTTACAATTTAATAAAAAGTAAAATAAAATAATCTATATTAACAATATAAATTCAATATAAATTCAATACAAATTTTAATATAAATTCCCTCTTCCCTATTATTCCTATTATTTAGATTCTTAACTTTCACTATCTCCATTTTACCATGATCATTTGACCCTTGCTTTTATTTAACTATTATCTACAGTTTAAATTTTATTTTTTAATTCAAATAATTTTATTTATTTTATTTATTTATTTTACCCTTTACCCTTTGGTTCCAAATTTTAACTTTGCATTATTTTAATTCTACTCCTATCCATATTCTAATGCTTTGTGACTTAGCTGAAACATATTATCCCTGATTACAGATATCCTAAAATTTTCCCACTGGAACATTTGACATTTTCTATATTAAATCTGAAATTAATCTATTGCCTTCTCTTTAAGTAATATTTTGATATTCTAAATAAATAAATTTCTTTTTCTTCATGATTAAAACAGCTCACCCTCTTTTTTTCTATATTTGTTTTAATTTCTGGCTTATTGATTTTTTCCCCTAAAAGATCGTTAAAATTTACCTCTGACATGAGTTACTTTCCTTGCACTTTTAGATCTTGGTCAGAAGACATAAACTTCTGCTATCGTTTTGTATCCTTATTTTAGGCAGACACCGGTGATGCCCTTACGACTGTTTGATTTTATTGGGTTTTCAAATTTATTCCCATCCGGCTCTAACGGAAAATTACAGCTCCCTTCTTAGTTTGAAATACTGACTTATTTTAACCGATGGTGTTATTTTAGAAACTTTCTAAAAGAACTAATGCTGGTTTGTAAATGAACTATTTGAATTCATAATTTGAAGATACGGGTAATAAGTTTTATGAAGACTATTTTACTTACAACCACCCCTTTTATAAGGACGCCTAAAGATAAATGGTTGTATGTCTCTAAACCGTGTTTCTAAGTTATCTCGTATTCTGTGCCTTTGTTATTGTTTTTTTTATGTAACTTTATTCATTATGTATTTGTTTCGTTTTTTTGTTTGTTTAACATATATGTGTATGTACGTATATATATTTTTGTATCGAATGTTTAAAAGTATTTTATTTGTTTTATTGATTATTATGTTTACATTTTGATTTATTTATAACTGTGTGTTGTTTTAAGGATGACTAGATTTGTTGGACTTCTATTTGTGATGTTATGGGATCGGTGCTGAGAAAATGACTTATTATAATTAATAATACACATTATTTCGTCTTAGAAACGACCATACACCAGAAGATTCTGTTGAATTCATGGAACTGGTATAAATAATATGTTATAAATATGGTATAAATAATATGTTATAAATATGGTATAAATAATATGTTATAAATATATGTATTTCAATTTAGCTCTGTTTGACCTGAAAGTTCTTACATTTTAATTCCTGTCGTATTTTAAGTATATAATATTATAGATTTGACATATATATATATATAATTATCATCATTATCATTATTATTATTTCATTTAATAAATGAATATCGAATGATTCGCACTCTAAATCCAAGTCTGGCTTCCTACCAATTCTACTGTAGTGACAATTACACTTTAAATGCGAAAGAAATACGCTTTGTATATATTTTTTATTTATAAACACAGATAATGAGATTCTGACAGTTTTGATCTCTCTTTTTAAGGGGAGATAACTTGGCGACGAACGAGTTGTAGCAGCTTACATGAATGAACTATTTTCTGTCGATCTACTGAAGTTAAGATTCGACATGGTGAATCATTGTAATCATCGCCTCTTCACCAGGTGCGCATCTGCATGTAACAAGATTCACGCATGAACCCTAAAGCCAAATCATGTGATCGACACGAACACTCCAGTTCGTGACTATTTCCCAAACAGGCAAGATGTAAATCCTGCTTTCTCTGCTGTCAGCCCAGCAGAGAATCGACGAACTCCAGGATGATGTTTATTTCGTCATTCACCATACTCAATCCAATGTATTATCTTTCATTTTGTTCTTGCATTTCTCCTACATAAAATTACTACCCGTCCGTGTGTTGTTCAATTGTATTACGCCATAAAGAAAAGTTACACAAACCAATGGTGCATTGGTTTGTGTAACTTTTGTTTACGACGTAATACAATTGAACAATTATCCTTGTTCCTTTGTTTCCGTCTTAATTTCATCTAAAAATTTGGCTTTCCCCAGCTAATGAGTGTTAAAAAGAAGAAGAAAAAAATCAGACCAACATATTATGCCATTTGTACTATAATTTATTTTGTCCCGGAACGGGAGTCATCAGGTACATTTTCAATGGCTTGCAACTTGTCTACTGAAAAATGAGAATAACTTACACCGTTTTGGACAACTCACGAGGAAGCGGCTGATGGAATTGGAGAGTTTATTGTCCCCATAGGGAAGGGTAGCTAGCAACAGGCCACAGTAGCCGAGTCAGAGGAGTCATATACCCCTACCCTTCTTGTCACTAGCTGGTCACTCAACATGTTTGTAAAAAAGACCTGAACTATATTTAATCTAAGTATCTCACAGAAATTTTTTTAAAATTCAAAAGTTACAATAATGAATTAAATGACAAATTACAATAATTTAAACTCTATACTTTTCCCCCATTCAATATTAAAATGAATTCAGGAAATTAAAAGTGTTGTAATAACATGTCTATAGCTTTTTAGTGACAAATTTATTCAAATTTTTATACTTTATAAGAATTTTATCATGAAGCTATGGCGATATTTTGCACTAGGTTATTGGGATATTGGGGAAATAAAACAACTGCAGCCGGGTACGAAAGTACCTATCTCAAAGGCCGAATTAAAATCTTATCACTACCACCAATACTAAGCAGATATACAACTACAGATGTACTGCACAGTTTAGGGTAGATATATCAACCCGCAGCAGGTGGACCAACAGATATACACACACTCACACACATATGAATATACATACACAAACGCGCATATATATAATTATATACATACATATAGATACATACATACATATATGCATACACACACTGTCTGTATTAAGGGAAATTTGTGTGGGTATGAGGAAAAAAGTTACTAGCTCTATTCTGAAAGCCAAGTCAGAGAAAGATAGCGACAGGTAAAAAAGGTTAGGGTAATAGATATTAGGGGGAGGGGGGGGGGGCATGGGTGCAGACATGATATTCAACGACAATGGTTCTAGGACAATCGAAAACCGGGGAGCCATATCATAAACCATGTTCACCTATATTCTCAGTTGTTAGCTCTAGATTAGTATATGATATCTCTAATGTGTATAAGCTAACGATATTGAGGTCCAAAGTGCCTTCATAGGCTGGTAATCTTACATTTATGTCTGTGTCGACATCATGCCTCTTATTTATTTAAATTTTTTAATTAGCTCCTCTTATTACTATGTTAATATTTAAGTATCCTCATTTTTTCTTCAAAACATATATTACATATATGTTTAAACCCTCTAGGGATGTTGGAATTGCATAAAATTGACCAGGAGACCAGCGGTGCAAGGTTATCATTCCTCAGTATCCACCAGTGCTTGGCCAATTCAGTTTTTATCTTCATTTAAAAAAGAGTGTCTATGAGCGTAGAACCGTGGCTTCCAACTTCCCGTAGATATGTCGATACAAACTTTGGTGTTATTACTGTTCTCTTCTAGATAGATAGTTGCTTTGTACATGACACACTCTACAGTGCAGTTATCTTTGAGTGGGCATTCACTTTTGACTTGGCAGTTACATTTCTTATCGTTTATATTACTTACAGGTGTGCCTATTAGTTTTTGATTATGTGTGTTGATTATACTGTCTATGTTGGTAGCAAATTTTAAGAGTTTTTCTATTGAATATTTTGTGCATGGGATTGTTTATATTGAAATCATCAACACAAAACATTTTATAGAAAAACTGATAAAATTAGCTTTGTCTTTTATAACATATTTTGTTATTGTGCTTCCTTAGCTTTGCCTTTTATAACATATTTTGTTATTGTGCTTCCTTAGCTTTGTCTTTTATAACATATTTTGTTATTGTGCTTCCTTAGCTTTGTCTTTTATAACATATTTTGTTATTGTGCTTCCTTAGCTTTGTCTTTTATAACATATTTTGTTATTGTGCTTCCTTAGCTTTGTCTTTTATAACATATTTTGTTATTGTGCTTCCTTAGCTTTGTCTTTTATAACATATTTTGTTATTGTGCTTCCTTAGCTTTGTCTTTTATAACATATTTTGTTATTGTGCTTCCTTAGCTTTGTCTTTTATAACATATTTTGTTATTGTGCTTCCTTAGCTTTGTCTTTTATAACATATTTTGTTATTGTGCTTCCTTTGCTTTGTCTTTTATAACATATTTTGTTATTGTGCTTCCTTAACTTTGTCTTTTATAACATATTTTGTTATTGTGCTTCCTTAGCTTTGTCTTTTATAACATATTTTGTTATTGTGCTTCCTTAGCTTTGTCTTTTATAACATATTTTGTTATTGTGCTTCCTTAGCTTTGTCTTTTATAACATATTTTGTTATTGTGCTTCCTTAGCTTTGTCTTTTATAACATATTTTGTTATTGTGCTTCCTTAGCTTTGTCTTTTATAACATATTTTGTTATTGTGCTTCCTTTGCTTTGTCTTTTATAACATATTTTGTTATTGTGCTTCCTTTGCTTTGTCTTTTATAACATATTTTGTTATTGTGCTTCCTTAGCTTTGTCTTTTATAACATATTTTGTTATTGTGCTTCCTTAGCTTTGTCTTTTATAACATATTTTGTTATTGTGCTTCCTTAGCTTTGTCTTTTATAACATATTTTGTTATTGTGCTTCCTTAGCTTTGTCTTTTATAACATATTTTGTTATTGTGCTTCCTTAGCTTTGTCTTTTATAACATATTTTGTTATTGTGCTTCCTTAGCTTTGTCTTTTATAACATATTTTGTTATTGTGCTTCCTTAGCTTTGTCTTTTATAACATATTTTGTTATTGTGCTTCCTTAGCTTTGTCTTTTATAACATATTTTGTTATTGTGCTTCCTTAGCTTTGTCTTTTATAACATATTTTGTTATTGTGCTTCCTTAGCTTTGTCTTTTATAACATATTTTGTTATTGTGCTTCCTTAGCTTTGTCTTTTATAACATATTTTGTTATTGTGCTTCCTTAGCTTTGTCTTTTATAACAAATTTTGTTATTGTGCTTCCTTAGCTTTGTCTTTTGTAACATATTTTGTTATTGTGCTTCCTTTGCTTTGTCTTTTATAACATATTTTGTTATTGTGCTTCCTTTGCTTTGTCTTTTATAACATATTTTGTTATTGTGCTTCCTTTGCTTTGTCTTTTATAACATATTTTGTTATTGTGCTTCCTTTGCTTTGTCTTTTATAACATATTTTGTTATTGTGCTTCCTTAGCTTTGTCTTTTGTAACATATTTTGTTATTGTGCTTCCTTTGCTTTGTCTTTTATAACATATTTTGTTATTGTGCTTCCTTAGCTTTGTATTTTATAACATATTTTGTTATTGTGCTTCCTTAGCTTTGTCTTTTATAACATATTTTGTTATTGTGCTTCCTTTGCTTTGCCTTTTATAACATATTTTGTTATTGTGCTTCCTTAGCTTTGTCTTTTGTAACATATTTTGTTATTGTGCTTCCTTTGCTTTGTCTTTTATAACATATTTTGTTATTGTGCTTCCTTAGCTTTGTCTTTTATAACATATTTTGTTATTGTGCTTCCTTAGCTTTGTCTTTTATAACATATTTTGTTATTGTGCTTCCTTAGCTTTGTCTTTTGTAACATATTTTGTTATTGTGCTTCCTTTGCTTTGTCTTTTATAACATATTTTGTTATTGTGCTTCCTTTGCTTTGTCTTTTATAACATATTTTGTTATTGTGCTTCCTTAGCTTTGTCTTTTATAACATATTTTGTTATTGTGCTTCCTTTGCTTTGTCTTTTATAACATATTTTGTTATTGTGCTTCCTTAGCTTTGTCTTTTATAACATATTTTGTTATTGTGCTTCCTTAGCTTTGTCTTTTATAACATATTTTGTTATTGTGCTTCCTTAGCTTTGTCTTTTATAACATATTTTGTTATTATGCTTCCTTAGCTTTGTCTTTTATAACATATTTTGTTATTGTGCTTCCTTAGCTTTCTCTTTTATAACATATTTTGTTATTGTACTTCCTTAGCTTTGTCTTTTATAACATATTTTGTTATTATGCTTCCTTAGCTTTCCCTTTTATAACATATTTTGTTATTGTGCTTCCTTAGCTTTCTCTTTTATAACATATTTTGTTATTATGCTTCCTTAGCTTTCTCTTTTATAACATATTTTGTTATTATGCTTCCTTAGCTTTGTCTTTTATAACATATTTTGTTATTGTGCTTCCTTAGCTTTCTCTTTTATAACATATTTTGTTATTGTGCTTTCTTTAGCTTTGTCTTTTATAACATATTTTGTTATTGTGCTTCCTTAGCTTTGTCTTTTATAACATATTTTGTTATTGTGCTTCCTTTGCTTTGTCTTTTATAACATATTTTGTTATTGTGCTTCCTTTGCTTTGTCTTTTATAACATATTTTGTTATTGTGCTTCCTTAGCTTTGTCTTTTATAACATATTTTGTTATTGTGCTTCCTTAGCTTTGTCTTTTATAACATATTTTGTTATTGTGCTTCCTTAGCTTTGTCTTTTATAACATATTTTGTTATTGTGCTTCCTTAGCTTTGTCTTTTATAACATATTTTGTTATTGTGCTTCCTTAGCTTTGTCTTTTATAACATATTTTGTTATTGTGCTTCCTTAGCTTTGTCTTTTATAACATATTTTGTTATTGTGCTTCCTTAGCTTTGTCTTTTATAACATATTTTGTTATTGTGCTTCCTTAGCTTTGTCTTTTATAACATATTTTGTTATTGTGCTTCCTTAGCTTTGTCTTTTATAACATATTTTGTTATTGTGCTTCCTTAGCTTTGTCTTTTATAACATATTTTGTTATTGTGCTTCCTTAGCTTTGTCTTTTATAACATATTTTGTTATTGTGCTTCCTTAGCTTTGTCTTTTATAACAAATTTTGTTATTGTGCTTCCTTAGTTTTGTCTTTTGTAACATATTTTGTTATTGTGCTTCCTTTGCTTTGTCTTTTATAACATATTTTGTTATTGTGCTTCCTTTGCTTTGTCTTTTATAACATATTTTGTTATTGTGCTTCCTTTGCTTTGTCTTTTATAACATATTTTGTTATTGTGCTTCCTTTGCTTTGTCTTTTATAACATATTTTGTTATTGTGCTTCCTTAGCTTTGTCTTTTGTAACATATTTTGTTATTGTGCTTCCTTTGCTTTGTCTTTTATAACATATTTTGTTATTGTGCTTCCTTAGCTTTGTATTTTATAACATATTTTGTTATTGTGCTTCCTTAGCTTTGTCTTTTATAACATATTTTGTTATTGTGCTTCCTTTGCTTTGCCTTTTATAACATATTTTGTTATTGTGCTTCCTTAGCTTTGTCTTTTGTAACATATTTTGTTATTGTGCTTCCTTTGCTTTGTCTTTTATAACATATTTTGTTATTGTGCTTCCTTAGCTTTGTCTTTTATAACATATTTTGTTATTGTGCTTCCTTAGCTTTGTCTTTTATAACATATTTTGTTATTGTGCTTCCTTAGCTTTGTCTTTTGTAACATATTTTGTTATTGTGCTTCCTTTGCTTTGTCTTTTATAACATATTTTGTTATTGTGCTTCCTTTGCTTTGTCTTTTATAACATATTTTGTTATTGTGCTTCCTTAGCTTTGTCTTTTATAACATATTTTGTTATTGTGCTTCCTTTGCTTTGTCTTTTATAACATATTTTGTTATTGTGCTTCCTTAGCTTTGTCTTTTATAACATATTTTGTTATTGTGCTTCCTTAGCTTTGTCTTTTATAACATATTTTGTTATTGTGCTTCCTTAGCTTTGTCTTTTATAACTTATTTTGTTATTATGCTTCCTTAGGTTTGTCTTTTATAACATATTTTGTTATTGTGCTTCCTTAGCTTTCTCTTTTATAACATATTTTGTTATTGTACTTCCTTAGCTTTGTCTTTTATAACATATTTTGTTATTATGCTTCCTTAGCTTTCCCTTTTATAACATATTTTGTTATTGTGCTTCCTTAGCTTTCTCTTTTATAACATATTTTGTTATTATGCTTCCTTAGCTTTCTCTTTTATAACATATTTTGTTATTATGCTTCCTTAGCTTTGTCTTTTATAACATATTTTGTTATTGTGCTTCCTTAGCTTTCTCTTTTATAACATATTTTGTTATTGTGCTTTCTTTAGCTTTGTCTTTTATAACATATTTTGTTATTGTGCTTCCTTAGCTTTGTCTTTTATTACATATTTTGTTATTGTGCTTCCTTAGCTTTGTCTTTTATAACATATTTTGTTATTGTGCTTCCTTAGCTTTGTCTTTTATAACATATTTTGTTATTGTGCTTCCTTAGCTTTGTCTTTTATAACATATTTTGTTATTGTGCTTCCTTAGCTTTGTCTTTTATAACATATTTTGTTATTGTGCTTCCTTAGCTTTGTCTTTTATAACATATTTTGTTATTGTGCTTCCTTTGCTTTGCCTTTTATAACATATTTTGTTATTGTGCTTCCTTAGCTTTGTCTTTTATAACATATTTTGTTATTATGCTTCCTTAGCTTTGTCTTTTATAACATATTTTGTTATTGTGCTTCCTTAGCTTTCTCTTTTATAACATATTTTGTTATTGTGCTTCCTTAGCTTTGTCTTTTATAACATATTTTGTTATTATGCTTCCTTAGCTTTGTCTTTTCTAACATATATTGTTATTGTGCTTCCTTAGCTTTCTCTTTTATAACATATTTTGTTATTATGCTTCCTTAGCTTTGTCTTTTATAACATATTTTGTTATTATGCTTCCTTAGCTTTGTCTTTTATAACATATTTTGTTATTGTGCTTCCTTAGCTTTCTCTTTTATAACATATTTTGTTCTTGTGCTTTCTTTAGCTTTGTCTTTTATAACATATTTTGTTATTGTGCTTCCTTAGCTTTGTCTTTTATAACATATTTTGTTATTGTGCTTCCTTAGCTTTCTCTTTTATAACATATTTCGTTATTGTGCTTCCTTAGCTTTCTCTTTTATAACATATTTTGTTATTGTGCTTCCTTAGCTTTGTCTTTTATAACATATTTTGTTATTGTGCTTCCTTAGCTTTGTCTTTTATAACATATTTTGTTATTGTGCTTCCTTAACTTTGTCTTTTATAACATATTTTGTTATTGTGCTTCCTTAGCTTTGTCTTTTATAACATATTTTGTTATTGTGCTTCCTTAGCTTTGTCTTTTATAACATATTTTGTTATTGTGCTTCCTTAACTTTGTCTTTTATAACCTATTTTGTTATTGTGCTTCCTTAACTTTGTCTTTTATAACCTATTTTGTTATTGTGCTTCCTTAACTTTGTCTTTTATAACATATTTTGTTATTGTGCTTCCTTAACTTTGTCTTTTATAACATATTTTGTTATTGTGCTTCCTTAGCTTTGTCTTTTATAACATATTTTGTTATTGTGCTTCCTTAACTTTGTCTTTTATAACATATTTTGTTATTGTGCTTCCTTAACTTTGTCTTTTATAACATATTTTGTTATTATGCTTCCTTAGCTTTGTCTTTTATAACATATTTTGTTATTGTGCTTCCTTAGCTTTCTCTTTTATAACATATTTTGTTATTGTATCTCCTTAGCTTTGTCTTTTATAACATATTTTGTTATTATGCTTCCTTAGCTTTGTCTTTTCTAACATATTTTGTTATTGTGCTTCCTTAGCTTTCTCTTTTATAACATATTTTGTTATTGTGCTTTCTTTAGCTTTGTCTTTTATAACATATTTTGTTATTATGCTTCCTTAGCTTTGTCTTTTATAACATATTTTGTTATTGTGCTTCCTAAGCTTTCTCTTTTATAACATATTTTGTTCTTGTGCTTTCTTTAGCTTTGTCTTTTATAACATATTTTGTTATTGTGCTTCCTTAGCTTTGTCTTTTATTACATATTTTGTTATTGTGCTTCCTTAGCTTTGTCTTTTATTACATATTTTGTTATTGTGCTTCCTTAGCTTTGTCTTTTATAACATATTTTGTTATTGTGCTTCCTTAGCTTTGTCTTTTATAACATATTTTGTTATTATGCTTCCTTAGCTTTGTCTTTTATAACATATTTTGTTATTGTGCTTCCTTAGCTTTCTCTTTTATAACATATTTTGTTATTATGCTTCCTTAGCTTTGTCTTTTATAACATATTTTGTTATTATGCTTCCTTAGCTTTGTCTTTTATAACATATTTTGTTATTGTGCTTCCTTAGCTTTCTCTTTTATAACATATTTTGTTATTGTGCTTTCTTTAGCTTTGTCTTTTATAACATATTTTGTTACTGTGCTTCCTTAGCTTTGTCTTTTATTACATATTTTGTTATTGTGCTTCCTTAGCTTTCTCTTTTATAACATATTTTGTTATTGTGCTTCCTTAGCTTTGTCTTTTATAACATATTTTGTTATTGTGCTTCCTTAGCTTTGTCTTTTATAACATATTTTGTTATTGTGCTTTCTTTAGCTTTGTCTTTTATTACATATTTTGTTATTGTGCTTCCTTAGCTTTGTCTTTTATAACATATTTTGTTATTATGCTTCCTTAGCTTTGTCTTTTATAACATATTTTGTTATTGTGCTTCCTTAGCGTTGTCTTTTATAACATATTTTGTTATTATGCTTCCTTAGCTTTGTCTTTTATAACATATTTTGTTATTGTGCTTCCTTAGCTTTCTCTTTTATAACATATTTTGTTATTGTACTTCATTAGCTTTGTCTTTTATAACATATTTTGTTATTGTGCTTCCTTAGCTTTGTCTTTTATAACATATTTTGTTATTGTGCTTCCTTAGCTTTGTCTTTTATAACATATTTTGTTATTGTGCTTCCTTAGCTTTGTCTTTTATAACATATTTTGTTATTGTGCTTCCTTAGCTTTGTCTTTTATAACATATTTTGTTATTGTGCTTCCTTAGCTTTGTCTTTTATAACATATTTTGTTATTGTGCTTCCTTAGCTTTGTCTTTTATAACATATTTTGTTATTGTGCTTCCTTAGCTTTGTCTTTTATAACATATTTTGTTATTGTGCTTCCTTTGCTTTGTCTTTTATAACATATTTTGTTATTGTGCTTCCTTAACTTTGTCTTTTATAACATATTTTGTTATTGTGCTTCCTTAGCTTTGTCTTTTATAACATATTTTGTTATTGTGCTTCCTTAGCTTTGTCTTTTATAACATATTTTGTTATTGTGCTTCCTTAGCTTTGTCTTTTATAACATATTTTGTTATTGTGCTTCCTTAGCTTTGTCTTTTATAACATATTTTGTTATTGTGCTTCCTTAGCTTTGTCTTTTATAACATATTTTGTTATTGTGCTTCCTTTGCTTTGTCTTTTATAACATATTTTGTTATTGTGCTTCCTTTGCTTTGTCTTTTATAACATATTTTGTTATTGTGCTTCCTTAGCTTTGTCTTTTATAACATATTTTGTTATTGTGCTTCCTTAGCTTTGTCTTTTATAACATATTTTGTTATTGTGCTTCCTTAGCTTTGTCTTTTATAACATATTTTGTTATTGTGCTTCCTTAGCTTTGTCTTTTATAACATATTTTGTTATTGTGCTTCCTTAGCTTTGTCTTTTATAACATATTTTGTTATTGTGCTTCCTTAGCTTTGTCTTTTATAACATATTTTGTTATTGTGCTTCCTTAGCTTTGTCTTTTATAACATATTTTGTTATTGTGCTTCCTTAGCTTTGTCTTTTATAACATATTTTGTTATTGTGCTTCCTTAGCTTTGTCTTTTATAACATATTTTGTTATTGTGCTTCCTTAGCTTTGTCTTTTATAACATATTTTGTTATTGTGCTTCCTTAGCTTTGTCTTTTATAACATATTTTGTTATTGTGCTTCCTTAGCTTTGTCTTTTATAACATATTTTGTTATTGTGCTTCCTTAGCTTTGTCTTTTGTAACATATTTTGTTATTGTGCTTCCTTTGCTTTGTCTTTTATAACATATTTTGTTATTGTGCTTCCTTTGCTTTGTCTTTTATAACATATTTTGTTATTGTGCTTCCTTTGCTTTGTCTTTTATAACATATTTTGTTATTGTGCTTCCTTTGCTTTGTCTTTTATAACATATTTTGTTATTGTGCTTCCTTAGCTTTGTCTTTTGTAACATATTTTGTTATTGTGCTTCCTTTGCTTTGTCTTTTATAACATATTTTGTTATTGTGCTTCCTTAGCTTTGTATTTTATAACATATTTTGTTATTGTGCTTCCTTAGCTTTGTCTTTTATAACATATTTTGTTATTGTGCTTCCTTAGCTTTGTCTTTTATAACATATTTTGTTATTATGCTTCCTTAGCTTTGTCTTTTATAACATATTTTGTTATTGTGCTTCCTTAGCTTTCTCTTTTATAACATATTTTGTTATTATGCTTCCTTAGCTTTGTCTTTTATAACATATTTTGTTATTATGCTTCCTTAGCTTTGTCTTTTATAACATATTTTGTTATTGTGCTTCCTTAGCTTTCTCTTTTATAACATATTTTGTTATTGTGCTTTCTTTAGCTTTGTCTTTTATAACATATTTTGTTACTGTGCTTCCTTAGCTTTGTCTTTTATTACATATTTTGTTATTGTGCTTCCTTAGCTTTCTCTTTTATAACATATTTTGTTATTGTGCTTCCTTAGCTTTGTCTTTTATAACATATTTTGTTATTGTGCTTCCTTAGCTTTGTCTTTTATAACATATTTTGTTATTGTGCTTTCTTTAGCTTTGTCTTTTATTACATATTTTGTTATTGTGCTTCCTTAGCTTTGTCTTTTATAACATATTTTGTTATTATGCTTCCTTAGCTTTGTCTTTTATAACATATTTTGTTATTGTGCTTCCTTAGCGTTGTCTTTTATAACATATTTTGTTATTATGCTTCCTTAGCTTTGTCTTTTATAACATATTTTGTTATTGTGCTTCCTTAGCTTTCTCTTTTATAACATATTTTGTTATTGTACTTCATTAGCTTTGTCTTTTATAACATATTTTGTTATTGTGCTTCCTTAGCTTTGTCTTTTATAACATATTTTGTTATTGTGCTTCCTTAGCTTTGTCTTTTATAACATATTTTGTTATTGTGCTTCCTTAGCTTTGTCTTTTATAACATATTTTGTTATTGTGCTTCCTTAGCTTTGTCTTTTATAACATATTTTGTTATTGTGCTTCCTTAGCTTTGTCTTTTATAACATATTTTGTTATTGTGCTTCCTTAGCTTTGTCTTTTATAACATATTTTGTTATTGTGCTTCCTTAGCTTTGTCTTTTATAACATATTTTGTTATTGTGCTTCCTTTGCTTTGTCTTTTATAACATATTTTGTTATTGTGCTTCCTTAACTTTGTCTTTTATAACATATTTTGTTATTGTGCTTCCTTAGCTTTGTCTTTTATAACATATTTTGTTATTGTGCTTCCTTAGCTTTGTCTTTTATAACATATTTTGTTATTGTGCTTCCTTAGCTTTGTCTTTTATAACATATTTTGTTATTGTGCTTCCTTAGCTTTGTCTTTTATAACATATTTTGTTATTGTGCTTCCTTAGCTTTGTCTTTTATAACATATTTTGTTATTGTGCTTCCTTTGCTTTGTCTTTTATAACATATTTTGTTATTGTGCTTCCTTTGCTTTGTCTTTTATAACATATTTTGTTATTGTGCTTCCTTAGCTTTGTCTTTTATAACATATTTTGTTATTGTGCTTCCTTAGCTTTGTCTTTTATAACATATTTTGTTATTGTGCTTCCTTAGCTTTGTCTTTTATAACATATTTTGTTATTGTGCTTCCTTAGCTTTGTCTTTTATAACATATTTTGTTATTGTGCTTCCTTAGCTTTGTCTTTTATAACATATTTTGTTATTGTGCTTCCTTAGCTTTGTCTTTTATAACATATTTTGTTATTGTGCTTCCTTAGCTTTGTCTTTTATAACATATTTTGTTATTGTGCTTCCTTAGCTTTGTCTTTTATAACATATTTTGTTATTGTGCTTCCTTAGCTTTGTCTTTTATAACATATTTTGTTATTGTGCTTCCTTAGCTTTGTCTTTTATAACATATTTTGTTATTGTGCTTCCTTAGCTTTGTCTTTTATAACATATTTTGTTATTGTGCTTCCTTAGCTTTGTCTTTTATAACATATTTTGTTATTGTGCTTCCTTAGCTTTGTCTTTTGTAACATATTTTGTTATTGTGCTTCCTTTGCTTTGTCTTTTATAACATATTTTGTTATTGTGCTTCCTTTGCTTTGTCTTTTATAACATATTTTGTTATTGTGCTTCCTTTGCTTTGTCTTTTATAACATATTTTGTTATTGTGCTTCCTTTGCTTTGTCTTTTATAACATATTTTGTTATTGTGCTTCCTTAGCTTTGTCTTTTGTAACATATTTTGTTATTGTGCTTCCTTTGCTTTGTCTTTTATAACATATTTTGTTATTGTGCTTCCTTAGCTTTGTATTTTATAACATATTTTGTTATTGTGCTTCCTTAGCTTTGTCTTTTATAACATATTTTGTTATTGTGCTTCCTTTGCTTTGCCTTTTATAACATATTTTGTTATTGTGCTTCCTTAGCTTTGTCTTTTGTAACATATTTTGTTATTGTGCTTCCTTTGCTTTGTCTTTTATAACATATTTTGTTATTGTGCTTCCTTAGCTTTGTCTTTTATAACATATTTTGTTATTGTGCTTCCTTAGCTTTGTCTTTTATAACATATTTTGTTATTGTGCTTCCTTAGCTTTGTCTTTTGTAACATATTTTGTTATTGTGCTTCCTTTGCTTTGTCTTTTATAACATATTTTGTTATTGTGCTTCCTATGCTTTGTCTTTTATAACATATTTTGTTATTGTGCTTCCTTAGCTTTGTCTTTTATAACATATTTTGTTATTGTGCTTCCTTTGCTTTGTCTTTTATAACATATTTTGTTATTGTGCTTCCTTAGCTTTGTCTTTTATAACATATTTTGTTATTGTGCTTCCTTAGCTTTGTCTTTTATAACATATTTTGT
The DNA here is from genome assembly GCA_963556195.1 of Sepiola atlantica. Taxonomy (NCBI): domain Eukaryota; kingdom Metazoa; phylum Mollusca; class Cephalopoda; order Sepiida; family Sepiolidae; genus Sepiola; species Sepiola atlantica. The sequence goes on along the minus strand of OY744545.1, from coordinate 19,037,194 downwards.
TATTGTGCTTCCTTAGCTTTGTCTTTTATAACATATTTTGTTATTATGCTTCCTTAGCTTTGTCTTTTATAACATATTTTGTTATTGTGCTTCCTTAGCTTTCTCTTTTATAACATATTTTGTTATTGTACTTCCTTAGCTTTGTCTTTTATAACATATTTTGTTATTATGCTTCCTTAGCTTTCCCTTTTATAACATATTTTGTTATTGTGCTTCCTTAGCTTTCTCTTTTATAACATATTTTGTTATTATGCTTCCTTAGCTTTCTCTTTTATAACATATTTTGTTATTATGCTTCCTTAGCTTTGTCTTTTATAACATATTTTGTTATTGTGCTTCCTTAGCTTTCTCTTTTATAACATATTTTGTTATTGTGCTTTCTTTAGCTTTGTCTTTTATAACATATTTTGTTATTGTGCTTCCTTAGCTTTGTCTTTTATTACATATTTTGTTATTGTGCTTCCTTAGCTTTGTCTTTTATAACATATTTTGTTATTGTGCTTCCTTAGCTTTGTCTTTTATAACATATTTTGTTATTGTGCTTCCTTAGCTTTGTCTTTTATAACATATTTTGTTATTGTGCTTCCTTAGCTTTGTCTTTTATAACATATTTTGTTATTGTGCTTCCTTAGCTTTGTATTTTATAACATTTTTTGTTATTGTGCTTCCTTAGCTTTGTCTTTTATAACATATTTTGTTATTGTGCTTCCTTAGCTTTGTCTTTTATAACATATTTTGTTATTGTGCTTCCTTAGCTTTGTCTTTTATAACATATTTTGTTATTGTGCTTCCTTAGCTTTGTCTTTTATAACATATTTTGTTATTGTGCTTCCTTTGCTTTGCCTTTTATAACATATTTTGTTATTGTGCTTCCTTAGCTTTGTCTTTTATAACATATTTTGTTATTATGCTTCCTTAGCTTTGTCTTTTATAACATATTTTGTTAGTGTGCTTCCTTAGCTTTCTCTTTTATAACATATTTTGTTATTGTATCTCCTTAGCTTTGTCTTTTATAACATATTTTGTTATTATGCTTCCTTAGCTTTGTCTTTTCTAACATATTTTGTTATTGTGCTTCCTTAGCTTTCTCTTTTATAACATATTTTGTTATTATGCTTCCTTAGCTTTGTCTTTTATAACATATTTTGTTATTATGCTTCCTTAGCTTTGTCTTTTATAACATATTTTGTTATTGTGCTTCCTTAGCTTTCTCTTTTATAACATATTTTGTTCTTGTGCTTTCTTTAGCTTTGTCTTTTATAACATATTTTGTTATTGTGCTTCCTTAGCTTTGTCTTTTATAACATATTTTGTTATTGTGCTTCCTTAGCTTTCTCTTTTATAACATATTTCGTTATTGTGCTTCCTTAGCTTTCTCTTTTATAACATATTTTGTTATTGTGCTTCCTTAGCTTTGTCTTTTATAACATATTTTGTTATTGTGCTTCCTTAGCTTTGTCTTTTATAACATATTTTGTTATTGTGCTTCCTTAACTTTGTCTTTTATAACATATTTTGTTATTGTGCTTCCTTAGCTTTGTCTTTTATAACATATTTTGTTATTGTGCTTCCTTAGCTTTGTCTTTTATAACATATTTTGTTATTGTGCTTCCTTAACTTTGTCTTTTATAACCTATTTTGTTATTGTGCTTCCTTAACTTTGTCTTTTATAACCTATTTTGTTATTGTGCTTCCTTAACTTTGTCTTTTATAACATATTTTGTTATTGTGCTTCCTTAACTTTGTCTTTTATAACATATTTTGTTATTGTGCTTCCTTAGCTTTGTCTTTTATAACATATTTTGTTATTGTGCTTCCTTAACTTTGTCTTTTATAACATATTTTGTTATTGTGCTTCCTTAACTTTGTCTTTTATAACATATTTTGTTATTATGCTTCCTTAGCTTTGTCTTTTATAACATATTTTGTTATTGTGCTTCCTTAGCTTTCTCTTTTATAACATATTTTGTTATTGTATCTCCTTAGCTTTGTCTTTTATAACATATTTTGTTATTATGCTTCCTTAGCTTTGTCTTTTCTAACATATTTTGTTATTGTGCTTCCTTAGCTTTCTCTTTTATAACATATTTTGTTATTGTGCTTTCTTTAGCTTTGTCTTTTATAACATATTTTGTTATTATGCTTCCTTAGCTTTGTCTTTTATAACATATTTTGTTATTGTGCTTCCTAAGCTTTCTCTTTTATAACATATTTTGTTCTTGTGCTTTCTTTAGCTTTGTCTTTTATAACATATTTTGTTATTGTGCTTCCTTAGCTTTGTCTTTTATTACATATTTTGTTATTGTGCTTCCTTAGCTTTGTCTTTTATTACATATTTTGTTATTGTGCTTCCTTAGCTTTGTCTTTTATAACATATTTTGTTATTGTGCTTCCTTAGCTTTGTCTTTTATAACATATTTTGTTATTATGCTTCCTTAGCTTTGTCTTTTATAACATATTTTGTTATTGTGCTTCCTTAGCTTTCTCTTTTATAACATATTTTGTTATTATGCTTCCTTAGCTTTGTCTTTTATAACATATTTTGTTATTATGCTTCCTTAGCTTTGTCTTTTATAACATATTTTGTTATTGTGCTTCCTTAGCTTTCTCTTTTATAACATATTTTGTTATTGTGCTTTCTTTAGCTTTGTCTTTTATAACATATTTTGTTATTGTGCTTCCTTAGCTTTGTCTTTTATTACATATTTTGTTATTGTGCTTCCTTAGCTTTCTCTTTTATAACATATTTTGTTATTGTGCTTCCTTAGCTTTGTCTTTTATAACATATTTTGTTATTGTGCTTCCTTAGCTTTGTCTTTTATAACATATTTTGTTATTGTGCTTTCTTTAGCTTTGTCTTTTATTACATATTTTGTTATTGTGCTTCCTTAGCTTTGTCTTTTATAACATATTTTGTTATTATGCTTCCTTAGCTTTGTCTTTTATAACATATTTTGTTATTGTGCTTCCTTAGCGTTGTCTTTTATAACATATTTTGTTATTATGCTTCCTTAGCTTTGTCTTTTATAACATATTTTGTTATTGTGCTTCCTTAGCTTTCTCTTTTATAACATATTTTGTTCTTGTACTTCATTAGCTTTGTCTTTTATAACATATTTTGTTATTGTGCTTCCTTAGCTTTGTCTTTTATAACATATTTTGTTATTGTGCTTCCTTAGCTTTGTCTTTTATAACATATTTTGTTATTGTGCTTCCTTAGCTTTGCCTTTTATAACATATTTTGTTATTGTGCTTCCTTAGCTTTGTCTTTTATAACATATTTTGTTATTGTGCTTCCTTAACTTTGTCTTTTATAACATATTTTGTTATTGTGCTTCCTTAGCTTTGTCTTTTATAACATATTTTGTTATTGTGCTTCCTTAACTTTGTCTTTTATAACATATTTTGTTATTGTGCTTCCTTAGCTTTGTCTTTTATAACATATTTTGTTATTGTGCTTCCTTAGCTTTGTCTTTTATAACATATTTTGTTATTGTGCTTCCTTAGCTTTGTCTTTTATAACATATTTTGTTATTGTGCTTCCTTAGCTTTGTCTTTTATAACATATTTTGTTATTGTGCTTCCTTAGCTTTGTCTTTTATAACATATTTTGTTATTATGCTTCCTTAGCTTTGTCTTTTATAACATATTTTGTTATTATGCTTCCTTAGCTTTGTCTTTTATAACATATTTTGTTATTGTGCTTCCTTTGCTTTGCCTTTTATAACATATTTTGTTATTGTGCTTCCTTAGCTTTGTCTTTTATAACATATTTTGTTATTGTGCTTCCTTAGCTTTCTCTTTTATAACATATTTTGTTATTGTGCTTTCTTTAGCTTTGTCTTTTATAACATATTTTGTTATTGTGCTTCCTTAGCTTTGTCTTTTATTACATATTTTGTTATTGTGCGTCCTTAGCTTTCTCTTTTATAACATATTTTGTTATTGTGCTTCCTTAGCTTTGTCTTTTATAACATATTTTGTTATTGTGCTTCCTTAGCTTTGTCTTTTATAACATATTTTGTTATTGTGCTTTCTTTAGCTTTGTCTTTTATTACATATTTTGTTATTGTGCTTCCTTAGCTTTCTCTTTTATAACATATTTTGTTATTGTGCTTCCTTAGCTTTGTCTTTTATAACATATTTTGTTATTATGCTTCCTTAGCTTTGTCTTTTATAACATATTTTGTTATTGTGCTTCCTTAGCTTTCTCTTTTATAACATATTTTGTTATTGTGCTTTCTTTAGCTTTGTCTTTTATAACATATTTTGTTATTGTGCTTCCTTAGCTTTGTCTTTTATTACATATTTTGTTATTGTGCTTCCTTAGCTTTCTCTTTTATAACATATTTTGTTATTGTGCTTTCTTAGCTTTGTCTTTTATAACATATTTTGTTATTGTGCTTCCTTAGCTTTGTCTTTTATAACATATTTTGTTATTGTGCTTTCTTTAGCTTTGTCTTTTATTACATATTTTGTTATTGTGCTTCCTTAGCTTTGTCTTTTATAACATATTTTGTTATTATGCTTCCTTAGCTTTGTCTTTTATAACATATTTTGTTATTGTGCTTCCTTAGCGTTGTCTTTTATAACATATTTTGTTATTATGCTTCCTTAGCTTTGTCTTTTATAACATATTTTGTTATTGTGCTTCCTTAGCTTTCTCTTTTATAACATATTTTGTTATTGTACTTCATTAGCTTTGTCTTTTATAACATATTTTGTTATTATGCTTCCTTAGCTTTGTCTTTTATAACATATTTTGTTATTGTGCTTACTTAGCTTTCTCTTTTATAACATATTTTGTTATTATGCTTCCTTAGCTTTGTCTTTTATAACATATTTTGTTATTGTGCTTCCTTAGCTTTGTCTTTTATAACATATTTTGTTATTGTGCTTCCTTAGCTTTGTATTTTATAACATATTTTGTTATTGTGCTTCCTTAGCTTTGTCTTTTATAACATATTTTGTTATTGTGCTTCCTTAGCTTTGTCTTTTATAACATATTTTGTTATTGTGCTTCCTTAGCTTTGTCTTTTATAACATATTTTGTTATTGTGCTTCCTTAGCTTTGTCTTTTATAACATATTTTGTTATTATGCTTCCTTAGCTTTGTCTTTTATAACATATTTTGTTATTGTGCTTCCTTAGCTTTGTATTTTATAACATATTTTGTTATTGTGCTTCCTTAGCTTTGTCTTTTATAACATATTTTGTTATTGTGCTTCCTTAGCTTTGTCTTTTATAACATATTTTGTTATTGTGCTTCCTTAGCTTTGTCTTTTATAACATATTTTGTTATTGTGCTTCCTTAGCTTTGTCTTTTATAACATATTTTGTTATTGTGCTTCCTTAGCTTTGCCTTTTATAACATATTTTGTTATTGTGCTTCCTTAGCTTTGTCTTTTATAACATATTTTGTTATTGTGCTTCCTTAACTTTGTCTTTTATAACATATTTTGTTATTGTGCTTCCTTAGCTTTGTCTTTTATAACATATTTTGTTATTGTGCTTCCTTAACTTTGTCTTTTATAACATATTTTGTTATTGTGCTTCCTTAGCTTTGTCTTTTATAACATATTTTGTTATTGTGCTTCCTTAGCTTTGTATTTTATAACATATTTTGTTATTGTGCTTCCTTAGCTTTGTCTTTTATAACATATTTTGTTATTGTGCTTCCTTAGCTTTGTCTTTTATAACATATTTTGTTATTGTGCTTCCTTAGCTTTGTCTTTTATAACATATTTTGTTATTGTGCTTCCTTAGCTTTGTCTTTTATAACATATTTTGTTATTGTGCTTCCTTAGCTTTGTCTTTTATAACATATTTTGTTATTGTGCTTCCTTAACTTTGTCTTTTATAACATATTTTGTTATTGTGCTTCCTTAGCTTTGTCTTTTATAACATATTTTGTTATTGTGCTTCCTTAGCTTTGTCTTTTATAACATATTTTGTTATTGTGCTTCCTTAGCTTTGTCTTTTATAACATATTTTGTTATTGTGCTTCCTTAGCTTTGTATTTTATAACATATTTTGTTATTGTGCTTCCTTAGCTTTGTCTTTTATAACATATTTTGTTATTGTGCTTCCTTAGCTTTGTCTTTTATAACATATTTTGTTATTGTGCTTCCTTAGCTTTGTCTTTTATAACATATTTTGTTATTGTGCTTCCTTAGCTTTGTCTTTTATAACATATTTTGTTATTGTGCTTCCTTAGCTTTGTCTTTTATAACATATTTTGTTATTGTGCTTCCTTAACTTTGTCTTTTATAACATATTTTGTTATTGTGCTTCCTTAGCTTTGTCTTTTATAACATATTTTGTTATTGTGCTTCCTTAGCTTTGTATTTTATAACATATTTTGTTATTGTGCTTCCTTAGCTTTGTCTTTTATAACATATTTTGTTATTGTGCTTCCTTAGCTTTGTCTTTTATAACATATTTTGTTATTGTGCTTCCTTAGCTTTGTCTTTTATAACATATTTTGTTATTGTGCTTCCTTAGCTTTGTCTTTTATAACATATTTTGTTATTGTGCTTCCTTAACTTTGTCTTTTATAACATATTTTGTTATTGTGCTTCCTTAGCTTTGTCTTTTATAACATATTTTGTTATTGTGCTTCCTTAGCTTTGTCTTTTATAACATATTTTGTTATTGTGCTTCCTTAGCTTTGTCTTTTATAACATATTTTGTTATTGTGCTTCCTTAGCTTTGTATTTTATAACATATTTTGTTATTGTGCTTCCTTAGCTTTGTCTTTTATAACATATTTTGTTATTGTGCTTCCTTAGCTTTGTCTTTTATAACATATTTTGTTATTGTGCTTCCTTAACTTTGTCTTTTATAACATATTTTGTTATTGTGCTTCCTTAGCTTTGTCTTTTATAACATATTTTGTTATTGTGCTTCCTTAGCTTTGTATTTTATAACATATTTTGTTATTGTGCTTCCTTAGCTTTGTCTTTTATAACATATTTTGTTATTGTGCTTCCTTAGCTTTGTCTTTTATAACATATTTTGTTATTGTGCTTCCTTAGCTTTGTCTTTTATAACATATTTTGTTATTGTGCTTCCTTAGCTTTGTCTTTTATAACATATTTTGTTATTGTGCTTCCTTAGCTTTGTCTTTTATAACATATTTTGTTATTGTGCTTCCTTAGCTTTGTCTTTTATAACATATTTTGTTATTGTGCTTCCTTAACTTTGTCTTTTATAACATATTTTGTTATTGTGCTTCCTTAGCTTTGTCTTTTATAACATATTTTGTTATTGTGCTTCATTAGCTTTGTCTTTTATAACATATTTTGTTATTGTGCTTCCTTAGCTTTGTCTTTTATTACATATTTTGTTATTGTGCTTCCTTAGCTTTGTCTTTTATTACATATTTTGTTATTGTGCTTCCTTAGCTTTGTCTTTTATAACATATTTTGTTATTGTGCTTCCTTAACTTTGTCTTTTATAACATATTTTGTTATTGTGCTTCCTTAACTTTGTCTTTTATAACATATTTTGTTATTGTGCTTCCTTAGCTTTGTCTTTTATAACATATTTTGTTATTGTGCTTCCTTAGCTTTGTCTTTTATAACATATTTTGTTATTGTGCTTCCTTAGCTTTGTCTTTTATAACATATTTTGTTATTGTACTTCCTTAGCTTTGTCTTTTATAACATATTTTGTTATTGTGCTTCCTTAGCTTTGTATTTTATAACATATTTTGTTATTGTGCTTCCTTAGCTTTGTCTTTTATAACATATTTTGTTATTGTGCTTCCTTAGCTTTGTCTTTTATAACATATTTTGTTATTGTGCTTCCTTAGCTTTGTCTTTTATAACATATTTTGTTATTGTGCTTCCTTAGCTTTGTCTTTTATAACATATTTTGTTATTGTACTTCCTTAGCTTTGTCTTTTATAACATATTTTGTTATTGTGCTTCCTTAGCTTTGTATTTTATAACATATTTTGTTATTGTGCTTCCTTAGCTTTGTCTTTTATAACATATTTTGTTATTGTGCTTCCTTAGCTTTGTCTTTTATAACATATTTTGTTATTGTGCTTCCTTAGCTTTGTCTTTTATAACATATTTTGTTATTGTGCTTCCTTAGCTTTGTCTTTTATAACATATTTTGTTATTGTGCTTCCTTAGCTTTGTCTTTTATAACATATTTTGTTATTGTGCTTTCTTTAGCTCCTTGTTTTGCATGAAAGAACTAACAAACTGCGTTAATTATGTTTAAACGATAGTTTATTTCCAATACACATGTGCAGCTGTGAAAACTGTAACCAAGAATAAAATCACATAAATAAAAGGGCAAAATGTACATCGAAATAAAAAGGTACAATATTTTATGAATAAATAACACAAAGAGAGGAGACAAATTAAATAGCCGGAACAGCGACACCAAATACATTTGAGACACAAAGGTTTTCTCAAGACTATGTGCAATGAGGAATGTGATTGCCAAAATATACAAATAAAATATCGAATATATTTATGTCTATTAAAAACGAAGCTATACGTTATTTTATGTTTAAATCTTGCATTCAATTTATATATGTATAAAAGTTTTAGTTTTTTTTTACCTCGTTAGCACTTTTAGGGTCTAAAGAAAAAAACTTAACTTATATTTAACTGACTGACCCGGGTGGATGAACGACCAACGAAGTGACCGTGTTCTCTTCAGGAGTCGAATCTCAAAAAAAGGAATAGTATCCTTTACACTGTATCCCTTCGCCTAAGAGACTGGCTTACTCACTGACCGAATCACCACCCGGGTGTAGGGCTTCTACTTTATTTTAATTTTCAAGCTATATAGAACAATTATGATCAGTATTTTAGCTAGAACGGTCTTTTCTCTACATTTGTGACCTTATACTGAGGAACTATTTTGTGGTAACGAATTTAGCAAGGGACTATTAGGTGTTGATATTTCGACATTGTGAATAGTAAAGGGCCAAAAAACCAATGCCCATGAATCTTATGAAAAGTCGAATCTGGTTAGAATCATTACAGTCACAACAATACCACATTTACTCTAGGGGTTATCTTACTTAAAATATCCCCAAAGTGTTGGAAAATTAAAATTTTATTCATAAATATAAGTTTTATAATTTCATTGACAGTGGTGAGTGGAACAAAGAAACCTGTGAGTAAGACCCCCCCCACCCTTTTTCGATTTGTTCAGAACTAAACACAAGCAGGTAAATATCTAAATGGTAGTGGGACCTAAGTGGGAAGAAAAAAGAAATATAAGTTAGAATTTGAGAATGGATGGTGTCTTTCAAAGATGCATTTCATTTGGGGAAGTCAAGGACAAAAAGGATACTACATTTTGATCTTGAAAACCATGTTAAACAGGATGACGACACCGATGGACCCAAACTCATCTTAACATCCGGTTTTGTTTACCTTGGAAAGTGTCACAAACTAACAGTGTCAGGTTTGTTATCAAGGGAGTGGAAGTTGTAAACTACCCATGACTAACTATTGATATATTGTCGGCAAAATATAAGTGCAGAAATGAGTTGGCTATTCTTTGTTTCGACCACCAGTTTTGTTCCTGTGGCTTCCAGAATTTCTCAGACAGTGGTTTTTTCGACCAATTGGGAGCCTTGCAAAGGTTGCTATGAGGAGCGCATGAGGTTAGTTGGTGGGATCTTCAATGTCTTAATGGATGAAGGTGTAAATAAGTGTTGGTGTGGGTTAGGGTTAGTGTAGGAGAGAGAGTGTTGTTGCAGAAGGGGGAGTTTGGAGGGTCGTGTAGAGGAGGTAGTTTGTTCCACGGGGGATTAGGTTTGGGGTTGGACGTTTGTTATTTCCGCCTTTATCTTGCTCTTCTATGTTTTCTCTTTTGCTGAGCTAGAGGGTAGTGAGATCATGCACGACCCCTTCTCATTGGCTCTTTCTTCTTCATGGATTTGTGTTCTTCCTCTTGGTCCCTTTTGTTGCCAGTGTTATAAGTCTGTTTCTTCAATGGCTGGTGTTGTGGTTCCGTTGCCGATTTCTGGTTGCACAGGTGGTGGTACCATGGCAGAGACGATTAGTGCCAAGAAGCTGGACTGGGGCGATTTTCTATTCACTAGCTGCTAAATTTATGCTAAACAGGCTAACAGCATCTGATTTGATGTCAAGTGACTGGCCTCATCAATGGAAATAAAATTACCTACTCGCTCAACTCCACCAGCATCCTGACAAAGGGACGGTAATTGTCACAGATATAGTGAAACTCAAAACTCATATGTATGCTATTATATTGCCAATAACATGGTACACCAATAACAAATGAAAATGTGCTAGATTTATCAGCTTAAATGATATTTGTGTCTAACTTTGAAAATCTAATGAGATAACTTTGTTAGATGCATACAATTTCACTAGAAAAAAAAGATCTACACAATCAGTGCCAAGTAGCTGGCCTGAAGCGATTTTCTATTCGCTTGCTGCTGAATTTATGTTAAATCGCCTTAAGACGTCGATGGTCACTAAATTAATTTAACATTCGGGTATTGTTAAGCCTGGAGTTTTCCTTTTCCTAGGTTGGTTGCACAACAAAAGTTTGATAGATTAGGCTACCCTATTATTTAATCCATGACTGTAATATATGGATTCCTACCTTTCCCAAATAATTTAATATGGGTTTCAGGGCAGAGGATCAGATACGAGTTGATATCAAAAATGAAATCGATGGAGTTCCTGGGAGCTAGCAATCATTGCCGAGTAGCTGGCCTGAGTTAATTTTCTATTGGCTAGCTGATGAATTCCTGTTTAATATGTTGACGACATCGATGGCCCCCAAATGAATTTAACATCCGGGTACTGTTAAGCCTGGAAAGGAAAGTGTCACAAAATAAGAGTATCAGGTTTGTTATCAAAGGAGTGGCAGTTGTAAACCACCCATGACTAACTATTGTTATATTGTCACCAAAAGATAGGTGCAGAAATGAGTTGGCTATTGTTTGTTTGAAGAATGAAGCATATGGTCTATGAATACATTGTGGACTGACCATTCGCATGAGTGAAGGATTAATTGCACGACAGTGTTCGGGTTGGGGTAACATATGGAGATCGAATCCTGGTGTATGTGACAGCTAACATGACGTCTTGCAAATACGATGATAGCAACCCCGCTTTTGATATTCATTCATATTGCATTCATGTGTTTGTTAACAGCTGTGGCCTCCATCAAGGGAAGAAATACAAGTGTAAACATTAAAAGAGGGGATGGGGTCGGGGGAAATAAAGGATTTCTCTTTGTGTAGACATTTTAGAATTGGGTGAATTCAGTTCATAACTTAATCTATCATGCAATCACACGTGACACACTTATCTATAACACACACATATATCTTTCTCTATATATAAAGTTAAATTTATTTGTATGTTTATATATTTGTATGTACAGCATTCACTCCTAAACTAATTAACCGATCGTTATGACTTTTGAAACACAACTGCTAGGTGTAAGGAGTCATAATGTGGGTTATATTTAGTTTAATTTAGTTTCATGCAAATTGGAAAAAAAGGAGGTGGAAGCCCTTCCTGAAAATTCAGATATCCCCGATTTTTGTGAAATTTTAACAATAAGCATTAGATATCGATTAATAAATATTCTACAAATTTCAGTTTCTAAGGAGTATTTTAAAGAGTTTTTAGGGAATATAATATGAGCCTAACCTCTTATTTAAAAATTCAAATATTTCAGATTGATCCATTGTTATTAAACACCAATTAAGCAAAATTTCCTAAATTTAAATTTCTTCTTAAAACCCCTTAAGCTGAAGTTTTACATTTTAAACATTTTCTCGAATCAAAACCATGTAATGGATTTTTATCAAAATTCGTCTAAGGATTCTGTCATTATATCATGATTTTAATCTTTGTAAGGGGGCATAAAAGTGGTGCAAAACCGTTCTGTCCAGAGAATTAATTTTACCGGTCCTGGGACGAGTATTCTTCTAGTATATATATATATATATGACAAAGTATCCGGGGCCCCATGGGGATCAGGTACCCTGGTGACGTGCTAGTATGCATCTTGGTGGTGATGCTACGCCGACTGAGGGCCCTGCGACGAAACCAAGTGGAGATATAAAACTAGTATATATTTGACGTAGAAATTAACTTATTCGAACGACAGAACGAGACGCCAGCTAGTCTCGTGGAATCGTGTAAGATATTAAAAATCAACTACCACCAGAGGCGAGGAGACAGTTGCCAGATGGAAGGTAGAGATTAGAGGATTCCATATCGCAAATTTAATTCTGAAATATCAATAAAGCGATATTATTGTTTAGGGTGAACGGCACGTTTTAGAACCACGATTCGGTGACAGTTGTTTTGAAGATGTCACGACGGGGGAGAGCCCACTTGACAGAGATTTATTTGGGCCTGTCATCGTTAATTACAAGTCAGGCACAGAGCATCTCCAGCTGTGTGACAGAATGAGAATGCGTTTGTTTTTGGCGATAACGATGGGCTAAAAAGAAAATCCCATTTATTTTAAGAGAAAAAAGAGTGAAACGCCTGCCCCCACCCTCCTTAAAGGAGGAAGACACGCAGGAAGTAAGATTGCAGAGAAGGGTTGTGTACGACCATAGACATCTTCAATAAAAGAATGTGTTTTTTTCACGCACGAGCCAGAGAGAGTTGAACTGACGCCTGGGAGAAACTGAAGTGGCGTGCGTCGAAATTCTAGTCACCCCCTTCGCCCATTAATGTGTGACTTAAGCAATCACTTGCGTAAAGAATTCGCACACAGAGAGAACTAGCGAAATAACTTAGAGAAAAAGAACAACCTTTGCTAAAGACATTTACGAGTACGGTAGACATTAATCCAATATAAAATCAATTCTTTTATTTTATTAATAATTGCTCTTCTATACAAAAAAACCCAGACCGAGTTGTTGAACATTGTTCTTTTCCTTTTTGTTCTGCTTGGATTATCCTTCGTCCCTACAGAGCCAACTGGTTGCTGTTCGCCCAGTCATCGCTCGCTGATATAAACAGTTTCAACGTGGGAGTGTGTTTGTAGCTGGACGAGACGACCAGATCGGCAACGTCATCATCATCATCGACGCCATCCCGGCCTAGAGGAACTTGGATCTATTATTTTTTTTTATTGCCACGACGATCTGCACGGCAGAAGGGTTCATATATATATATATATATATATATATATATATATATATATATATATATATATATATATTAAGTATCATGAAATAATTATTTTTAATTAAATCCTAGCGTGATAGAAATATGTTCAATATTTCCCAATACTTAAACATTTATTGGTTTTCTGAGGATAAGATTTATTTTATGAAACATCCATTATGGGTTAGAGAACTTTATCATGAATTATTTTTTGTTTTAATATTTGATTATAATAAACTTGTAAATTATGTAACTTTACATTTATTTTATTATCTTCTTTCTTTCTTTTTTTATGCGTCTTTTATTCCTATATAATTTTATATGCTAACTACCATGTCGAAGAATGGTTCTTGGATGTAGTGTTTAAATAGTTATTATTATTATTATTATTATTATTATTATTATTATTATTATTATTATTGTTAGCATTATTTGATATGCAAATTACTATATCACACTGTTGTCTTAAGGGTAATGTTTTATTATTATTATTATTTATTTATTTTTTACATACATATTAGTGAAATAACTGAATTGTACCTACATTTGGTTATTGGGGAAGTGGTCATTTGATCAGTACCACTGGAGAGCCATGAATTTTAAAACTGTTCTGTTTTTAAAACTCCGAAACAGTTACATGGTAAACAGCTGATGATCCCCGTTTAATATTTCATAATTCAAGTTAAGGTTCCCTGTTTTTGTTTCACTGTTATATACTTGAATCACCTTTTTGTATTTGTAAATTTTCCAGCAGTAAGTCGGCTTATGCAAATGCTAAGTCTGCAATATTTTGGATTTAGTTAGTATCCCTGGGAATTTAAACTGTATTTTCTTTCTTTGTTTAAAATGACTAAAAGCTTCTTTTGATGATATATATTTATATATATATATATATATATATATATATATATATATATATATATATATATATATAGAGAGAGAGAGAGAGAGAGAGAGAGAGAGAGAGAATGAATAGTGATAAACAAATCAGAAGATTTATAACATTATTTATTACAGTTCCAAGAATTCAAAGTCAACAATTGTCTGGCGTACGATCCTTTCAGAGACAATCATATTTAATTGTCTTGTTTTATATATATATATATATATATATATATATATATATATATATATATATATATATATATATATATATATATGTGTGTGTGTGTGTATCTTGGCAGCATCTTTTCTTTTATCATTAAAAATAACGGACATCTTGTGTCTGGTTATTTTTTCTAAGATCCTTTCCGTTTTTCTGATTAGGTTCTTAGTTTCAGACGGAAACTGGCTGATAAAATTGCTCCACTGACGATGGACCTGGAAGGGTCCGAAAGCGCTTTGGGAAGCTATGGCAATTTTATCAGCCAGTTTCCGTCTGAAACTAAGAACCTAATCAGAAAAACGGAAAGGATCTTAGAAAAAATAACCAGACACAAGATGTCCGTTATTTTTAATGATACTTGTATATATATATATATATATATATATATATATATATATATATATATATATATATATATATATATATGATTCCTCATATGTGTCTTTCATCGGCGCCTTATACTTAGGACACCAACAGAAAATTTGAGTGAAAGCATCAACATCCTTTAATTCACAAACATAAAAAACACCTAAAACACCTTACAACAGAGGACACATGAAACATATTTTATGTTAGTTCCACCATTTGTTACTATAAATACTACTACCACTAATGATAATAATATTAATCTTAGTAAAGATAAAAATAATTATACCAATAATTATAGTAATAGTAGTAGTTACAATGGTAATTGTATTAATACTTACAGTGATTGTATCAATAAAAAACAGTAATAACAATTATAAATAACAATCATATTAACAATGGTGATAATAATTATATTCTACCCTCAATAATAAGATAGCAGTAATAATAATTATAATGAAACTAATAATGAATATAATAATGATAATAGTAATAATAATCTAATTAGTTATAATAATAGTCAAAGTTAAAGTAATACATATCGAATCGATAAGGTCTATATTGGGTATGAATCTAAAATAGAACATTAGGGGGTAAAAGAAATCATAGAACATCACAGTAATAATGACCGAAGCATGAACAATAAAGTTGTTGCCGTCACTAAAGCTGGATTATGTCAGAATTACTTTTAGTAAGAAACGAAACTAGTCAGAGAGAACTTAGACAGAATTTTACATGCAATTAATATAAGGTGGAAGTGCACGAAGGTTTTTTTTAAATATGAAAAAAATAAACGAAATACAATTCTTAGAGTAAAATACATAAGATAAAGGTATCACATATAAGACAAGAAACAGTTTGAAAAAGGTGAGCATTAAACAAGCAAATATGAATGGATACGAATAATTAGAAGTCCAGTTTCAAATGAGGTTATTTTCAAAGTATACCTGGGTTTGCTTGCGGTGGAGTTTGTAGTAAATATAATTTGTTAAAAATCTGTATAGATTTTTAACAAGTTATATTTACTACAAACTCCTCTGCAAGCAAACCCACCTATACTTTTTTGTTAAAAATCTATATTTGGTTAG
>OY744545.1:18993984-19016484 GCA_963556195.1 Sepiola atlantica | reverse complement strand
CAACAACAACAACAACAGTATGAGAACATTTTTCTTCACCGCACACAAAATGAATCTTTTCATCCAGCTAAAAAAAAAAGGTTGTTTGTTTTCGCGAAGCTACATACACTCTTTCAACTCTAAAAAGATAGACAGCTACGCGAACAAAGATCCTAACTCTGGACCTCAACTCAAACAAAATAAATATACGCCAAAGTTTCACACTGGAATAAAAATTTATTATCTACTGGCTTAATGGAACTCACTCAAACATAGATTCACTTGTACCTTCAAATTTCTAAGCCAAATCACAAATCTTTCGCAACCTCCATGCATCGACATCTGATAATGATTTCACCAGCAAAACGAAGCCATAAAGTATATCACCTTCGGGGCAGACTCAATTACATCCAAACAACATGCAGACTCACTTGCGCTCAATCATTCAACCGCAGACTCACTTGCGCTCAATCATTCAACCGCAGACTCACTTGCGCTCAATCATTCAACCGCAGACTCACTTGCGCTCAATCATTCAACCGCAGACTCACTTGCGCTCAATCATTCAACCGCAGACTCACTTGCGCTCAATCATTCAACCGCAGACTCACTTGCGCTCAATCATTCAACCGCAGACTCACTTGCGCTCAATCATTCAACCGCAGACTCACTTGCGCTCAATCATTCAACCGCAGACTCACTTGCGCTCAGTCATTCAACCGCAGACTCACTTGCGCTCAGTCATTCAACCGCAGACTCACTTGCGCTCAGTCATTCAACCGCAGACTCACTTGCGCTCAGTCATTCAACCGCAGACTCACTTGCGCTCAGTCATTCAACCGCAGACTCACTTGCGCTCAGTCATTCAACCGCAGACTCACTTGCGCTCAGTCATTCAACCGCAGACTCACTTGCGCTCAGTCATTCAACCGCAGACTCACTTGCGCTCAATCATTCAACCGCAGACTCACTTGCGCTCAATCATTCAACCGCAGACTCACTTGCGCTCAATCATTCAACCGCAGACTCACTTGCGCTCAATCATTCAACCGCAGACTCACTTGCGCTCAATCATTCAACCGCAGACTCACTTGCGCTCAATCATTCAACCGCAGTCTCACTTGCGCTCAATCATTCAACCGCAGACTCACTTGCGCTCAATCATTCAACCGCAGACTCACTTGCGCTCAATCATTCAACCGCAGACTCACTTGCGCTCAATCATTCAACCGCAGACTCACTTGCGCTCAATCATTCAACCGCAGACTCACTTGCGCTCAATCATTCAACCGCAGACTCACTTGCGCTCAATCATTCAACCGCAGACTCACTTGCGCTCAATCATTCAACCGCAGACTCACTTGCGCTCAATCATTCAACCGCAGACTCACTTGCGCTCAATCATTCAACACAAAAAGATTCGAATCACCCATTCAAAAACGTTGCCAGATGGAAAAGCTACAGAAACAAGTATTGTGCACACGACTTTTTCTAATTTTCAACAGCAAAACAGGCATACACACACAGAATGTTTCTCATTTACTACATTACATATTGATAAATATTTTCAATATTTTTCAATCTGAGGGGTGTTTTATGGGATTGACATCTTAATATTTTATTATCGGCGTAAACACAAAAACAGAAAGCAATACCAAATTCACTTTAACAAATAAAGCTTAAACTGGGTCCATAAAAATCAGCTCCCAGAGACGGTCTAAGAAAAAGGCGCAAAAAAGCCAAAAATGTTGATCACGTGGAATTCTCCCAACTAGTCAAACAATATAAAAGCAGACCGCACAACAAAATCTGCCTCTTTCCTTTTTCCTCTTTTTCTCTTGGGCGCTTAACAGAGAGGACAAGTTCGGCTACTCCCTCACCTTTGGGCAAAGGGTGCCAGTGCGTCGACTGACTACTAAACACACACACATACACAAAGGCAACACACGCAACCACACACTGCTGACAAAGGCACACACCAAAAAACAGTTCCCCATTTTAGACCGGATGTTTTTTGGGAGGCAATAAAAAATTTGTTTGCAACAATTTAAAAAAATTATTAACACATAAGAAAATCAAACTAGTGTTTATAATTGGAATTTTAATTTTTTTATTTTTGAAGATATTTCTTGACAAATAAGCAAATAAAACTATTTTTATAATTGGAATTTAATTTTTTTTATTTTTGAAGCTATTACTTGACAAATAAGCAAATAAAACTATTTTTATAATTGGAATTTAATTTTTTTTTATTTTTGAAGATATTTCTTGACAAATAAGCAAATAAAACTATTTTTATAATTGGAATTTTTTTTAGTTTGAAAATATTTTTTAAATAGTTTATATTGAAAATGTTTTTAAATGGTGTAATAGCTGTCTATAAATAGAAATTAAGCAAAATTTTAATATATTAAACATCATAGTAATAACATATCCAATACAGAATTATGACGAAATTGTCGTTTGTTTGACGGCGCCAGAGAAATTTCTGTAGATGAGTGTAAAAGTTTTCCTGGCTAGTGCATCGCATTCCACAGAATTTTTCTGACGTTTCGAAGGCTAACTATCCTAAAAAAAAGTGCATCCAAATGAAACTAAAAATTCCACCAAATTTGAAGCGATCTAATCCGGGAGGAGTTGGCATAAGGATCCGTCGTCCTTTGTTCGTCTCTGCAAAGCAAAGGGTGCGGTACCACAAATCAATAGAGTTAAATTGGCAACGTTGTTTCTGCACAATTCCTTTGTGTGTTCTGGATCAAACCTTCCCTGACTTCGCATGCAACCGTTGAGCCTTGCCGTTCTCGGTGTCGGGGTAAAACCTGCCATCTTGCAGGTTAACAAATAGCTGCAACCAACGAGGAGGACTCTATGTAGACCAGACAATCCTTCGTGATCTCTAAACAGATGTCCAATTCCAAACGAATATTTTTTGTAAAAATATCAACTGTTGATTGGATAATAATCTCAATACAGAATATTTATTTCAGCCAATCAAAAGCTAAGGAAATATACACTTTAACATCTATCAAAAATATACGTTGGAAGATTTGGCGCTACCTAATTGATACTTAAGCTAAGCCCAAGAAATATTTCACACAGTCTGCCCGAAATCCTTCACTGCATGTTGGTCTTTCGGCTCACTGTCGGCAACAAATTAAGACTGTCCAGTTACTGCTAATCTTGTCCCCTGCCTAGCAAGCTTCTGACCAAGACACTTATTCTTTTCAGGGCCTGCATGGGACTGTTTCTTCCCAGTGACTGTATATTCGGTTATTTCTATTTTTGTAATGATAGACTTTGTTATTCTTTCTGATATTGCCTTTCCCTCTATAAATCTTGCGACACCGACATGATTTGAATACACACCCTTCTGAAAGTTACATGTATATGAAGTAGAAATAGTTAAACTGATAGCATAATTACATATAGACTCAGCTGACGATGAGTGCGGAAGCTGCAGTTTAGCAACAGCACCCTACAATATTCACAGATGGCTTAGTTTTAATCATACAACACAAGAAATACATATTTAAAAAATCAAAACAGTTAAACTACGGTACACTAATTATCACGATATATAAACTTAAAACCAAAACAGTAGGCCTAACGTTAGGTGTGCGATTAAAGATGATTGTGTGGAGCAGTGTTTTGGTGGAGAATAAGTATGAAGAGAATAGCGGATGGGGGAAAGTGAAAAGGAATGTTATGATGGGTGATAAAGTAGTTTGTGGAATGTTGAGAGGAGTGCAAATATAAATATATCTACATGTTCTTATATCAATATCTACAATTTCAAGCAGTTTTCTTTTGTACAATTAGGTCAGATTGTTATTGAAATGAGAACGGGTATTAATAAGATGCGGTCATTCATTAATAGATGAAAATGCTATTTCAAAATGAAGCATGACAGGCCAATGAAAATGCTATTTCAAACTTAAACATGACAGACCAACGAAAATGCTATTTCAAACTGAAGTATGACAGACCACTAAATATGCTATTTTAAACTGAAACATGACAGACCAACGAAAATGCTATTTCAAACTGAAACATGACAGACCAACGAAAATGCTATTTCAAACTGAAACATGACAGACCAACGAAAATGCTATTTCAAACTGAAGCATGACAGATCAACGAAAATGCTATTTCAAACTGAAGCCTAACATAGCAAATACAAATGCTATTTCAAACTTAAACCTGAGAGACCAACGAAAATATTATTTCAAACTGAAGCATAATAGACTAACAAAAATTCTATTTCAAACTAAAGCATGACAGATCAACGAAAATGCTATTTCCCAAGGCTCCCTCAGCATGGGGGCGGACGCAGAAGGAGTGGTAGCACCCAATCAAGTGGTGGATTTTGTGATGGAGGCCAACCCAGCTCCCCTAAAAAGTGACTCTGCTATCAGGAGCCAGAGTTCCCCCAGTGAGGGAGGTGCGGTTTCACCCAAGAAGTGATTCCCTCCACTTCAACCCCCCTCTGGGCGCCCTTAAATAGAGGCTCAACTCCCAGGAGCAAGTGCAACCCTCGGTTCTACCATCAGGAACCAGGGGGAGGCCAAAACAGCACCACTGAGAGGGTTCACTTGGGGGAAGAACCCAGAGAAAAAGATCTCCCTACAAAGATGTTTATTTAAGACAGTACAAACAGTATATCGAGGGGAATGTACTGCAGTCTGCCTGGTTCCTGGGAGGCGATTGAGGACAGATTTTTCTCCCTTGTTACCTCAGACTTAAAGGAAATTCGCCTCTTGGGACTCCAAAAGGGGGACATGGTAGAGCTCTTGAAGAAACTAAACACCCCAGCTACTTACATTTGCCAGAGGAGCTTTGCCATGTGGGACATCTTTCTCTCCTCAAAGGATGAATCGGAACGACTCTCTCTAAAGAAATATGAGGAGCAAGAATGTAGCTAGAGCCTGAATACTAGGGCAGCAGAAGAACGCGGGTCCACATTTACTGAGCTGGGCATGCACTTCAGTCAGTTTGGAGATGTGGAGCAAGTGGACCCAGTAAGGTCCAAGAGCCGAGTTCATATGACCGACTAGGCCCCAACACAATTCTAGCAGTGCTGATGCACAGAGAGTGGAATTTTATGATTGTTGTGGAAAGCTATCATCTGCACTGGTGATTTTGCCAGAAGCAAGGCCACATGGCAAAGAACTGCCCCCAAAAGACTGTGCTCAGCCAACAAGCACCACCAGTAGCCCCAGTCCATGGTCCAAGGCCAGCTCCACTTCCAACTGCTACTCCAACACCAGCCCGAAGGCCAGCGGACCCCTTAGGAAGAGCAGAGGAGGAATAGAGGACTGGTGAGTAACTGCTTCCGCCACAGTCTCACCACCCATCCAACCACAGCAGAAGCAACAACAACAGCAACAACTGTAGAAGCAGCAGCAGAAACAACAGAATTTCATCACTCACAGAACTGGCAAGGGACAAAAAGTCCTTTCAGAAAAATAAGATAAAAAAGAGGGTAAGTTAGCTAGTCGAGTGAATGAGCCTACCCCCCTTTCCTGGTAATAGAAATTCTCCAAGATGCCCACTCCCTCCTTTCATTATTTTTGCCCTCGGCTTCCGCCAATTTGTATTTATCTTTGAAGTACACCATCCATTCTTCCAAACTCTACCCTCTCTTTTTTCTTTTTTCTCCCACTTAGGTCCCACTTCCATTTAGAGATTGTCCTGCTTGTTTTCAGTTCTGAACATACCGGAAAACAATGGGCGGACTATTTAGAAAGGGTTGGAAGTGTCTTTCTATTTCCCACTCCCAATTTTAATCCAATGAATTTTTGAATTTTTGAATAAATGTATTTATGAAAAATAAAAATTGTTAACAATTTGAGGTTATTTTAAGTAAGATGACCCTGAGAGTAAATGTGATATTGTGGTGACAGAGATGATTCTAGTTAAGAGTAGACATTTATATCACTTTTGACCAAGGATGACCAACAACCCCCAGTTTGTCCACACTTTTGATTGCTTTGTGCCTAATTTGTTCTGAATGTATTTTTTAAATATTTTGTGTGAATAAATAATTGAAAGTGTAGTATCTGTTTTGTCGGTGAAGGATGTATCCTTCTGGACAGAAGGCAATTTTAATTTTTGTCCTCATCCAGAGTGCCCCTTTTTGAGGAGCTGGCTTTTCTCCTCATTAAAAACCGACCATGTGTCTAACTGTACCCTCGTCGGGAGGCAATCTCTTCATCTCATTAATCCTTATCCTCGAGTGGCTCCTGACCATGATAATTAGTGACCCATCAGTAAAACAAGCAGCCCCTAGATTGGCAGAATGATATCAAGGTGTACCTCGGCTGGTATGGCAACTGGCGGTGTTTGCCAAATCGGAACAAGCGAATTTTACTGGTCTTCGGTTAACTTTAGAGGAATCATAAAAAATATCTGCTCAGCACAATTTCAAAACAATTAAGTTGTGGATCTATGTTTCATCCATTCTCACATATTGATGCAAAAACTAGTTTTTATTGCATTGAAATAGTTGCAAACAACGCTCTAAATCGTTGACACGTTGTTGGTTTTGATCGATCGTGAGCAGATTTGAACACAACTTTCTCACTGACAAATGTTCATGCAAAATGGTGAATACACTGCCTTCTTATATCTTCAACTCCTGTGCTATCTCACGCAACTTTAATTTACGAGTTTGTGAACTTTTAAAATGTTTTACTAGACAACTGCAGTATTTGGGCGACCTAAGCCTTCAGCATCATTTGGGCTGTGTTTAAAGTAAGCATACCACCTCTTAAACGTTGTTTCCAACAGAGCAGATTCTGAATAATACTTATGAAGCCATTACTTTGCCTGAACAGTAAGTTTTTCATCAGAAAGCAATGCTTTATTAACACACGAAATTCAGATTTTTCCAATGTTTGAAAATTTACAACAGTAGCCAGTTCCCTTAAATAACTGTAATTTGTAAACTAATAATCTGATTGAGACATTTGAAGATTAGTACTTTATAAAAATCATATGGATTTTTTGTTTAGTGGCGCCATCTATGTGTCAGGCGGAGGAGAGTGATGTGCTATTAATGCATACAACCATTTAAGTCAACTTTCTTCTTTGTGTGTCTGTGAAGCATGTGGTTATACTTTTTACAGCGTCTTTGCATTTTTGTTCTACTTTGCAAGATCTTTCAAGCTGCATCGGTTGGGCAGTAGAAAGCAGACAAAGCAGTGCTGCATCGTATGGTCCTCCTCTCCACACCCGCAGATGGTTGGGTCGGTTTTGTACAACTTTTGATCGCCCCATTTCTGTTCTCAGGTGGTTGAGTGTTTTTCACTGGACCCAGGGTGCTTCTAAGCTCAGAAAGGGGAGATGCCCATATCAATAGGAGGGGAGTATTCTCTAACCCTCTGGTCCACCACTGCAATCTGTCTCTTCCTGAGATGTTGTTAGGTGTTCGACATGGCTGAGGCAGCTTCTCGTTTACTTCAGTCGTTCGGCTGGTGGTTCATGTCTATGAAAGAGATGGTGTCAATCACTGGTATTCTACTGGTAACTTCACATCTCACATTAAATTCGATAAAAAGGTTTCATACCAAAAACATAGGAATATGTATTGATATGAAATAGTAGAACTAGTTATGTGAATACTGATATGCATTTAATTGCTTCCCACCGCTGCAGAATGCGGCACAAGACTAGAGGATGGGGAGTACCAGCTTCCCCAAGGAGAGATACTCTGTTCGGTTACAAAAATAGCCGAGAACGTGTGAGAAGCAGCAGTGGCAGTGAATGTTGTTTTTACATATAGACTGGGAGGTGACGGTGGTGAAGTGGATTCCGACGTAGACTGGCGACCTGAGTGTGTCAAGTTCAAATCCTTTCGGTTCGATAGCACCATTTTCGCTATGGACGTTGGCAACCTTCACGGGGTTCCTTCTGCGAGTACCTGATTCTTGAAAGAACTTGAAAAACCAATACCAACAACAGAATCGAGTCGGTTAAAAGTCGCGTCTGATGCTGATTCATATGAAAAGAAGAAAAAGAACGTAACGACTCTCGAGTGGACGAAATGGACATGTGTACTCAATTTCTTCTTGCAGACAAAGCATCTTCTTTCACCTAGAACGTTCTCGGACACTTTGGATTTGTATTCTTCCCGAACTCTTTATCTTTCGGTGTCTTTACATGTTGTCAATAAAAAATAATTAATTTTGTATGGATAGACTTTGTCATTCTTTTTGTTTGATAATGTCCTATCTTCAATATTGGTGAACCCCTGAGTGCGGTCTCTTCAACAAACGGAACTTGGTGAACCCCATTTCACTGTAAATAATAAACCACCATAGATTAGGAGATTACCTAACTATGTGTGAGGCGAGAGAAATAATGCGATGAAAAGATGCAGGTGCAGTATACTTAACATCCCCCTTCTCATGTTATGAATGGGTTTCTAAATAATACCGTAATTACCGTGAGGATTGGCGCTTTGTTAACTATTCTGTACCTTCACCCAATGAAAAAGCTCAGGAAATTTATGAAAGCAGCCAAGAAGTTGAGCTTAACTTAGAAATCGTGGTAAGTGTTCTTTTCCCGAAGACATAATTGAACCATCTTATCTATACGCTATCTGACGATAGAATTGAATCCAATTTAGATAAACTTCTGCCATATCAACAACTTCCTCTTCCTCGGGATATGAAGTCTGCATTTCACGTTCGATTGCAAATTATCCCAGAAAGATGGTTCCTTTTCTACAGGCGAAAATCTCCCCGCTTCCCAAAATGGCTGATAACGTATTCAAACGGCTGAAAACTGGAGTAGGAAAAAAATGCTGAAGTGTATGCGATCGATAGAACTCTTTACAAAAAGAGACAGATTATTCGCCTCTAATCACGCGATGGCTGCCACTTTCAATCGGGTCAAACATGTGAATTTCGTTTCAAGAAAATTACGTACAAGTGAATGAAAGCTAAAGAAAATCACGCACAAAAGGGGAGCCTTTCGAGTGGACATCACTTTACTCTAGAGATCAATAGTGTTCGATTTCTAAATGGCTAGCCATAACATTAAAAATGATAACTGTTGCGAGGATCGATATCCAAAGGTCAAACAGCACAAGATCGATAGCCAATGCATGATGCGTGACACACCAACACTGAATAGCAACATTATTTATTAGTATAAAAATAAATACAAAGTGTGGCACAAGGCCGAAAAAGTTGCGTGTGTAGAGGCTGGTTTTAACTAACTTAACTAGTCACATTCATATTATTCACCAAAACAAAATCGCTCAATTATTAACTTACTTAAGACCCATATAAAACAATGTGATACACAGGTGGGGAGTTGGGGAGTTGGGGAGTTGGGGAATAACACATTTATTTACAAAAAAGGATGACCAATATTTACAACTAGCGGGATTCAGTCGGCGTTGCCCGTGTGGAGATATATATGGATTGACATTTGTCCGAATCTTATAAAGTTGACTGACCGACGGCGTGGGCGAAAACATAAGCCACGCCCCCAAATTCGAGCTGAAAACAAAATCAGAATTTCGTTTCCAAAAACCAGCTCCCAGCATCAACTTAGCAAAATTACTAAAAAAAAAAAAAAAAATGGCTGTCATCTGGGGTGCTGTCAATTACGTCCGCGCAACCACTGGTCGTAAAATATAAAATGATCTCACGTCGACAAAATCTCTCTTTTTCTTTCGACGCTTAACAGGATGATACGTTTTTCCAGACTCTCCTCACCCTTCGGGGCGAGGGACGCCTCGGGTAACTACCATTCACCATTCAACTCGCACACACATTCTTACACGCCCTATCATTTCTCACTCACGTACACACCGTCATACACTTACGCACTCCGACAACGTCTCGCGCACACACACATTCGTACAACTACGCACCACACACGCACTCTTAAATTATAGGCATAAACATTTTATTACTTCCCTAACAGAATTTTCAAATGAGCAATTAATGTCTTGTATTTTATATATAAATATTGTGTTTCTTTAAATAATATTTCCTTTTCCGTTCTTTCTTCATTCAACTTTCATGCATGTTTTTTTTTATCTGTTTTTCTGTTTACAGATATATTGCTGATCGGAAGGTTTTTTAGAAAAAATAATTTCAAATATCATTATGTTTACAATTTTTGCCTTGAAAGAAAAGTTAAAAATAACATTTTCAATGTGAGGTCAAGTAAGAAAAAAAATCTCTCAGTGCTGTTGTCTTCTAAAAACCAAACTAGTTGTTGACGCTGCATTTTTTAACGTTTCTGTAAAACGGCAAATGCTTTTAAGGAACGAAACAAATTCTTTGGCGCTTGTTCGTTATATTTTTACATTTGGTTACACTTTTTCCTTCCATACAAAAAAAATTGCTATGGTCATAAAGTGATATACGCGACACTGCTGGCCGTGCTTCCGCTTTCTATCCACTCCGAAACGAATTTCTGCAACGTTTTTCTTCACTCTCTACGGATCCGACTTTTCTCCTATGATCAAACTTCTCTGTTCGCAATCTAACTTCCCTCTGCCTCCTCCCCCAATCACTCCTCTTTTATCTCTTCCATTTCCAATCAGGAGCATCTCATTTGCATACCTCGTAGTCACCCTGTAGGCATTTAAAGAAACAAGTCGGCCATTCTTGTTTCCTTCTTCTTCACACGAGGTAAGCCACGCAAAAACGCGGTCGGTCGTTCTTGTTTTCTCTTCTTTTTCCTCATTTACACCACACGCCCCCCTTGATCTTCGAGATCAATAGGATACTTCGTAATCCTCCATCCAAGCAGGCCGCCTCCTCTCACGTCGAGGCCTCTGGGGAACAACTTCTTGGGGGTTAACATTTTCAGGTTCACTACAACGTGGGTCTAAGTCAGGTAGAGTCGCATCATTTGCTTCTCGGTGGCCCTCGATTTCCTCTTCTTTACTGCCCTCACTGCGTACCGGCAGTGTCATGCGACGCAGGTCTAGGATATGCCGGGGAACGCCGTTCACCATCACATTGTTCTTCGACCGCAATCCCGTTACGACCCCTTTTTTCCAACGAGTGGTACACTGTGCATTAGGGGGTTTCACCCATACCTCTTCACCTACTTTGATAGTGGCTTCCTCACTCTCGATTCCTGCTGTTTTGTTGCACGGGTGCCGCCACTTATATGTGAAAACGGCCCTATGAGGGACAGTTGTCTCGTCTTGTTTGGTTTTTGGCGAGATGTTGTACCAAAACACCGCCTCTATGGGTGATACGTTGCTTTTTTCCGCAGCGGCTTTAATGGTGCGATGATTCCTCTCCACTATTCCGTTGCCACTCGGCCGATACGCTGCTCTAAAAAATTGCCTTACTCCCCACTTATCGCATACCCCTTTAAAGGCTTCAGATCGGAAAGCGGGCCCATTGTCCATCAAGAGTTCCTCAACCGGCCCTCTCTCCAAAAATATCTCCTCGATGACCCCTCCGATCGCCCATGCCGCTTCTGCCCTGATTTCTCTCCAGATGGCAAACCTTTCCGGTCCACAGTCGACCATCGAGAGATACAATTTGTGGCGATAGTGCGTCACATCAATAGCCAATCGCTTCCAGTCCTCCGCAACGTGCAACTGTCCTGTTTCGTGTCTGGACGGTCTAGGGTCAATTGATTGGCACTCTCGACAGTTCTCCACCACTTCCCTAACCTCCTCCTCGGTGGTCTCCGGGTAAACCTCTCTGGCTAGGAATAACGTTCGTTCCCGACCAAAGTGGTGCATTTCGTGTGACTCCTTGACTTCTTCCCCTGCATAGCATACCGAGGAGACCTCCTTTCCCTCCTGCAGCCAGGCCTTCTTCACGCGTGTCATCGAATCCGCCTTGTTTTTTTCTGATGGGACCAACACGACAGATACTCTTAACTGGAACTCCGCTATTAGATCGGCGAGCGCTCCGAGTCTGCGCTTGATCAGCATTTCCGCAGCACCTTTGGTCTTAACTCTCTTATCGCCAGTTACTGCCGACCGAATCCACGATGCTGCCGTTGCCGAATCGGTTTTAATTTCAATTATTTTCAATCCCCACTTCAGGGCCAGATTGAGTCCTTTCATAACGGCATCTAGTTCTGCTACGTTGATATGGGAGAAGTCGTTGGTTTTTCTTAGCCATGCCGCATCCTCCACAGTTACGCCTCCCATCTCTAGTACGACGCCCAACGCCAGGTTACTGGCATCGCACCAAATCACACCCGCATCTCCGCTGCTGACATACCAGTCCCCTTTCACTGGGTCCTCATTCCTCACCCTCGCAATGATATCTTGCAGCATGTTCATAACCTCCTTCGTTACACGGCCCTCCCAGCCAGCAGTGCCTGCTAGTCGTTTAATAAAACTACATGCTATCCTGAGCCAGCCAGCGATAGGATAGTGCCCGACCAGCCTCCCGCAGACTGAGAAAAGTTCTCGCTTCGTCAGCTCAGATCCGACTTCGGGTATTACACTCCCTCGTTCGAAGACAAGGCTTTCTTTTCCATCTCGCCTTAGTTTCAACCCCAGCACCCGTCCTCCATCCAGGGCCTCCGCCGGTTTTGCAGTTAACCCATACTTCTCGACATGGCTTCTTACTTTCTCCGCTGTCACCTCTGCCTCCTCCACCAGAATGTCGTCAATGTACGAACTAGTGGCCTCCTCCACTGAACGGTCTTTGCTCAGCACTGTCTTCAGCACGGCAGTCATAATTTTGGGGGCTGAACTCAGCCCAAAGCCTAACCTCGTCAGACAATACACTCGCCCCTTGTACCGGACCAGCTGGTACTGCCAGAGTTTTTCATCTACATGGATCTGCAGATATGCCGATTTCAGATCGACAATTTTTGTGGCCCGTCCCATTCTTCTCCATTTCCTCATGACCTCCTCACATACGTCGATCCCCGTTCCAGTGTGGCAGGCTACGTGTCTGTTCAATTCTCTGAAGTCCAGTACGGGCCTAATCTTGTTTTTTGTAGGCTGAACAACCGCCAGTAGTGGCAACACTCCTTTTTCTTCCCCTGTCCACGGTTTCAGAATTCCTTCTTTTATCCACCTCTCCACTTCTTCCTCAAATCCTTTTCTTATTTCTCCTCGCAGGGTGTTTTCGTAGCAGCCCACTTTATTCTGTAGTTCCGGGGGTCCGGAGATCCATTTCCATTCCACCGTCCACCTCACGCCATCAAACTTTGCCAGGAAATCTTTGTCCTCAATGCAGCAAACCTCCGGTTTTGGTATTCTGATGGTTCTATCACCTTCCACTCCTGCCATCCCCACTGCGCCGAGACGTCCGAACGTCACTTGGCTCCCTCGTAACGTGGCGCCCCCCAGTCGGTTAATTGCACTCATACCTATAATCACGTCAACACCACCGACCAGATGATTCAACACTAAGGCTCGCAGTCCAATGGACACCCCTTGCACCATTACTTCCGCTGTCGTCTCACCTAGGCACTTCACATCCCTGCCATCCACGGTCCTAATAGTCCTGGTTCCGCTCCATGACCTAGCGACATTCCTCGCTAACAACGTTGTAGTACAGCCTGTGTCGACAAGGGCTATGGCTTTCTTCCCATTGACTACTACCGGTAACCGAGGCAACGTTCCATCATGCGCCATCTCCGCACAGAAGGGGTAACCACTGGCGCAATAGCTCCCCTTCACTCGTTTCCCTGGTGCCGTGCAGCAACACAATAGCGGCTAAGGTGCCCCACTTGTCCACATCGGTAGCACGTGATCCCCGGTCTCGGCTCTTTGCAGTCCTTGATCAGATGAGGGCCCTGGCACCGGAAGCACTTGATTGCAGGTCTCCCCTCCTGTCGCCTCGCCGGCTGCCTCTCATTCAAGTGAGGCCTCATGCACATATTTCCACCCACAGCTGCAGCCACGATTGGGCTTTTAACATTTTTCACTAGGACTCTGGCGTGAACCAAGAGATCGTCCACTTCCATAGTATGGATCCCAGTGATTCTCTGCATGTTCGTAGAGATTTCCTCTGGGAAGCCGTTAACTAGGTACAGCTTTACCGTCATCTCCAGGCTCCTCCCCACGTAACCAGCCAACCCTGCCAGTCTCCTGATCTCTGCCGCAAAGACGTCAACCGACTCGCCGGTCCACCTCAAACTGGAAAGCTTACCAAGTGCTTCGAATGGGCCCTCAGCGAAGGCCAATTTCAGCCTTTGCTCCACTGAGGCAAGGTCTTCCTTGTCTTCATCTCGCATCTGCTGGTAAATCGTGAGGGCCTCCCCCTCTAAGTATAGCGGCAGCAGGGTGACCACATCTTCTATCTTTTGCAGCTTCGCCACCATCTTTAATTTCTCCAGCCACTTAATCAGGTCACCCTCCCCAGTAAAGGGTCTCAGCATGTGAGTGCTCAGTCTCCACTCAGCCATGGTAATTTGCTCGATGCGCCGAAATAGCTTGTGATATACGCGACACTGCTGGCCGTGCTTCCGCTTTCTATCCACTCCGAAACGAATTTCTGCAACGTTTTTCTTCACTCTCTACGGATCCGACTTTTCTCCTATGATCAAACTTCTCTGTTCGCAATCTAACTCCCCTCTGCCTCCTCCCCCAATCACTCCTCTTTTATCTCTTCCATTTCCAATCAGGAGCATCTCATTTGCATACCTCGTAGTCACCCTGTAGGCATTTAAAGAAACAAGTCGGCCATTCTTGTTTCCTTCTTCTTCACACGAGGTAAGCCACGCAAAAACGCGGTCGGTCGTTCTTGTTTTCTCTTCTTTTTCCTCATTTACACCACAAGGTGATCAGTTTACGTTAAATTTATATGGAGAACTGATCCCCACTAAAATCTAAAATATTCCACCCCCCCAAATTAAAGAAAAACAGGAATCCTCTAGCGACATGATCGGTAATTGTACACAGATGAAGAAAAAATGGTGATGGTCTAAAATGGGTGGTCAGTTTATGTTAAATCTAAATAGTAAAACTGACCCCCCTTCTAAAATCTAAAATATTTGAAAAAAAATTAACAAGACGTGAATTCTCTATCAACATGATAGGTAATGTATACAGAAAAAAGACAGAAAAAAATGGGTCGGTAAAAAAGGTGAAAACAATTCTTTTTTCTTAAATTATTTTAAATCTTAAAAATACTAATAAAAATAATTACTTAAATGTATAAACCCTTTTTTAAATACATTCTTCACTGAGATATTCTTGTTTGATTTTTCTTTTGTTTTATAGAACGAAGAAAATCTATTTAACAAAAAATAATTTCGTTTTTTTTACGTTCTGATACATTTTAGTTATTTTATAGACCTACCTCAGTTAGAACATTCAAATAAGTTTATAGACCTACCTTAGTTAGAACATTCAAATAAGTTTATAGACCTACCTCAGTTAGAACATTCAAATAAGTTTATAGACCTACCTCAGTAAAAACATTCAAATAAGTTTATAGACCTACCTCAGTTAGAACATTCAAATAAGTTTATAGACCTACCTCAGTTAGAACATTCAAATAAGTTTATAGACCTACCTCAGTTAAAACATTCAAATAAGTTTATAGACCTACCTCAGTTAAAACATTCAAATAAGTTTATAGACCTACCTCAGTTAGAACATTCAAATAAGTTTATAGACCTACCTCAGTTAAAACATTCAAATAAGTTTATAGACCTACCTCAGTTAGAACATTCAAATAAGTTTATAGACCTACCTTAGTTAGAACATTCAAATAAGTTTATAGACCTACCTCAGTTAAAACATTCAAATAAGTTTATAGACCTACATCAGTTAGAACATTCAAATAAGTGTATAGACCTACCTCAGTTAAAACATTAAAATAAGTTTATAGACCTACCTCAGTTAGAACATTCAAATAAGTTTATAGACCTACCTCAGTTAAAACATTCAAATAAGTGTATAGACCTACCTCAATTAAAACATTCAAATAAGTTTATAGACCTACCTCAGTTAAAACATTCAAATAAGTGTGTAGACCTACCTCAATTAAAACATTCAAATAAGTTTATAGACCTACCTTAGTTAGAACATTCAAATAAGTTTATAGACCTACCTCAGTTAAAACATTCAAATAAGTTTATAGACCTACCTCAGTTAGAACATTCAAATAAGTTTATAGACCTACCTCAGTTAGAACATTAAAATAAGTTTATAGACCTACTTCAGTTAGAACATTCAAATAAGTTTATAGACCTACCTCAGTTAAAACATTCAAATAAGTTTATAGACCTACCTCAGTTAGAACATTCAAATAAGTTTATAGACCTACTTCAGTTAGAACAGTCAAATAAGTTTATAGACCTACCTCAGTTAAAACATTCAAATAAGTGTATAGACCTACGTCAGTTAGAACATTCAAATAAGTTTATAGACCTACCTCAGTTAGAACATTCAAATAAGTTTATAGACCTACCTCAGTTAGAACATTCAAATAAGTTTATAGACCTACCTCAGTTAGAACATTCAAATAAGTTTATAGACCTACCTCAGTTAGAACATTCAAATAAGTTTATAGACCTACCTCAGTTAGAACATTCAAATAAGTTTCTATAAGGGATACATTTTTTAAACAATTTAAAGACACCATTGAAATGTGCTTTCGATTCCATCTGGTGTCACTAGGGGAAATTATGGATTTCTATAACCCACAAACAAAGATTGACTTTTATGAGAGACTAGCAAAAACTACCTGTCCTCCAGGCGGCAATTACTGACACTCTAGTCTTCTTTACAGAAACAAAGAAGTAATTTTCATTTGACATTTTGGTAATTTAGAGGAAATTTTAGAAAATGATGATTATCATGGTGTTATTTGATATATTCCAATATGGGGTAAATATACTGTGCATAAACATCGTCAAATTTTGTTTTTTTGAAAAAACAACAAAAAGGTAAATTTATATGGTCTTTAAGAAATTCAACGTTGATAAATTTTATTTTGTTTCAGCGTAAAAATTAAAATGAATTCCCCATTAAAACTGGTTATATAATGAAATAAATATAAGGGTTGAACGTCGATTGGTCAAATACTCCACTTTTATATTACTGAGTAATTCGAAATGGGTACTTTGTACTTTTCACCTTTATTATAAAAGAAAGAAAAAATATGTAAAGAATATTAAAGAAAAATACTTTTTTTTTGTAATTTAGAAAGATTAAAGGATGTTTATTTCCTTTCTATGACAAATTTTTAATTCACATCATCATCATCATCATCATCATCATCATCATCATCATCATCATCACTACCAACATGTTAATTCCTTGACCTTTTGGCTAGGAGCAAAATGTAGCATCTGTACTGAATCTTCACTTAGTTTTTATGTTCTCTGTCAGTGAAAGAGAAATCCTTCTAGACCGAGGCAATTGAAATTTTTGTTCCAATTCAGAGTGCCTATTTTGGGGGAGTTGGATTCTCTCCACGTTAAATATCGTGGGAGGAAGTAAATAGGAACAACAACAACAACAACAATACATTTATTAAAAAAATAATAAATGCATGTATTTAATTAACAGATTAGAAAATATTAATTCATTAGAAACTTAAAAATAAATAAATATGCAAATGAGAGGCTTAGAGGATGATATCATGATGAACGAACTACATACACTGATCCCTCCCCCCAAAGGAGGTGTTAATGCCTGGGAGGATGATATCATGACAACAGAATAGATAGTACACTTACTCCCCCCCACACAAAACTGGTAATCCTGAGGAAATGGTATCAGAGGAACAAATGTATACTGTACGGCTTCCCCTCGAAGAGGAGGTAATGCCTGGGAGGAGTGTATCATGACGAATGAAAATATACAACAGAGAATTAAATAAGCATAAATGTCAATATAGTTAGAATAGGTGGAAAAAACTCTTTCATTTATTTATTTAGATTTCCTTGTCCACGTGAAACGCCTAAATGAAAATTGGCTGGAAAAATATAGTCGCCATCTTTATAAACAAAGATGAATATGCTGGCTAAGGAAGAACGATAACTTTAATAATTTTCTAGTTAAAAAAACATGTTTATTATAAACTTGAGTTATCGTTCTT
This sequence comes from Sepiola atlantica, assembly GCA_963556195.1. Lineage (NCBI taxonomy): Eukaryota > Metazoa > Mollusca > Cephalopoda > Sepiida > Sepiolidae > Sepiola > Sepiola atlantica. Next base: position 18,998,491 of record OY744545.1, on the reverse strand, counting down.
CCTTAGCTAGTATTATGGAGACCGAACATATACTACACTGACACCCCTCCTGACAGACGATAATATCATGATAAACGAACACGACTTCTCTCTACTCAAAAAGGAAGAAGTCATTCTTGCGTGGAAATCTTAAAATTTATCAACGTTGAATATCTTAAAGACTTTTTGTTTTTTTTCTCCTAAAAAACAAAATTTGACGATGTTCATGCACACTATATTTCCCCCACATTGGAATATATCAAATAACACTACGACAATCATCATTTTTAAAATTTCCTCTAAATTACCAAAATGTCAAATGAAAATTACTTCTTTGTTTTCTGCAAAGAAGACTACAGTGTCAGTAATTACCGCCCGGAAGGCACTTAGTTTTTGGTACTATATATATATATATATATATATATATATATATATATGAGGGTAAAATGCATGATATATCATAAAAATGAAATGCCGTGAAAGATAAGATGTGTGAAAAAAAAAACAAATGGAAAGAACAAATTTTAAATACAGGAAAAATCATTAAAAAAACGAGAGATTTTACCGGTTTCGTTCGAATAAACTAACGTCTTCAGAAAAAGTGAAGATTTTAAATTAATTTAAACTACCCAACTACCTCCTTATGACAGTTCTTCCCTGACCGCCATTTACAAAGTTAAATGTGTCGAATGTCCAATCGTATTCAAATTATCACCCTTCCTCATAATATTATTCAGCACTAAGACTTGTACTTGAGATAAGTTTTTAATGTAGGGAGTCACGGGACACCAGTGGCACGTAGAGGGGGCACGTAGAGGGGGCACGTAGAGGGGGCATGTAGAGGGGGCATGTAGAGGGGGCACGTAGAGGGGGCATGTAGAGGGGGCATGTAGAGGGGGCATGTAGAGGGGGCACGTAGAGGGGGCACGTAGAGGGGGCACGTAGAGGGGGCATGTAGAGGGGGCATGTAGAGGGGGCACGTAGAGGGGGCATGTAGAGGGGGCATGTAGAGGGGGCATGTAGAGGGGGCACGTAGAGGGGGCATGTAGAGGGGGCACGTAGAGGGGGCATGTAGAGGGGGCATGTAGAGGGGGCACGTAGAGGGGGCACGTAGAGGGGGCATGTAGAGGGGGCATGTAGAGGGGGCACGTAGAGGGGGCACGTAGAGGGGGCATGTAGAGGGGGCACGTAGAGGGGGCATGTAGAGGGGGCACGTAGAGGGGGCACGTAGAGGGGGCACGTAGAGGGGGCATGTAGAGGGGGCATGTAGAGGGGGCACGTAGAGGGGGCACGTAGAGGGGGCATGTAGAGGGGGCACGTAGAGGGGGCATGTAGAGGGGGCACGTAGAGGGGGCACGTAGAGGGGGCATGTAGAGGGGGCACGTAGAGGGGGCATGTAGAGGGGGCACGTAGAGGGGGCATGTAGAGGGGGCATGTAGAGGGGGCACGTAGAGGGGGCATGTAGAGGGGGCATGTAGAAAGGGCATGTAATCATATTCAAACTATCTCCTTTTCTTATATTTCTTAGTAATATTGAGTCTTTGGGCATGCAATCAATGAGTTGGCCCCGGGCATCATCAGGGCATCACCAGAACTCTACGAAGTTGAATTTTCATTTTCTCTTTGTAAATTCTTCATTGTTGTTAGAATAAAAAAAGAAAGAAAATGGGGAAAGAAGAGAGAAGAAAGGAAAGGAAACAATGAAAGAAAATCATAAGTAATAGAGTAAATACAGGATGCCTCCCCCACCACCACCCCAAATATGCCACCCATGGAATCTATACTCTATCATTATTTTCACTGAGCTCCAACTTGACCACCCCCTTCCCTCCTGTAAAACATTTGCAGCAAAAACTCATCTAGCTACAACCAATGAAAAGAACTTCCCTTTCTTCCTCTGTGTATTCAAAACCAAACGGAACTTCCATAAACTTCCCATCTATGGAACACAGTACCATGGGCCTTCTTCCCAGTTGACGACAACATGGTCGTCATCAAGTTCTATGTTAACAAATACTTGTTGAGCCGTCCTCTTAAGTAATCAAATTCTACCCATCTAACCCTAACCCTAACCAATCGTTTCCAATCCTCTCATAGTATTGTTCATCATTCAACTGACAATCTCATTAACTCTTATCCTCACGTAGCCTTTAGGCCCTGAAAAGTGGTGATCGTTAGGATACACAAATCGTTAATAAAATTCACAATCCTTTCTGCATTCCAACAATATTTGGTACAAATAAACTTCAGGTTATGCCTGACTTGTCCACCAAGTTTTAATTATGAATGTCCAACAGTTCTTGTTTTATCACTGTTTAATGATATGAGGAGACACTTTCCTAATCGTCTCATCAGTAAGAGGTGTGATCCTGAATGGGCTTCATACTCAGCGGACCATAACCCTCAGATTTATATTTGTGGTGTCATCTCTAGGATAATGTCTATCAAAATAATCCCCAAAAGAGCCATCACAGCCCCAAATCGGGACAGTGCCACGTGAGGGGTGTGCCAGAGTTTTTGACAATTTTTCACGTCGTATCCAGATGCCATTATTATTGAACGGTGATAAAACAAAGACTGTTGGACAATCATGACTGGAATTCGGTGAACAAGTCAGACATAGATTGAATTTTATTCATACCAAATATGGTTGGATTGCAGAAAGAATTGTGATTTTTATTAATGATTCCATGGTGGCATTTTTTTTGGGGGGGGGGGGGCACCCTATACAAAAGAAAGTTAAAGATTGAGGAAAAAGTAAAAAGGTGAAATTATAAAATATTAAATAAAAATAAACAGAAAAAAAAAAAATAAATAAAAAAAATAAAAAGAACATTAAAGAAAAGTTCCGGAAAGAAAGTAGAAAAGATGGAAAATAGAAACAGTAAAGAAAAAGAGTAAAAAGCAAAAAAAGAAAAGAAAAAAGAATAAAAGATAAAAAATAGAATTTGAAAAAAGAAAAATGAAAGGAAGAGATGAAATTAAAAACAACCAAATAAGAGAATACATCTAAAAATAAAAAAAAAACAAGGAAATAACAGAATAGATAAAAATTAATAGAAAAAGTACAGAAAAAATAAAATAAAAGGAAAAGATAGAAAAATAGAAAGAGAAAAAATAGAAAAAAATAAATTAGAAAAGAGAAAAAAGAATTTAAAAAAAAATAGACAAAGTAAAGAAAAAAAAAGAAACAAGGTAAAGATATAAAAGGAAAAAGAAAAACAGAAAAAGGAAAGAAAAAAGAGTAAAGGACAGAAAAAGAAAAGTAAAATATAATAAAGAGAAAAAAGAAAGGAAACCGAAAAAAGAAAAAGAAAAGAACCCAGAAAGCACAAAAAATAGAAAAAGTACAGAAAAAAGGAAAAGATAGGAAAAAAAAAGAGAAAAAGAGAAAAAAATGAATAAAAGAAAACAAGAAAAAAGTCCAAAAAATAGAAAGAACAAAAAAGACAAATTTCCAATTAAAAAAAAACTGTTTTTCTTTTCTTATGTCATTTTTGAAGTTTTGGTTTACCACAAGAGATTCTACAGAAAAGAAAAGAATCGAGCGAGAAGTAGGAGGGCGGGGAGGATAAAGTTACCATACCCCTTCACCCCCTCGGGTCTCTCTATCTCTCTGCACCAAAGCTTGGCAACCCGACGCCCTGGTTTGAAGAAGCTGGGGAGAGGAGCAGAAAGACAAACATTGTGTTCATATCTCAATTTCAATTTCGGTACACAAAAAAATATCAATGGGAAAAAAAATCTATTATTATTTTTTGGGAGGGATAGTATAGTCTCTGTTCTGTTATCATGGAGATTTGGTATCTGTCTGCTCGAAACAAGAAAAGAGGAAGAGAACACTGGTGTTTGGGTTTTTATATTACACACAAATTTTGGAGGTGAATATGGCTGCACGTGTGATTGTCTGCTGATTGGAGTTTTTGTTCAATCGAAAGTCAATACTTTTAAACAACATTCACTGCTACTGCTGCTTTCAATCGTTTGTCATTTAATCCCGGGTAATGCCGGGTCTTCCCGCTCGTGTTTTTATCTATTACTTATGGAGATTTGATATCTGTCTGTCTGGAGCCGACACTATACTATTACTGTCTTTTAATGCTTAATTCACTTTACAATACTATTTCAGACTAATGTATTAACTTTTAATGTCAAATTGGAGGGTGGGATAGTGTAGCATTTGTTTCGTTGTCATGATAGTGTAGTATCTGTTCTGTTGTCAAGATACTATCATCTCAGTCATGACATCCTCCATTTTTTTTTTTGGGGGGGGGGGGGGTAGTATCTGTTCTGTTGTCATGAGAGCGCCCTCTCAAGCATCAGCTTTTCCTTTGGGAAGGGGCAGTGTAGTATATATTCGTTCGTCATACCATCCTCCAAGACATTACCTTCTCCTTTTTAGAGGGTGAGTAGTATAGTATCGGTTTTGTTGTGATGGTACCATCCTCCCAGGCATTACCTCCTCCATTCTTTTTTGGGGGTGGAGGGGGATAGTGTAGTCTCTGCCCTGTTATCATAGGGCTATCCT
>OY744545.1:18968984-18991484 GCA_963556195.1 Sepiola atlantica | reverse complement strand
ATAAAAAGAGTTTCTTGCGATTCTGTAAAACCTAAAATTATTTATCAACGTTTCGTCTTTATTGCAAGACTTTCTCAAGATGACTGATTAAAAGAGAAAGAGAAGTCATTTGAAAATATCTGGTGCGTCTATGACGTGAAAATAGTGTTTTTGCCCTTTTTTTCGAACGAAACATAGACGTTAGAATTCAAAATACTTGGTGCATTTTAAAAAACATTTTTTAATAAAAAAAACACATTCATTCCACTTCATAGACGCACTACATATTTTGAATTTTAACGTCTATGTTTCGATCGAAAAAAAGAGGACAAAAACATTATTTTCACATCATAGACGAACCACGTATTTTCAAATATTGAATTCTATGTTTTTCAAATCAGTCATTTTGGGCAAGTCTCGAAATAAAGACAAAACAATTTTTGGTTTTACATTTTTAATTTCCCGTTACGTTGATTTATTATTTCCATAATTATCACATATATATATTATCTGTTTCTTGGCTAAAAATAATGAATTTCTTCCGATTTAACATATACAAAATAGCCTTATAGAAAAACTTAACGCTTAGATTTTAGACATTTTCTAGAATCAAAATCATGTAAGTGATTTTGATCAAAATTGGAATAAGTATTCAAGACATAAGATTTAGGTTATATCAAAGAAGTTCGCTTGAATTACTTTTTAAATCCATATTATTTGAAAAGAATCTGTTGAAATCTGTGATTTATTCGATATTTTCTCTTCACTCGGAATTGTTCTTTGCCGGTCTATGCATTCTCAATATGATGTTAGCAGTGTTTGAAAATTGATAATTTATGAAATATACTGATGAAGAAAATCAGTTACATTCTGTATCTTTATTTAAATGTAATTTTACTATTAAAAGTGTTTTTAGAAACGTGTGTATATAGAAAATAACATGTTGAGTGTTAGTTTCTGGGGCATGTTAATATATAAAGCTCTGATTGATATAAACTATTGATCATTGAGCTTAACTTTAACAAGAGTTTTGAACTATATGCCGAAGACTTGATAATATGATAATATGTTTTTTATTCTTTTAAAGAGGGTATATAAATTAATTTCAACCAGGATAACTCTTCAATTCTTTGAGTTCAGTAACTTTTCATAAACACACACACACACACACACATACACACACACACACACACATATATATATATATATATATATATATATATGATTATTTTTATTTACACAGACATGTACAAAATATGCGACACTGGCATGTCGATGTTATCGATCTACAGTTATTATAAACTGAGATCTCATCAGGCAAAGTTAGAATAACTCTGCCTGATGAGATCTCAGTTTATAATAACTGTTGATCGATAACATCGACATGCCAGTGTCGCAGATTTTGTACATGTCTGTGTAAATAAAAAATAATCATATATAAAAGCTCTATTTGATATTGAGCACTTTTTATAAACCTGGTTGAAATTCTTTGGATTACTACCCTGTAGATGTTTTACCTGGATTATTATTATATATATATATATATATTTATGCAAACATTGTTAAAAATAAAAGAATTCTTCTGTTTCATTATATCTTTTTTTTTAAATTTTTTCAATTTTTCTGATGGTCATAAATACAAAAAAAGTATTAAAATCAAAATAATTAATAAATGTTCCATAGGTTCCATGTACGTTGTCGATTCTTCGTCGAATCATCCTCAGGTGTCAAAAGCAAATGAACAAAAAACCTGGAGAAAGAAGAGAATTTAAAAAAGACGGCGGAGAAACGTGCAGAGAACGTTTTCCGCATTGTTCCAAAGAGTCGTTGACAATTTAAATTCAGCAATGCTGGATGGCATATATATATATATATATATATATATATATATATATATATAATATTTATAAATAAATATTAAATTATTAATACCTACATACGCCAGCGTTTCAAGCTTATTGCTCTCATCAGTGCAGGAAAGTAACAATTTCAAACGGTCGGGAAGCGCAAACCCAGTTCACAGAATCAGCCATATCCACTCGGCCAACGGAAACTGTCACGTAATTAAGGGAAATTATTATCTATATGTACCTAGAAGCGGGCACAGATAGAAGACTAGTCGAGAGTGTTCGACGAACGTATTCGGAACTTTGCATTAGAGCTTTTTGACAGTCTATTTTTAACATCCCTGATATATATATATATACATATATATATATATATATATATATATATATATCCTACGCCATTGTCGTGTCGTTCATCTTACTGTTTGCCGATCCAGTAAAATATATATTCAGAGCTCTCCTCTACACGACTACCCTTCTCCAACAATCTTGTCTCTGACAATGCTGCCATATCACTATTGAAACGTAAAAGTCCTTGTCCAACAAGTGATGTTCGTCTCTCCACCGGTCAGAACCATAACGATCAAGTAAGGTTCTGACGTTCCAATAAGCCATTTTCTAACTAAATTTCGTATTACTCATTACATTCATGCCGCTAAGTTAGACACATAGTTGGTATCTACGAAGTATCTGATGTTAAGGACAGTAAAACATGTATGATCTGATGAAGACAGTTTATGGTCCTATCCAATCTAGTGTAACTCCATTAAAATCCAAGAATGACACAGAGTTTATTAGGGATCCAAGCAAGCGACTTGATAGATGAATAGAACATTATACTGATCTGTTCACTAATCCGTCGATAGTCAGTACTGATGTGATAAATAGCTTGCCTCAGAGGGCTATCATTGCCGAAATGGATTCTGTTCCTTCCCTCAAGGAAGTGGAGGAGGCTATATGGCAGTTGAGATGCGGAGCACTTGATGGAGATGGTATACATGTGTTAGTCCTTCACTGTGGTGGAAGATCATTTGCAGTTCAAATTAAAGGGTTGATTGACAACATCTGGTTTGACGGGCATGTTTACCAAGATTGGCGTGACTCTATTATGGTCTCTTTGTACAAGGGCAAAGGGGGGAAAGATGAGTGTGGCAGTTATCGAGGCATCTCTCTTTTGAATGGGACAGGAAAGGTATTTACCAGAATTCTGTTGAATAGCCTGAATGCTTACATCTGTCCTTTTAGGCTTTTCTGAGAGTCAGTGTGGCTTTAGAAGAAATAGGGGTACCACTGATATGATATTTATGGCACGTCAAATGCAGGAAATTGAACATTGTCTAGACCTATATCAGGTCTTTGTTGATCTGACGAACGCATTCGATACAATTAATCGGGATGCACTGTGGAAGGTATTGGGTAAGTTGGAATCTTCTCCTAACTTTGTTAGATTCCTTCGTGAGTTGCATGACAACATGAAAGCACGTGTCAACTGCAATGGTTGTCTCTCTGAACCCGTTGCAGTTGACAATGGTGTTAAACAGGATGATATACCTGCACCTACTTTGTCTTCCATCTATTTTGCCGTAACTCTGTTATTGGCTTTCAATAACTGTGACAAAGGTGTGTATCATCGGGTCGGCTGTATAACTTACAGCGTTTTAAGACTTTTTCAAGAACATTCTCCACAGTTGTTCGAGATTTGCTCTATGCAGATGATGTGGATCTCTTGGCTCACTCGCAGAGTTATATGCAGGATATTATGGATCGCTTTGCATGGGTGTGTAGAAGCATGGGTCTGACAATAAGCCTGGGCAAGACAAAGGCTATGTTTGCCCCAGCCCTTGGCAACCCATATCAGGAACCGGATATATTTGTTGAAGGCCACAGATTGTCTGTGGTGGATTGTTTTACTTATCTGGGTAGTGTTTTTTTGAGGAACGGGTTGGTGGATGCTGAGATAGATGAACGTATTGAACAGGCTGGTGTGTCTTTTGGATAAGCGGGTGTGGACACCATGTGATATCAAGCTGGAAACTAAAATCTCTGTGTATGAGGCCTTTGTGGGATCAATTTTGTTATATGCTTGTGAGACATGGACCACTTACAGAGCTCATATTCACGTTTCCAGCAGAACTGCCTGAGGCACTTGCTTAACATCCATTGGGATAGCTTTACCCCTGACATCGAAGTTTTGGAACGAGCTGCTGTTCCAAGCATCGAGTCTCGTATAAGTAAACGCAGACTTTTGTTGGGCTGGTCATCTTATTCGTCTTACTGATGACAGACTGCTCAAGCAGGTCATTTATGGGGAACTAACTGGGAATACTCACCCACCTCACAAACCTCATAAGTGATTCAAAGATTGTCTTAAGGACGATTTGAAGTGCTTTGGAATTGATGTTGGAGGATGGGAGGGGGTGGCTGTAGATAGGTCAAGGTGGAGGAAAGCGATTTTTGAAAACAACAAGCTTTTTGAAAAGAATAGGATGAAACACCAGTAGCAGAAGAGAGCAGCAACTTGGTAACTATGTCATGTGCAGGTTTGTTGAATCACCAACGAGTGCATGTTTTGCAAAATCAAGCATGGTTTCATTTATGGCATCCCTTCAGATCATCACAACACCTGGCACTTCTGTGTGGTTTGGTCTGTAAAAGACTGGCAGGCTTGAAGAACCACATCCGTGCCTCTCACTGGGAACCTTTACACTAATATCACATCGATAAACTAAAGGTGGTGTATTCAAAATCGAATAGACAGCCACTGTATATATATATATATATATATATATATATATATATATATATATATATATATATATATATATATATATATATTGTATTGGCCACATGTGCTGTGGACGAAATGAGCACTATATCCACCGGCATTGTGTTACAAGTTAAGTGTAACGGATGTGCTTGGTTAGAGAGGGGGGGGGGTGTATGTAAATTTATGTTTGTGTTTCATTGTGTTGTGGGTTAGGGTCTGTCAAATATTGTTCTGTTGACACGTGTGTATACTTCATGTGGGTGTAGAGATAGGGGTTTGATTACTGTTTGGACTGAGTTTAGTTTGTTATAGATACTCTTGTGTTTTTTGATCTTGTAGTGACATATGACATGGTAGTTGGTCCGTGTCTGTGGTGGATCGGTGCATGGGTGTGTTCGGGTGTACACACTCCAATATTCCTGCTACGGCAGTCATCTAGGGTTTTTCTCCAGTTTACCAGTAGGCTGGGTATGAAGCTTTCTGACTTACGATTAAGATAAGCAGCAAATGACACTATGTACCAGACGTTCACAGGGTTAGGGTTAATACATATTGATAGCGTGAAGCACTTGCCTATCTAACCACACTGAACAGCTGTGATGAAGCAGAATAATCTGTTTGAGAACGACTATTTCCGTTAATGCAATAGTTGAATGCAATAACAAGTCGATGAAAATAATATAAAATATCGTGTGCAATTCACGTAGATGCGTGAAACACAAACACACGAGTAATATACAGATTTAAAATCATAAAAACGAAAAATACTTTTTTCTAATTTGTCTCCCTTCGGCGCATGCCAGTGTATTTTAATTTCACATTATGCCCTCACCCTCTCTCAGTGAACGTGTTTTAGTAATCTTTATGACGATCATAACAGTGCCATTTAATAGCCATATTTTAAATCGTAAATCAATAAAACATTGGCAATTAGATTATTTTCATTTATATATAAATACATATATATATATATATATATATATATATATATATATATAAAATATAAAATGAAGTAATAAAATAAGGTGTCAATCAAATTTTATTAGAATTCAAAGTTCAAGCAAAGTATCTTAAAGTCCTTAGCTCATGAGTTTTCAAAGGACCATTACCGCAGTTATACCACTACAGATAATAAAATTAAACTTTGAAAATATATAAAAATATATACACAAATACATAAAAATACATAACATCAAATATATAAACCCAAAAACATACTTTTTTGTTGAATCTATACAATCCATCCAGGTCATACAATTTGAAAAACATAATCAGGACAGACATCCAGAGGGTTGACTGAAGATTAATCCAGGTTATAAATAGCAGTCCAAATACGAGAAATTGAAGGAGCTGACTCCCTTTTCTTTTAACCTCTTCTTAACCCCTTTCTCTTTTGACATAGAATTTTCTCATTTGACCCAGACAAGTAATATCCAATCTGGGTGGGGTGGGTGGAATGTCTGTATTTTGCTTTCTTCGTTAAGTTTATCAAGCGGGCCAAAACAGGATGTTCGTTTTCCGCCTTTATTAAAAAACACACATAACTTCCGCTCTATTAACGGCGTTCAGAGAAGTAGACACTTCTATTCGTTGAAGATTTGTCATATCTGGTTGAATCGCTGGCGAGCGAAGATTAATTATTTTTTCGCTCTGGTTGCAAGATACGACCGGGATTCAATCTTATTTTTGCTCAATTCGGATTTAACGGACTCTCTAACTGAACAACGAACTCTTATTTGATTTGGGTTGCCCATATCAGGATTTTGGATTTTTAAGTGAGTTTATTGAACTTTCTATATTACTTGATTTGATTTATTTATCGTTGTAATAATTAACATAAACATTGGATACTTTTCACTTCATCGATTATTGACACATTTCGCGACTGGATAACTTCAATTTCACCTTATTTTACTACTTCATTTTATATTATAATATTAATGCTCTATCCAGTATATTGAGCTTCAGTTTTTATCCGGATGTTTCACTAATTATAAGATATTAGTTGACACTTATATCTTTTGTTGGATTGCTTCATATATATATATATATATATATATATATATATATATATATATATATATATATATATATAGGTATATATATATATATATATATATATAGGTATATATATATTTTTTTTTTGATCAAGTTCAAATATGTTAATAAAGTGAACATAAACCAATTTTTTCAAGAGTAAGCACTCTTGAAAAAATTGGTTCTACAAAGAAGATCATTTCTAAAGTTACATAAACACGTCAATCAACCAACGTTTCAATGCGCATTACTGCATCTTATCAAAGGCAGAACTAAAATGAATTCAAAATCAAAAGTAAGAAATTCAGGGCCTTGCTCTGGAGAACACCATCGAACCAAAGCCAGATTTTAAGAGGGAAAGAGAGTATCTAAGAAGTTTTCTGGAATGAGGAAGCTGTATATATATATATAAAATTATTCTTTAATATTTTACCTACGTACAACTTCGTTTTGAGCTTATGGCTCTCATCAGCACAGGGAAATAACAATCTCAGACGATCATAGGGCACGAACCCGGTTCACAGATACACCTTGAATCTGTAAGCGTTCACCATTAGGCCACGAGAGATTTTCACATGATAATGGAGAAATTAAGTGATATTTACACTGAAAGCGGCGAGCATTAATATCTAACCATTCGATAGTACATATCGACAGAGTCAGAGCATATATATATATATATATATATATATATATATATACAGGGTGGGCAAAAATAAGGGTCCTATTTTTAAAAATTCATAACTTTTTTATTTATTGATTTTTTTAAATTTTTTTTTAGAATAAGTAAAGGACCCCTTCCGAAGCAAGCATGAGCCGTATTAGCCCTAAGGAACGTACCCTCATTTAGAAAACATTATTTTTGCTTAAAAAACTCAAAACAGTGTAAAAAACAATACTTTAGTTTTTGTAAGTTTTAAGAAGTGTTTTTCGGCTAAAATTTGTTTTGTTTATTTCAAAAAATCTCGGAAGGGTCAGTCTACACACACATAAAGTTTGGTGAGTTTAACTTTTATTTTGTGGAAGTTATTCAAATTCAAGTTATTCAAATTTAAAGATAGGACCCTTATTTTGGCCCACCCTGTATATATATATACGCATATATAAATTTTAATTAATCACGTTCAAATATATTAATAAAATGAACATAACACCAATATTTTCAAAGGTGCTCAATATCAAGTAGAGCATTTATAAAATTAGATAAACATTATTACAGTCTACGCCAAATAGCCAGTGTTTGATGATATTACATTTTTTCACAGACTGAATACAAATAAAAAGTGAAAAAAGGGAAACTCGTATTAATATCGCCACCAGAAAAAAAGAGAAAAGAAAAAAAAAAGAGAAAAAACAGAATCAAATCCAGTCTATGTTTTTCTCTCAGTGTTGACTATTATTACGTCTGAATGTCTTGTTTGGATGAGTTTGTATTCACATGTTCCAGATGATTTTATGATTTTCACTTTCTAATGCGGTCTCTGTTTTATGCTTGTACTATTTGTCTGGGTGTTTAAAGAGCATTTGTTTGCATAGTTCCCAGTGGACCTACTTCTCAACTCAGTCATGTTTGTTTTTGTAATTCCTTTGGGCTAGTTTGATGCATTCACTTATAATGTGGTTTACCATTCCGTCTCTTTTTCCACAGTGTCTAGAGTTACTATTTACCTGGGTTTTGTCTATCTTGGCTTTTATGTAGTTTGTTCTGATCTTTTTGTTTTGTGCGGCTGTCAGTAGCAATTCCGTTTCTTTTTACAAATGTCTTTTCCATAGTAAATTCTGTGTTTTCCCTGGTCAGTCTTATAAATCGTCCATGTAGCTGCTTCTCTTCCCATTTTGCTTTCAACGTCTTTTTTGTTTTCATGAATATGATGAAGAACAGTGAGTTCTTCATCATATTCATTTTGGCTAGCTTTTTGTAGCTGTAATCAGCCTTTCACTATTTTGCTTATGTATTTCTCTAGTTCTCTTAGCGAATCATCCATACAGTCTTGCACTTCCTGAGTATGTTGGTGAGTGGCATTATGGCCATGATAAAAAGTAGTGGTGATAGAGAATGTACATGGAAAATGCTTCTCTGTATTCTTATCTCTGTCAGTGTTTTCCTCAAGCTGTCAGTTCCAGTCACCATTTTTCCATTGTTTTCTCAATAAAGTAAATAATTCTGTAAGATATTTTGTATATTTAAAACATTCAATTAACCATGCTTGGGGGATCGTGTCATAGAATTTTTTGTAGTCAATCCATTCCATGGTTATGTTCATTTTTCATCGCTTTACTTCCTTCAGAATCTTTCAATCAATGTATAGCAGACCATGTGCCCCTCCTGTCACTTTCTGGCATTCTTTCTGCTTTTCAGGAAGTAGTCCATGGTTATTAAGGGGGTTATAGATCCATTCTCTCAGCTGTGTTGTTAAAAGTTTCCACATGGTTAGTAGGCAGGTTATTGGTCTGTAGTTGCTTTAGGATTGTTCTCTTATCATTGTCTTTGTGAATTAATGTGGTTCTTCCTTTAATCATCCACTTCTGTATGTCCACTTCACATATACATCTTTTTAGGTTTTTAAACTAGAATCAATGGTTTCCTGTTTGCCATTTCTTAAAGTCGTCTTGGATATGTCTTCATCAATTTCGGTTTTTGTTCTTTCTTCAATTTCTTAAAGAACTTTTTTCATGTTTTTCAGCCAGTCTGCATTTCTGTTGTGATCTTGTCACTTTTCCCATATACTGCTCCAGAACTGTTTTGTTACTGTCGGGTCCGCTTACTTTGTTTTTGTCCTCCTTACCTGTTTACGTCTTACGTTTTATTGGCTTTCATTATTTTCAAAAGTTCTATTTCGTTTGTACTGATCAGATTTGTATGTGTATTTTCTCAGTCATTTTTTAAACTCTTTCCAAAAACTGAGAAATGGAATTTTCCTCTATTTTAGAGGCTTTCTTAGTATCTTTTGTTTTACTTCTTCAAGTTTCTTCTTCTTCTTCTTCTTCTTCTTCTTCTTCTTCTTCTCATTATTATTATTATTATTATTATTATTATTATTAATATATTTTCTTTCGATTTTATTTTTATTTGTACTATTACTATATTTTATCAATAATCCTTTCTAAATTCTCGGTTGAAGTGTAACTCAATTTATTTTATCAAATATTGGTTCGATTTAGCTAATGCATATGGGTCTGTGCCTCATAAATTGATTCAACTATCCCTTCAGATGCACCACATCCCAGAGAGAATACGCAAGATGCTTGCAACATATTTTGATGGGTTCCATATGTGTTTTACCACAAATGACTATACCACAAACTGGATGAGACTTGAGGTGGGAATTGCAATGGGATGTAAAGTGTCACCTATACTTTTCGTTTTAGCGATACGGGTAATTCGCAAAGCAGCAAAGCAGCAAAAAGCAATGCAAACCCGACTACCTTGGGGGAGGATGCCAAATGTCACCACTGAAGGCTTTCATGGACGATACTACGATCCTCACATCAAAAGAAGCTGAGATGCGCAGTATAATGGATGATCTGATGATCTGGTGTAGAATGACCTTCAAGCCTAAGAAGTCCAGAAGTCTCTCTCTCAGGAAGGGGAAAGTACATCAGGATATCTGCTTTGCAGTGGGTGGTCAGAAAATCTCTACCGTCTCAGAAGAACTGATAAAGAACTTGGGTAGATGGTACGATGAGACCTTGAAAGACATCAAGCAGGTTAAAGTGACAATAAAAACAGTTGATGAGAGTCTAAAAACGATCAGATGCTGTCCACTGAAAGGTAAATACAAGGTATCGTGTCTTCAACACATGCTCATCACAATTCGCGAAAAAGCTGTCGAGAGGAAGGCTCTGAAATGGTGCGTATTCTCTCCTGATGACCCAACATTATCTGGAGATCGAAATGGAATATTCCACAAGTAAAAACAGCCGAGGAAAAATGAATATATATACAAACCCACAAGGTAAGCTGTTTCTTCCAAACAACAATATCTTCTGTTGTCTGCTCGCTTCATAGCGAGTTTCTGCTACTGTTCTGGTAGCTAGTTTCATTCTTTATATAAAGACTTACTTACGAGAAAATGTTTGATTTAGAAACTTCATACCTTGTTGTGTTTCATCATTTTCTGATTATATAACCGGTTGAACCAAATGATATTTCTATTTCTTTTATTTTTATTATTTTTATTATTTTTGTATTTTATTTTTTATATTTAATTTCAGTACCCACTATTCTTTAGAGTCCTGAAAGTGATTGAAAGAATAATTGAGCAGCAAATAAGAAGTGAGATTAGCATACTTTGGTTTTATGTCTGGGCAAATTACCACTAGTGCTATATTTATTATCTTGAGACAAATGCAAGAAAAGTATCTTGATAATAATAAGAAACACTTGTGGATATGTAGAAAGCTTTTTACATGTTTGTCTGGTGGGCTTTACATAACTAGGGGCAAACGAGTGATTGATGAAGGCTGTTCAAGCAATGTACTGAAATACTAGCTGCGTTAGAATTAACAGCACATTTAGTAACAGCTTTAATGTTCAAGTAAGACTATACACCAGGGTTCTGTACTGGATCTATTGCTTTTCGTTTGTGTCTTAAAAGCATTGTTCAGAGAGTCTCGTATGGGTTGTCCAGAGGAGATGCTGTATACTGATGTGAAACAATGGAAGGTTAATGACTTGGAGGAAATGCTATGAGTGAATGCTACCAAGAACAATGTGATGATCAGTGGTTGTAGTGTTGGAAATCCCCTAAAAGGGAGGAAAGTCCCATTGCTCAGTTTATGGAAAGGGAGTCGGGTGCAACTCCATTTCTTTATGGCACACAAGAAGTTAAGACTAAGTCTAGCTATTCTCAAAGGATTATTGACTCTATCTCATCTCAAAGGGTTGGCTCTCTTGATTTTTGGAGAATCTACAATCGTGTTATTAATAGTGACAAGTCTGCTATTCTTCCTCTTTTTAATGGTCTTCAGGTTATTTCATCTTCTTTGCTCATCTCTTTTGCTGACAATTCTTCTCTTGATGATTCGGGTGTTGCTCTTCATGATTTTCCTTTGAAAACTGATCAGTCTCTTGATTCTGTTATTATCACTCTATATGGTTGCTCGAGTTTTTTCTGATCTTGACCAGTCTAAGGTCTTCATTCAATCCCTGTTGTCGTTCTCAAACGTTGTGCTCCTCAACTTTCTTCTATCCTCTCTAAATTATTTAATCTCTGTTTGTTTAAGTTGTGTTTCCCTTCTTGTTGGAAGGAGTTCTCTATTGCCCCATCTTTAAAAATGCTGGTGATCGGTCTGACCCAACTTAAGTATCATCCGGTTAATCTCCTCTCTGTTATTAGCAAGGTTTTTGAAAGGTTGGTCAACGGCAAGCTTGTTCATTTTCTGGAAAGTCTGGTCCTCTGTAGTGATGTTCAGTATGGCTTTCGTAGTTTTCGTTCAACTGCTGATCTTTTAACTGTTGTAACTGAGCAGATCTGTTGGTTTATGGATGATTCAGGAGGGGGTAGAGCCATAGCACTTGACATTTCGAAGGCGTTCGACAGAATATGGCATTCTGGTCTCCTACACAAACTTCAGAGTTATGGCATTAGTGGTAAGATTCTTGACTTTATTAGGTCTTTTTTTTCTGATCAAAGCTTGCAAATAACTTTGAACAATGTCCCTTCATTCTCTTTTCCTATCAATGCTGGTATTCCTCACGGCTCTATTCTAGGCCCAACACTGTTTCTTCTCTATATAAATGATCTCTCAGAGAATATTACTCAGAAAATTAACATCTATGCTGATTATACCACTCTTTATTCTGGTGTTGCTTCTTGCCTATCTCCCTCGAATCAGTCAAAATATGCAGCTGATCTAGAAGTTGACCTAGGGTCACTTGTGGATTAAGGTACAAAATCGCTTGTTTCATTTAATCCAGTAAAGACTCAGCTCGTGTCTTTCAATCATAGGCGTGCCCCTTTTCTTCCTGAGATTCTCATGAATGGCTCTGCTCTTGAGGAGAAATCGACTCTGAAACTTCTTAGTCTTTCTCTCTCATGAAATCTTTCTTGGAGTTCATATATTAGATCCATTGCTCTTTCTGCTTCTCATAAAGTCGGTTCTCTCTATCCCTCTAACACTTTCTCACACCTGAGGCTATTCTCTATCTCTACAAATCTACTATCAGACCATGTATGGAGTAATGTTGTCATATTTGGACTGGTGAATCTCTGACCCATTTGAAGATTCTTGATAAGGTGCAGAAACGTATCTCTAATTTGATTGGCTCCACTCTTTCTTCTTCTCTGCACCCTCTCTCTCAGAGACGTGATGTTGCTAGTCTCAGTCTTTTCTATGAATACTATTATGGCATGTGTTCTTCAAAATTATGTGATCTAGTCCCTGCTTCCTTTGTTCCAGCTCGTTTAACTTGTTGGTCTAGTGATCTCCATCAATTTGCTGTTTCGATACCTCACTGTAATACTGCTTCCTATTCCAGTAGCTTCTTTCCAAGTACTGCAGGCTTGTGGAACTCTCTTCCTGCTG
Source organism: Sepiola atlantica (assembly GCA_963556195.1). Lineage (NCBI taxonomy): Eukaryota > Metazoa > Mollusca > Cephalopoda > Sepiida > Sepiolidae > Sepiola > Sepiola atlantica. Next base: position 18,978,326 of record OY744545.1, on the reverse strand, counting down.
ACTGTTTTCCTCCTACTTATAGCCTTGGTCTTTTCAAGATTAAAGCCAATAGAACTCTCCTGTCTTTATGATAATCATATTTCGTTCTTGTTAGTTCCTTACATCAAATGGCTTCATGCTTGTCTGAAGCGATTTCCATAAAAAAATTAATGTAAGAGTTGTGTGCAGTGGGAGTACTGGTAGTTTGTGTGCCAGAAGTGTAAGCCAATGGAGATGGATAAGGATTAAGATGTGGAGAAAGTATATCTGGATGGCAAAGATATCGAGAAGTTTTGTTACTTTGCTGCAACCATTGTAGCACAGGATGGACCAGGTGCTAGTGTAATTGCAAGAGTTAATAGTGGATTGAGTCAGTTCAGGGTACTTCTGCCATCACTAACCAGCAGAGCGTTACCACTATCGACCAAGGGAAGAATCTATATGGCATGTGTACGTAGTGTGATAATGTATGGAAGTGAAAAATAATTCTTTACACTTAAGTGAGATTCAAACGCGGGTATTGACATCGTAAAGTCTACTGCTTTAGTACTGTCAACCAATCACATTTTTCTATTTGCGTGAATCGAACTCCAAAGACACATTTTTAGGACATGCGTTGCATGGAAAGAAATGATATGACAAGGATACGATGGATGTCTAATGTGAGTCGTAAAAACAGGCTTAGATCTGATGACCTCAGAAGAAAATTAAATCTGGACAGTATAGTGAGATGTGTGCAGGAGACTTCGATGGTATGGCCACATTGAAAGAATGGATGAGAGTTCTTGGTTTAATAGATGTAGAACAGTTGAGGCAGCAGGCTCAGTCCACAGGGGAAGGCCAAGGAAAACATGGGAGAAAGTGATAAGAATGAGCTTGAGAGAAAGCATTATAAATAAAGACCTGGCCAGAGATAGGTTAGTTTGGAAGTCAATTTCTTAAAGTTGTCCAACGCATGCCAGCATGTAAAACTTTTCAGCTAAAGATTAAAATAGCTGACTTGTTTATGAATAATCCGAAATGCATTCCGGTGGATTTTATTTTCTAATTAAATATTTTTTTAAATAGGATTTTTTTTTGGGGGGGGGGGGGGCATTTTTATTTCAATTATTAATTGGTTAATAATAAATAAAATGAGAATGTGTAAATAGCGTATGGGCGCACACAGACATGCAAGAAATGCTATTATAATCGATTTCTCATGGAGATTTGGTATCTGTCTGTCTGAAGCCGAAACTCTACTATTAATTCTATTAATGCACTAATGTACTATCTTTTAATGCTCAATTCAGTTTACTATACTATTTCAGACTAATATACTATCTTTCAATTCTCAATTCAAGGGGGGTAGTATACTATCTGTTCTCCCAGGCATTACTTCTTTCTTTCTTGGGTAGGTACTGTGGTATCATTTCTGTATTTATGATACCATCCTTCCAGGGATTACCATCTCGTTTTTTTTTTTGGGGGGGGGGCATAGTATAGTATCTGTTCTGTCGTCATGAGACTATCCTCCTAGGCATTAACTCCTCCTTTGAGGTGCAGTGTAGTATCTGTTTTGTTTCTATGAGACCATACTCACAGGCATTACCTCCTCCTTTGAGGTGTGATATAGTATTTGTTCTGTTGTCATGACATCATATTCCCAGGCATTATCTCTTCCTTTGGGGGAAATGTAGTATATGTTCTTACTCATGATACCATCTTCCCAGGTATTACCTCCTCCTTGGGTGGAGTACTGTAGTATGTTTGTTCGTCATATATACTCCCTCAGATCGCATATTTTGGCTAGTTTTGATTTTTCTTTTCTCAGTCGTTCAGAGCATTATTTTACTTCTTTAAAACGAAAAAAAAAGAATTCTTTCAAAATATCCCCCGAAGAAACAAACTCTAGATGACAAAAAGTTAATAATAAAAAAAAGTTATAAAAGCCGAATCGATATTTTTGCAAAATAATTGACTTGAAGTGACCATTGATCTCAGCCAAAAGGAAAATTACTTTTTTTTCAAAAATTGTAATTCTTGGGCAATTTTTTCTCTTTTCCCTAAAATAATGCAACTATCATATTTCAAAAAAGACAATGAATAATTGGCAATTACTTGGATTGTTTCAGGCAGAAAAGTTCTCCCGCTCCTTCTCCTCATCATCATCATCATCATCATCATCATCATCATCATCATCATCATCATCATCATCATCATCATCATCATCATCATCACGTTTTTTTGACACATGCTGTGAAAGCCATACAGTTGGTAGGACTAGGTACAATGGCTTTCAAAGACCAGCCAGAAGAAGACTAAGATCTCTATCCAACTTTGACTAACGTTGACTAGAATGAGTCCAAAAAGAGATAATTATGATATATATATATATATATATATATATATATATATATATATATATATATATATATATATATATATATATATAAGGGAGAGAACTCAGACAATTCTGCAGTTAACGGCAGGAAGAATATTAACATCTGATTGGCTGGAGAGTTTATCGGATGTTGTTTTGACCTGGACAGTGTACATGTAAAACTTTAGCTGCAATGTTCACGTTTGTCAGTGAAAGAAACCGGAAGTGACAATACAAGAAACTAGAAGTTGATTTGACTTCGATTTAACCAACGAAACAGAATTGAAAATGACAACAGTTTATTTGGTTTAGAAAAAAGAAAATGACTAAACACACAAATCCAAGATACATCATTTCTGTTCTTTTGTCTGGTTTTAATTTGGGTTTAATTATAATTAAATAAATTTGCATATTAAATATGGGAACCTACATGATATGAAAAGTTAATAATATTTTATATCCTTGCTGTATAGTGATCATCATCATCATCATCATCTTATTTCCCTTGGTCAGTGGTCTGACGTTTTCTGACAGTCTGCAATCTCAGTCTCCAAGCTTAGCAATCTTGATGATTGACCCCGTTCAAATTCCGAGTTTTCTTGGGTCGTCCAATTTTCATCCAACCTTCCACCTGAAAGTCTTTGCATTTTCTTATTCGAGAGTCGCCCCTCTTAATGTCGCCAAACCAACGTAGCTTTGGTATATTCAGCCTCGCCAACAACAAGGTATCAAAGCTGATCTAACCCGACATTGCATATCCGTTTGGTTATTGCTCCGTTATTACATTGAAAATGGGTGAGTGAGGATTGGTAGCAAAAATCAAAGGAATAAATAAAAACCTATATCAGACAGAAATATATTTGTGAATATAATAAATATGAAATAATCATGGAAAAATAATTGTTTTATATTAATAAGCATTTGAATTAAAAAAATAAACCCAAATATGTGATGTGCCTGCATGTATATATGCATTAAGCAGAATTATCTAAATTATCTCCCTTTGATTTATTCTGGCCAGTTAGAGAATGCACTCTTCTATCCAAAAGTTAAAAAATCTAATTTCACTCATGCGCCAAAACTCTGAAATAAAACTAGTCTTTCTCTGCTCATCTTGGCATTCTTTCCAGTCGTATGAGGCTTCTCCTTGCCACTGCTGTCAAGTAAAGCCACTTCAAGGTTGAAGATTGCGCAACTTTTGCTTCACTATATACTTCCTTATGCAGGCACCTTTGCAGGGGGTATCCATTGTCTCTTAAAAAATGCCCATCACAGGATGGGGAAATTAATTCATTGAACAGAAGAGGTTTGACCCATTTTTATGTCCCGTTATGAAGTATAAATTCAATAGATAATCACCATATGTTTAGAATCTCATTCTAATTTTGATCAAAATCCATTACATGAATTTAATTCTAGAAAATGTCTACAATTCAAGCCTTAAGCTTAAGAGGTCTTAAAGAGGAGGTTGAAATTCAGGGAATCTTGCTTAATTAGTGATGTCTGATGTCTAATGACTATAGATCAAGTTGAATGTAAATCTGAAATATTTGAATTTTCAAAGAGGAGGTTGTGCCCATATTATGTTCCCTAGAAGCACTTTAAAATACTCCAAAGAAATTAAAATTTGGAGAATACTTATTAATTGATGTCTAATACTAATTGTTAAGATTTCACAAAAATCAGAGTAACTGAATTTTTGCAAAGGACTTAATCCCTTTTTTACCCCCTTTGCATGAAGCTAAATGAAACTAAATGTATCTCGAATTACGACCCCATACACCTTGCAGCTGTGTTCCAAAATTCATAATGATTGGTTAATTAGTTTAATAGTGAATCCTGTACATACAAATAAATGAACCTATAGACATACTTAACTTTATATAAATAGAGATAGTGTTCACTAAAAATGCTAGAGCATGTGTAGGATGTAGTTTGACGAGCGTAGGCATCCAATCAGTAGTAATCGCAAGTTTGTATTCAACCAATCAAATGCAACGACGACGACGATGACTTATCGATTCTATGGCCATACTCTTCAAACCTACATCTACTCAATCAGCAATGAGATAAGAACATGAAAAGAAATATATTGGGATGATTGATTTATCTGACCCCCCCCCTCTCCTCCGTCTTCTGCCAAAACTGAATTATAATTACATGAAATAAAAACTCTTCAAAAAAGATCGGACATACATTAGATTTCTAGTATGTGCAGTTAAATCCCCCCCCCCCCGCGTGTGTACAGATTCAAAAAGCCTCATTAACCAATCAAAAACAGGCATTATGTTTCGGAATTTTTTTCAGATGAGGATGGATGATTTGGATTATTTGGATAATTCGAACTACTGTTCTCATCTTAGACTCGATAGGTAATGACTCATTACCAAAAAAAACCCAAAATAATAATAATGAATAATCTTTTCGGGCCTATTATCCGTATAATTGTGAGAATAACATCCAAGATGAGAACCAATATGAATAATCTAATAATAATGATAGACAGTCGTCATAAAAGACAAGAAACTTTTTATATGTTTATATGCTTGGCCAGCTAAAATTACTTATCTATTTATACAGATAATAGTCTCAAAAAAGTTATTCATTATTATTATTTTGAGGGTTTTTACTAATGAGTCACAACTTATCAAGGCTAAATTTACTCAAGGTTAAGAGTTAATGAAATGGAATGTATTGTCAGTTAAATGATGAAGAATATTATGATATGATTGAAAACGATGAATGAAATAAACAAAATTTGATGAGTATTCCGTTTGATGTAAGGCATACAGAGGAAGAAAAGAAAGTTTGTTTGCAGTTGTGGTAATTAGATGGGTTATTTCTGTGAATTAATAAATGATAGATTTCATGCTTGGTTAGTTTCTATGCTAGATACTTTAGATTACCGAAGTTAAGCGACATTGAGCCTGGTCAGTACTAAAATGGGTGACCATTTGGAAACACCAGGTGATGTATGTGCTCTCCGCTGATCTCAGCATTGTTTCCAGTCGTCATGGATTTCTCCATTGCTACTGGAATCAAGCAGTGCCGACTCAGGAGAGATGTGGTTGCGGATTGTGCAACCCTTGCTTCCCAATTACATTTGTAGCCACCCATACAGGGAGTATCCATTGTCTCTAAAGACTGAACGGAGGCTATGCGTCTACACGATATATTTTATTTTACAAGCAATAATTGCAATTAAATTCGACCTCAAACGAGTCCGTTCAAAGATAAACGTATGTTTTGCCTGACACTTTGTGTGCATATAAAATGTTGACAAAAGTTGGTTTTATATACCGTTGAGTTTATATGAATTCTATCTATCTATCTATCTATCTATCTATCTATCTATCTATATATATATATATATATATATATATATATATATATATATATATATATATAAAGTCCCCTTCTATTCATCATTGTACTCGAGGCTCTATTACTAGAATTCCGTACCAGCTGCCCATGGGAGTTCTTATATGCCGACGACCTGGCGATCATTGATACTTCACTTCAATCACTCAAGGAACGTCTGGGTAGATAGAAGAGTAGACTGGAGGAGAAAGGCCTCCGAGTCAACATGGGTAAAACCAAAGTCATGATCGCTGGTCCCAACCTCAGCTTACTGAGGAAAACAGGAAAACACCTGTGCGCTGTATGTCTAAGAGGAACAGGCAGCAACTCTAATAGATGGCAGACCACTGACGGAGGTGGATACTGGTCCCGACAAGCTTGAAGTAGTGACGGAATTCTGTTACCTTGGAGACGTGCTGTCATCGGATGGAGGCTGTAGAACTCGCGGCAGCTACACGTTGCAAGTCTGGTTGGAGACAGTTTAGAGAGCTGCTACAAATCCTGACCGAACAAACACCTGCCAGCAGCTACGAGAGGTCATGTATACTCCTTATGTGTCAGAAGTGTGCTAATGTATGGCTCCGAAACCTAGGCTGTCTCTACCGGCGCACTAAAGAAACTGCACCATAATGACAAGACAATGGTTAGATGTATGTGCTCTCTGCTGATCTCAGCATTGTTTCCAGTCGTCATGGATTACTCCATTCCTACTGGAATCAAGCAGTGCCGACTCAGGAGAGATGTGGTTGCGGATTGTGCAACCCTTGCTTCCCAATTACATTTGTAGCCACCCATACAGGGGGTATCCATTGTCTCTAAAGAGGTGAAGCCTGAACAGAGCATACCTTATGGGTCTCTACTCGCGCAGATTAACTTGGAAAGCCTTGCGGACATCATGCAGAAGAGCAGACTGCGTTGGTTGAGGCACGTTGAGCGCAGCAATGGCTGGATTGCAAAAACCTGACAGTTGAATGTGCCAGCACAGAAGACCACCTCTGGCAGACCAAAGTTGTCTTGGGAGGACGTGATCAAACACGATAGGAGAGCCTTAGGTATAGATTCTGTCGGGCCTCACCAAAGACAAGAATGGAGGGGAAGACTTAGATCGAAACTAGACAATCAGGCCTCACCTCATCAGAGGATTAATTGTGGTCTAATTCAACAAATAAACCGGTTGATTATGATGATGATATATATATATATATATATATATATATATATATATATATATATATATATAAATATATATATATATATATCATTATCATCATCAACTGCCACTCCTGCACTGATGTGGGTAGAAAACCCGAAACGACGTCGTCTGTAGGTATAAAACACTTTAATACTTAATATATATATATATATATATATATATATATATATATATATATATATATATATATATATATATATATAAGGTTAGTGGGAGAGAATCCCAACAGAGTGCTCGATTATTCAGAAAATTAAAAAATAAGAGCGTAATATTTATTTATATATATATACAGAAGATCAGAACAACATCGGTACCGTCAGTTTATGTCTGTCTCACCTGAATTTTCGGGAAGACAGACATAAACAGAGGCTGAAGAGAGTCCGGTAAAGGAGGCCTATTATAGGTCCTCTCTGTTAGGATTTGAAACCGACGGTACAGATGTTGTTCTGATCTTCTGTAATACGTATATGAATATATATATATATATATATATATATATATATATATATATATATATTGTATGTGTGTATTTAGCTAGCCTATTTTAATTTAAGCAAACATTATTAAAAACACGGAGTGTTTTTGCTTGAGAAGACTTTTTCTTTTTTTTTTTTCAATTTTCAGAATAGTCCATTTAGTATTTCGGTCGAATTGGTGTATGTAAGTTCCGTGGGTTTCTTGTTCCATTTTTCTTTCCTTTTCCGCGAGAACTTTCAATTTGATTCGTCAAATCATCTGCAGGCGATGTTAGTCTTTACAAATATGTCATTACTGTTGAGTTTTTAAAACGGCTAGCAATTTACAACTTTAAAAAGACTGTCTATAATTTTGAGATTAAAAATTCTTGAAGCCCTCTACACAAAAACTAAATATCCCACAATCAATAATGTGAATTACGAAACTAGTCACAACATTTTAAAGTTCCTAGCATAGTAATTAACGTTACCAAATTTCTTAGCCGTTAAGCTATACTTTTGAATCTTGCACGCGTTTACAACGTAATCACTTTCGCATGTAACATCTCAATATTCGCTAATCAAAAATATCGCTAACCAAAAACTCGCCGCCCATGAGCTCCGGTTCTGATAAAATTACTTCAACATCCAACATGGCGACCAACCGCACACACGTGGACTTATATCATTGTAACACACACACACACACACACACATACTTACAAACGCACATGAATTCAGCCTGCTTTTAACACCCGTTCTTCGTTCCTTACAAACAGGACATTTATCCTATCCTTCATATTATGAATTTTCACACCATTTCCTTGTCCAGACTCCTGAACATATTATCCTCTGCTATTAACCCCTTCTCCCCTTCTCTCTTTCTCAATTATTATTTTACATATTAACAAAGATGGCTAATAAAGTGGTTTTAAATGTTAGAATGAGACTTTGTCTTACTATTCTACATTTTTGGTGACCCCGACGTGATGTGAACACACAACCTCCTGATGGTGGAGTCAGAAGTTTGCGTGTTCATATCACTTTTTGGGTCATGTAGAAAAGTAAGACAAAGTCTCATTCTAACATTTAAAACAACCTTATCGGCCATCTTTGTAAACATGTATAGGATTATGGTCCGTGAGGGAAGTTTTAACATGCTTATTAAATGTAGGAAGCTATTCCATCAATATATAGTTGATATTTATGCCAAAATAGAGCATGGCAGGCTTATTTACACTAAGACTCGTCAAAGGGAGCTAAGAGTTTCCGATTTGTGGGACTTAGTGTTATATAATGATGGACGTAACTTGTGAGATCATAAAAACCTTTATGAGAATGTTATATGATGATGGACGTAACTTGTGGGATTATAAAAACCTTTATGAGAATGTTATATGATAATGGACGTATGTGGTGGAGAACGGGTGTGGGGTCGTTGGTTTGGCTTGTGCGATTTAGTACGTGCCGCCGAGTGCATAGAGTGCGATGCTGTTTCCGGGAATCGAAACGTGACAAGTGACGAGACAATGGATGCCCCTAGTTCAAAAGGTCATCCTGTATCTGTGTGGTGATCACGTGATATTACGTCACAGTTTTGATATGTGAGAAAATTGGAGTTTTTAAACGAGTTCGGACGTAGGAGGCGCAGAAGTCGGACGAAGGAATTACGATGTAGCCAAGTCAGAACGGGAAATGTTTTTCCCTAAGAAAGAATACTGGCGTACAAGATATCCTTCTCCCCCCCCTGTCTCCTCAAATAACAAAGGACTGATTAGACAATAAGCTAACTAGGAATTAACCACGATATTCGTAAATCTCTCAATCTCTCTCAACGATGAGCAAAACATCTCCACGGGCAATAGAAACTGACGCCGAATAAAAAGTAATTAAAATGAAAAGATTGTTGTCTTATGAAGCGAAAAAGGTCTTTTGTTACAGACAACTCACGGAGATGGCCACTACAGTGCAGA